>CM053599.1:179034085-179053808 GCA_028646575.1 Pseudocheirus occidentalis | reverse complement strand
TACTGCTACAACTACTACTACTACTACTACTACTATTACTACAACTACTACTACTACTACTATTACTACTACTACTATCACTACTACTACTATTACTACTACTGCTATTACTACTATTACTACTGCTGCTACTACTACTACTACTACTATCACTACTACTACTATTACTACTACTGCTATTACTACTATTACTACTGCTACTATTGCTACTACTACTACTACTACTACTGCTGCTGCTGCTGCTGCTGCTGCTGCTATTTTCCTTGGTGTTTGTGGTTGTTCAGTAGAATCCTGTCATTTCCTTCCCCAGCTCATTTTACAGATGAAAAATTTGAGGTAAACAGGGTTAAGTGACTTGCCCAGGGTCACACAGATAGTAAGTGTCTGAAGCCAGATGAGTCTTTCTGATTCCAGGCATGGTGCTCTATCCACTGAGCCACCTAGCTGCCCTTATTCCTTGTCATACTTTCTTATTAAAGATCCATTAGTTAATGATAATTGATATTAATTGGTTATTTGGTATTGGAGAAATATCAACTGGCTAATATATATTGAGGTCACCTAGTGGCTAGAGTTTCAGGCCTGGATCCAGGAAGACTCATCTTCCTGAGTTCAAATCTGGCCTCGGACACTTCTTAGGTACGTGACCGTGGGCATGTCACTTAGCCCTATTTGCCTCGGTTTCCTCATCTGTAAACAAGCTGGAGAAATAAATGTCACAGCACTTCAGTATCTTTGCCCAATGGAGTCATGAAGAAATGGACATGACCGACGTGAGGAAACAATGACAGCAAGTTCAGCACCTGGCACACATAGGAGGCACTTAATTGGTGCTTTTGGATGGATTGGCTGCTGCCACTCTGCCACGAGTGAGGAGTTATGTGTCACCACCTCTTTGTTCCCATCTACTTCTCGTGGCGTTTGCTAGTCTGTCCCAGCCCCATTTTAAGAGGGTGACTCAAGCAGGCTGTGGTATCCCTCTCACCATAGCTCTGCTTTCTGTACATCTGTCTTGTCTATACATTAAACTAAATGGAGATTACTTTTATCAAACGCAGGCCCAGATATAGAGACCTGGTCATGTCTAGGCCCCTTCAGTGCTAGGAGACACAGAGCCAAAAGACACATATGGGACCAATAAGAGGAAGCTGTAATACCCAGAAAATTCTCTTAATTGTTTCTAAACAGGCTGAATCTCCAGCCCTCCTCTCCAATTCCTTTTTCATGTTCAACTGTGACCACTTCCAAGGACTACCAGAGTTGTAACCAGCAACTTTTTCAAAAGGGACAACATGCCTTCAAGTCAACTTTTCAAGACAAATTCAATTCTGGGGGACATAAGGAGACATTCTAGGGATGGGAAGGGTGAGGGGGTTTGGCCTAGGAAGAACTCACATAACATACAGCCTCCTAGGGTAGAGCACTGGAAGAAGAAAGCCATCTGGTACTTGCTTCCTAGTTTAATTATTCTTGCAAATTAGGTGCGAGGCTTGGATATTTCTATGTTTCTGAAGGTCTGCAAGTACTGCCAGCTAAATATCAGTGCTAGCCTTACCCTCCAGGTCTATCCCTCGGCTTAAAGGGCTTCAAACCCCCATGTTCCCTTCCTCCATGCTTGATCTCCCCAATTGTTGAGAAGTGGTTTTGTCCCCCTATTCAGTATGATCAATGCCCTGTCCTGGTATTGACTCAAAATTTGCTCCCTGGAAACTAAAGCAGGGAAAAATCTTGCTCTTTCTTAAGTACTAATATCCTTTGCTTAAGCACTTTGCTGTCCCCACTGGGACCCCCTGTTAACACTCCCCATCCCCTCCCCATGTCCCAGCTTCCACCCCCAGCTTGGTTTTTCACAGCCCTAATTAACTTCAGTCCCATGCACACACAGTCCCTTGACTAGGTCATTGGACAACGATATGTGGGTTAGAGGAACAAATTGTCTGGGAATTATGTGAACATTTCCAGAAACCTCAGGCTTTCTCCCCACTGTGGGGATTGTAATTGCCTAATCTGCAAGGAAAACCACTGAGGAAGAGCTCTGAGCCAATGGAATTTTATTAAAGGGTCTGTGGTCTCCTCTAATAATATGGACTTCAGATCTTCCTCATTATCTGAGATGGCCCTTTCCTCCAAGGCCTTATTTTTATAAGGCTTTATACAAGATTTAATACTTGAACCCTCCAGAGGGGCTACACAAAGTGCAAAATCCCATTTGTTGATAGACCTTGCTTTGAGGGACAAAAAATAATGCCATCAGCTAGAAATGGCACGTCAACAGAAGGAATGGTCTCAGGTTGGGCTAACCATGGGGCATCTCCACTAGCTAAGTGGTCATAAAGATGGTCACCTGCTCATGTGAGTGGTCTAGAGGTACAAAAATAAGTTGGGAGATTTTTCCATGTGATTGAGTCACCTCTGCCATGCTGGGCTTGGTCACCATAAGAAGGAAAAACAAGGGTGGAGGACCTCTAGTTAGCTTCCTATGAGTAAGTAAGTGAGCTAATAATCTGCAATTCACAGTTCTGGGGCCTGAGAAACAGAACTTAAAATCACCACCCCTATGGAATCGTATCTAACTGATTATTATTGATTGGAATAGAGTAGTGGCCCAAATGAATCATTTCTCACACTATCACCAAGAACAGTTATAGGCTCCCTATCAAATGATGTCTCCCCAGGGAGCAAAGATGCTTTAAAATATTATTCTCAGCCAAGCCTAATGAAAAACTGAGGCTAGGAGGCTCCAAAGTTAAATAGGAAAACATTTTAAAGTATTTTGTCTATCCTCTGTAGACAAAACAATTATCTATTATTTTTATTTTTTTGCTTTTTGGAGGGCAATTGGTATTAAGCTACTTGCCCAAGGTCACACAGCTAGTAAGTGTTAAGTGTCTGATGTCAGATTTGAACTCAGGTCCTCCTGACTCCAGGGCTGGTGCTCTATTGACTGAGCCACCTAGCCACTCCTACAATCTCTATTCTTTAACTGTCAAAACTGGACAGTAACAGTTTTACAATAGAGACCAGCAGTGATTTACAATGTTTTCAGATGACTTCACCTGGATTTTTGAAAGTATATTATCATTTCATCTGAGAACTTGTCATTAGCAATATGGTGAACAACACCTGCAAGATAAGAACAGCAAGTAGTTCTTGCCCTCAGGAAGTTTGCATTCTATTCGGGGAACAAATGTGTATGTTGAAAATTTAATACAAAATATATACAGAGTAATTTCCTAGAGAGAGGGCACTCCCAGCCACAGGGAGGATCAGGGTACTGTGCCTGTAGAAGAGCATTAAAGGAAGCCTGAGACTCCAAGAAGTAGAGGTGAAAAGGGGGCAGATCTGGGCACAGGGATATACAAAAGCATGGAGTCGGGAGATGGGATATCCTGTGTGAAGAATAATAGATGGAAAAGTCTGGCTGTGACACAGAGTATGAAGGAGAGGAATGAGCCTGGGGAGGTAGACCCGAGCCAGGTTACAAAGGGCTTCCAAAGCCAAACAAAGGAGTTTGCATTTTATCCCTATAGGCAGGAGGGAGTCACTGGAATGTATTGAGTAGGGGAGTAACATGATCAGACTTGCCCTTGAGGAGCATCACTTTGGCAGTGGTGTGGAAGACAGATGCAAGAAGGGAGAAAACGTTGTTTAGTCACTCAGTTGTGTCTGACTCTTCATGACCCTATTTGGGGTTTTCTTGGCAAAGATGCTGGAACAGTTTGCCATTTCCTTCTCTGGCTCATTTTACAGATGAGGGAACTGAGGTAAACAAGGGGTAAGTGACTTGCCCAGGGTCACACAGCTAAGTGTCTGGGGCCAGATTTGAACTGAGGAATATTAAGCCTTCCTGACTCCAGGCCCAGCGCTCTATCCACCACGCCACCTCGCTGCCCCAGTTGAAGAGGGGTGTAAGATGACCAGACCCACACTTTAGGGCTATCAATTTGGCACCTGTGCGAAGGATAGATGCAGGAAGGGAGAAAATAAAGGCAAGGAGAACAATTTAGGAGGTCATTTTAAGAGTCTGTAATGTTGTGGTTCATCCTTCATTCCCAAAGAGCACCAATGATATCATGAGGGGGATCCCTTGACCAACGCGTGAGTTGGATTTAAGCCAAGCAAAGCCGCTCAAAGACATTGTTCTCATTCCATCCTCCACAGCCCTCTGAGTCCAGAGGCAAGACAAAAGCCAGGATGACCAGCCGTGGCCCAGGCTGCAGAGAGCTAGCATGTTAGCAGAGAGAGGATGGTGTTGTGCAGGCAGAATCAATGAGCCTCTGCTACTGAATAGATGCGAAGGGTAGGGGGAAGGGAAGAGAGAATGATCCCAAGGTTATAAATCTGGACCACTAGAATGATAGCGTCCTCATCAAAAATATGGAAACTGGGAAGAGAAAAGGACTTTTTAAAGGGGGAAGTTAATAAAGTATATTTTGGATATGTCGAATTTGAGATGCCCGCCAGACATAATTTGGAAATGTCTAGTAGGTAATTGATGATATGGGACCAGAATTAAAGAAATATTAGGGCTGGATATAAAGATCTGGGAGATTTCTGCATAGACAGAATTCAGACAAGGTCAGTGCTCACATGAAGGTCAGAGGAAGAGATATAAGAACACTTTCAAGGTCTCTCTGAAGAACTTTATTTGATTGTGTGACATGGTGTAATGGGAATGGGAATTTAAAGATCTTCCCTGCCCCTTAATAGACTTAGAGGGGAGTCTGAAGACCTCTCCTGCTTTGAAAGTAAACTCTGCCCCCTAATAGGCTGAGTGTGATCACATGGAGCTTGTGATGGAGGGAATTTGCTGAAGGGAAGCAGAGCCTATGGGGAAGCTTCCCTGCTGTGAAGATAAACCCTGATAGTCTGAATGGCAGAGCCAACAGGAAGTTGGTAGTCAGAGCTAGGTGGAGGAGAGAGAGGACACTCATTAAAGAGATAGAGAGGTTTGTGAGCAAATATTGATCTTGTATTGGTTTATGGGAAGGCTGAAGGATGCTGTGGCTCTCAGTGTTATTATGGTTTCTGAATATCTTTGGTACTATGATGGAATCGGCTTACTGGTTTGGGGATTGGGTTTTCTTGTGTCTAAATAAATGCTTCAGTTCTCTCCTCTACCTAGAGAGTTTGGTATATTTTGTGATCAAACATCATGTGATACTTATAGGTCTTTATCATGATTGTGGGTGCTGTAAATATTGCATTGGCACCACACATGGTATACACTGGCAGAGGCCTGCCCAGCATGGCATGCCAGCATTGTGCCCTATGAGTGAAGCGGAATTGTAGTAGTTCAAAAGAAATGTGAGAGGCACAAATTTAGAGGCATTTCCATTCCTAATGTCCTATTTGTGCCTGACCTGTGGCAGAGCATGCTGAGCTCATGCTGATTTGATCAGCCACAATTGAACATGCTGTCCCTTGACTCCGACATAGAGAGGTCATTTTGGTCCTCTTCCAGAATGAAGGACAACAACCAGTCATCTGCACAGAGGTGATTGTTGAACCCCTGGGAGTTAAGTTTAGCAGCAAGAGACAATCTAGAGAGGCCAGAGAAAAGTGCCCAGGAAAGAGCCCAGAGACACACTCAAGCATCAGAAGTGGGACAACAAAGACTGAGAAGAGGAAGCCAAATAGGTAGGGGAAAAGCCAGGAGAAAGCAACGTAAGGAAAATCTACTCAGGAAAGAGATGGTGTTTAGAAGGAAGGGATTCTTTGGAGAGGTCAAGAAAAAGAACTAAGAATAGGTTATTGGATTTGAAAATGCAAAGATAACCAGGGAGAACCATTTCAGTTGAGTGATGAGGTTGGGAGCCAAATTGTCAAAAACTGAACGAGAGGTAAATTAGTATTGATTCTTTTTGTCTAGAAGTTTATTGAGAAGGGGAAGAAGAAGAATGATGTGGGATGATAGCTTGAGGGCATGCTAGAATCAAGTGAAGGGTTTTTAAGGATAGAAGTGATGTGGACATGTTTGCAAGCAGGAGGAAAAAAATCTAATGGATAAGAAGAAATTTAGTACTAGGAGGGAATGATTGAAGGGTCAAGCTCTCAAAAGACATGAAATCAAAAATACAAACAGAAAGGTTGGCTTTTTTCAGGGAGAAGGGACACCTCTTCCTTCTATACTGGAACAAAGGTGAGAGATGATGTTGAGGTAATTTGGAATGTAGAATTGGAGAGAGGAGGAGCTCAGGATGGGTAGTCTCCATTTTTTTTCACCCAGCTCTCTATCCACTATCCAATGCTTCTTAAACTATGGGTCAAGACCCCATATGGAGTTGCAGAAAATTTGGCAACAGTAAAAGATTTTCTGAATGTGCAATGACCAAAAACTAAAAATCAAATGTATAATAGATCTGAGGGGTTTCTGGCAGCTTCTGGCAGTTGCATTGCACAGCTATACGCAGCCTTGGTTCTGAACACAAAGCATGGGCATTTTGCACTGTGCATACCCTCGGGTCACACAATCACCACAAACATGCCGAAAATCAGAAAAGGGATTGAGAGCAGAAAAAGTTTAAGAAGTCCTGCTGACTATATCTCACTGACAGATGAGATCACATAAAATAAATTTGCAATGGACTGAAACAGCATGGTTGTGTGATGTCCTTCGTGGGTTCAGCTGCACATATGATGAAATGGAGAAGGCAATGGGCAAAGCGTTTGGCCTCTGGGGGCCTCATTTTCTTGATCTTTAAAATGAAAGGGTTGGACTAGCTGGCCCCTAAGGTCCATTCCTGTGTGTCAGACCCATGACCTCATTTGATCCACATGAATACTTTGTGAGGTAGGTAGAGCAGGCATTATTATTCCCATTTTAGAGCTGAGAAAACTGAGGTTGCATAGCTAGTAAGTGGAAGGGCCAAGACTCAAAACAGGTATTATGACTTCATTAGGGCTCTCTGCCCTACCAAACACTGCCTCTCAGCTTGGGCAAGCATTCTCAAAACTGTCAGAATGGGTATTGTTAACCTCTGTCTGGGGCTGTAAAGCTGATAAAGAGAAATGTTGGACAATATGAGGCAGGACTTGTTTTGAACATAATTTAAGAGTGCCAAGTGCCACACACCATCCAAATGTGGTTTCTGGTTTATAGGAAAAGAATGTTTTCAGTGAAAACCTGGTATCTAGTCTCTCTGAAACCTGAAAACTGCTGACTTCTGGTAGGGCCATGTGAAACAGGGAATACAATACAAAGTAAGCCTCCTGAGAATAGCATTCAAACCTGAAAATGGGTCTGGGCTGGGGCTGGGAGCTAGCTCACTGACAATCTGAGTGTTATTGCCAAGGGCATGGTGGAATGAGCCAGTTGCCAGGATTCCTGAGGTAGCTGGGTTTGGGTGGCCCTCCGAATTCCAGGCTGTGCCTCTCAGGGATTAATGATTGTTTGTCCAACCATACACCTGAGCACTTGTTTGCTTTAAAAAAAAAAGCTCAGTTGTTGTGTGTCTACATTCTCAGTTAATACTGTGAATAGATTGCTGCTTTCCACTAATCTGGGGCCAGCCTCTCATTAACAACAATAATAACTCAGGTTGCTATAGCTTTTCAAGGTTTACAAGGTGTTTTTCCCTATAACAACCTTATGAGGTAGGTAATATAAGCATAATAATCATGGTGTAATGGAAAGCAAATCAGATTTGGAGTCAGAACAATTGGGTTCAAATCCAGGCTCTGTTACTTACTGTGACCTTGGATAAATCACTTAATGATTCTAGGGTTCTGGTTCCTCATCTGCCAGAATTAAAGAGTTCAACCTGGCTAAGGTCCCTTCCAATTCTAAATCATATGATCCCAACATTGTGCTCTTCTCAGAGTCCAATGAGGAAGACTGAGACTTAGACAAGTTTTCTTTCAATTTTCACTGGTTCTGGAGAGGGAAGTGGAGTCTACTTCCTCCCACCAAAACCCTAATTTCCCTTCCATCCTCCAAGGAGAAACCCAAAAGGCTTTTGACCTTGAAGATATAGGAAAACGACTTTAACACAACACTAGGTAAGGATTGAAGACAGAACCCTGGTGAAGATCCTTGCTCTGAACTTTTCCAAAATGGACCCAAGGGGCTAGTCAAGTAGCTGCTGCTCCCCTAACCAGGATAAGGGCAACTTCAAGGTTTGAATGCATTTGCTGTGCAGAAAATGGAGAGCCCAGAGACATCTAGTACCCATCAAACAGGCAGCAATGAGTGTCTTTGGGTGGATTAACTAGGTCCTTCCCCTTTCTCCAACCTAACAGGAGTAGAGACCAACTCCCCAAAGCTCCCTTGTGGGGGAAATATGTACTGAGTGGCCGGCATTTAGAAATGTTCCCATTTTGAATGATAGTTTGAGTTTCTTATTATACATGCAAAACTATATTAAAATCATAAAGTTATCAAATCTGACAGTTCTATTTACCTAAATGCATGCAGAGGTATTGTAAAGGGCTGAGGGATATTTCTGCAAGAGAAAGAGATTTAAATTATTCAAGTTTTGTATATGCAGTTTGGATTTTGCAGTGCAAAATGGCTAGGGGTTCATAGCCACACATTTGACAGAAATGAAAGACAGAGAATAGTAGAACCAGATAGAAAAGCAGACAGAGACAGAGACAGAGACACAGAAGGGAGACAGAGACAAAGTAGAAAGAGAAAATAAACAATCCCTGGGAAGATACTGCTAGTAAATCAGGCTAGTGCTATTACAAGAAGCTAAGAAGGAGC
Source organism: Pseudocheirus occidentalis (assembly GCA_028646575.1). Lineage (NCBI taxonomy): Eukaryota > Metazoa > Chordata > Mammalia > Diprotodontia > Pseudocheiridae > Pseudocheirus > Pseudocheirus occidentalis. The sequence continues at coordinate 179,045,101 of CM053599.1, read as the reverse complement.
TCAGAGGGACAGCCATTTCCCCCCTTACCGTTGGAAAGCAATGCATGTTGGGTTTGAAAGGAAGGCAATGCCCGGCTTTAAAGAAGAAGGAGTTACTACGAAATGAAGAGGCAGAGATTTATTCAAGACATGAGTCCCCAGAAGTCAGGGGGTGACTGACAGCTCAATCTGCCATCCTTGCCATGCCTCAGACCTAGTAGTTATATGTGGGGGCTCACCTGAGACTAAAACTTTTCTTTCTATTAACTGGTCTTTGAGGTAGATTTTTGCCAGCATTGCTTTGGCAATTCTCTCATGCTGATTTTTAAAAAAATTCTTTCCCTTTGAGGCTCTTGAGTTTTGAAATGAATTTAGCTTTCCTTGCTATTTTTTGAAGAATTTTTTCTTTTGCCTTTTATAATTTTTAATAAACATTTAATTGAAACTGTTTATTATCTCCAATTTATCCTACACACACACACACACACACACACACACACACACACACATCTTGTTTGTACAGTTGTTTACCCATCATCTCTCCCACTTGACTGTGAGCTGCCTGAGGACAGGAACTGTCTCTTGCTTTTCTTTGTATATCTAAAGCTGAGCATAGTGCTTGGCATGTAGTAGACACTTAATAAATGTTTCTTGACTGTTTACCTTTCTTTTTTCCACCCAAGTTTTGCAATTCAGTTTTTATAAATCCTATTTTTAATTTTATCTTTGTTTTGTTATGTTTGGGTTTTGTTTTAGCTTCACAGATGTTCTTGTTTTCTATCACAATCAGTTTGTTGCATTCTTATGTCAAATTTAGCGCTGCCAATAGCATAATAAATACATGTTTTGCTAAAATTATATATACATATGTATATATCCACCTATGTGTTCATATATATGCCAATAATATTGATTGGGGTGCAGTAGATTAGTTATATACCAATTACTGGCATATGAATGTACTCTTGTGTTCTATTAATTGCTTCCCTATTTGGTTATATATTCAGTGTTTACTAAATGATTCATTGTTTTACTTTATTAGTGCATATGACGCTACATGTTGAGCGCTTAAAGAAACACTGTCATTCCAGATGTCCCTTATGAAACAATCTTTTACAAATATGGAGGCAGCATCAATTGGGGAATGGCTAAACAAGTTGTGATATATGAATGTAATGGAATGCTATTGTGCTATGAGAAATGAGGAGAGAGACTTATATAAACTGATGCTGAGTGAAGAAAGCAGAACCAGAACTTTGTACACCATTACAGACACATAGTATTTGTGATGACTAACTTTGATAGACTCAGGCTCCTCATAAGACAACTACAAAGGACTTGTGATGGAAAGGGATATCCACATCCAGAGAAAGAACTACAGAGTCTGAATGTAGACTGAAGCAAATTACTTGCTCTCTCTCTTTTTTGTTTTGTTTTGTTTTGTTCTGTTTTTCTAGTGTTCATTCCACTGGTTATAATTCTTCTTTACAACTTGACTAATGTTTAATGTGAAGGTATTTGTAGAACCTAAATCTGATTGCATGCTGCCATGGGGGAGAGGGGGAAGGAGAGAAAGGGGGAAAAAATTTGGAACTTAAGGGATTGTGGAACTTAATGTTGTAAACTAAAAGTAAATAAACTTTAAAAATATGTGGAGGCAGCATGTGATATATACTGTCATGGAATGGATATAAAAGCACATAGAGGCCTACTGACATTAGGAGTAGACCCTGGGTATAAAACAAAAGGGTATCATGAGAGTTTTGAAATGATCCATATAATAGAGGGCTTGTATGGTTTAGAGCAGACAATATGGTGATTGCTTCACCTATAGGTAAGGAGGAAGAAGCAGGAAATATATCTAGCTACTGATCTCTGACCACCCTTTGAGAAAGAGTTGAAGAACTGAATGAATTTGTTCTCAAAGAAGGTTTGCCAGTGGAGAAATTCAGAAGTACATTTATATCAGAGAAAGTACTTCACGCATAGGCAGGAATTATAGGTACTCATTAGCCATTCAGAATCTTCTTGGGAAGCATCCCTGTTCTCCTGGGGAATAATTAGCAGAAGTTTGGCCTGAGCATGCTGTAGAGTAACTAAAAGGCAAGAAGAGGTTTGTGGGAGACAAATGTGTCATTTGGTGCAGAGGTCAACGAACTATGGCCTACAGGTCAAATCTGGCTCATCGCTTGTTTTTGTAAGGCCCTCAAGCTAAGAATGAATGCCTTTTCATTTAAACATTTTACATTTTAAAACGTAAAAAACATTCTTAACTTGTAGGCCATACAACAAAAGGTGAAACTGGCCTATGGATTGTAGTTTGTCAATCTCTGATCCAGTATAAAGTATCAGAAGACCCACTTTTGAATTTGTGAACTTTCTGGGAGCAGAAAAACCTGTAATCGCATATCAGGAGTGCTTGCAAAAACTAGAGTGGCTTTTGGGCCTGGGCTGAGTGCTGAGATGGCATTTGCTGCACTCAGCAAAACAATTTAACACAAAGAATTGCCATCCAAATTTGTGATGTGAAAGGCTTCCCTACTATTAAATCTGGTAGAAAAAGGAATGATACAGGCTGAGAGAAAAACTATGCGAAGCAGCAGAAGACCATGAAGATAGTCTGGCACAAGATACGTCTAGAAGGTGCCCGTTAGAGAATAAACATATGACTATCATGCAGTTACTAGAAAAAGTTTTTTAAAATTGAGCATGGAAACATGAGTGACGAATGTATTCAGAAAAGGATTACAAAATCGGCACATGAGAGGCTGAATTTCAAAGACTCGGCGTAGAGAAATGAAGACAAGATCAAAGATGAAGATTAGACCAGATTCTAAAAACAGAAAGCATGACCTCATCATCGTTTGTTCATGGGTCTATCCTATCTAGAATCACTGGACCACACAGTGAAATGACAGTCAAAATTGAGAACGTGGTGTGTACCACCAGTATACACAGGGCACCTTCAGTGACTATCATATCCCAATCATTTTGCAAGAGATATTTGAGACAAATACTTTTATGTCTATTCTAAGACTAAGATTTTGTATACCGAATGCCAAAGACCACTCATATTTGGGATACATCAAAGCAAACCTGAAGCTTCCTAAGGAAGCCACTGGCATCATGAGGAAGGTAAACACCAATCTGTCAACTATTGCTGGTGCATCAACATTGATCAAGACTAATCCTGGTTAGTTGAAGGTATGGGCAGGTTAATGTAGAGGACAAACTGATACATTTTAACCATTCTTTCAGTATGCATTTTTGGGGTTGTCTGGCTGATTAGCTGTGTCTTGACTCTTTGAGATCCCATTTGAGATTTTCTTTGCAAAGACACTGGAGTGGTTTGGCATATTCTTCTCCAGCATATTTTTCAGATACAGAAACTGAGGCAAACAGGGTTAAGTGATTCCCTCAGGGTCACATAGCTAGTAAGTGTATGGAGGCTTACAGAAAAACAGAAGACAGTGGTATGTCTACCATCATGAGAATACAAGTGGAAGAGTCTGGGACTTCCACAAGACATGTACAGTGTGTGTGTGTGTGTGTGTGTGTGTGTGTGAATCTTCTTTCCTTGAACCAACCTCTTAATTTCATTTTTCTGTGAAGTAATTGATGGTTAGAAAGACTATGAGAACTAATGCAAGTCAAGAAGCAAGACAATGAGCTAAAGCACCCAAGATCCAGCCCTAGAAGGCACCTGATCGTTCATATAACAGCTGAAGGTGAACTCTGCAGTAGAGTTCAGTATTGTACCCCATTTGCATGTCATACCAGGAAGCAGATGGTGCTACCCAGGGCATATAACTCTATGACCATAAAAGCGCTACATGAAATCTTCAGACATCTGGGTAAAAAGAAAACCCCGAAGCTAGTTGGAGCCAGATGTTACTGGCCCAAGATGGCAGCAGACATCACTAAGAAGTGTAAGCCTTTTCCTTTTGTGCTCCTAACTTATTTGGCATATTTGGAGAATATTATCTCTAGTAAGACTTTGGAGCTTTTCTTACCTTTGGAAGAAGAGAGAAATAACAGAAAACCAATCTTAGAGGTGATCCTTTTACAACATATGCACAGGCTTACAAAATTAGGAACCAGAAAACTTTCATGGTTGCTCAACTATTGTGAGAGATGTATTTCCCAGTATATGAGCTTCTTCCTAGGATCCATTCTAAGGCAGAAACTTTAAAGACATACTAATCAAGACAATTTTTGCTTTGACTGGCATCAAGAAATCTAGAACTATATCTTACCATTCCCAAGGAGATCTACAGTGCAACAATTTCAAACCCATGTTGCTAAACACGTTAGGAAGACAGAGACCAGAGGCATTTCTTATATACATGGACAATCATGCCAGGAATGATGGCCATAGGCTTTATTTACTCCATACTTGCTGACAATTTGACAATAGTCATGAAGTACTTTGGAGTCTCAGAGGTTGGAAAGGACACAAATATTCTCCAAGTCCCACCCTGGGCCCTTGTGGATTAGTGAGAGGTCTCTCCATCTAGCTGGTCCCAGGATCCATGTCGCCTTATCTTCCTGTCATGATGCCCAGGGCATCCACTCCTGCTGCTGCACACTCCCAGTCAGGACTCTGGCTCCTGCCCTCAGGGCCATGCTAATGGTGAGAGCTCACAACACTGAGACGTTTATCCAACCACAGCAGCCCCCTGCCTCATTATCTTCCTTATACTTCTATGCATATGCCTTGGGAAACGGTGCTTTCTTTGGTTTTCCTGTGACTATTCACCAGGTCTGTGACTTCACCCTTCCATGTTCCTCATTCCCCTTTGCATTTTATTTCCTCCATTAGAATGTTAGCTTCTTGAAGATGGAGGCTGTCTCTCTTTTATATCTGCATCACCTTAGCACAATGCCTGGAGCATTGTAAGTGCTTGATAAATACTTTTATTCCCTTTTATTCATTCCTTATTCATTTCATTCCCTAACTACTTCTTTCATAGACAGTACAGCTCTCAGCTGAGATGCTGCTATTATTATTATTATTATTATTAATTATTAATTATCTATTATCCATAACTTTTGCTCAGAAAAGAACTCTGACAGAAACAAATGACAATGTGATGTTTGAGTTCATTGTCAAGACCTTGTGGATGGATTGACTGAGTGACTGATTTCAGCAAGGAGATAGATAGTCATGTTAAGAAGCCATGGTGTCAGGGGGCAGCTAGGTGGTACAGTGAGTAGAGCACTGGCCCTGGAGTCAGGAGGACCTGAGTTCAAATCCAGCCTCAGACACTTAACACAAAAAAGTAGCTGAGTGACCTTGGGCAAATCACTTAACCCCAACTGCCCTCCAAAAAGCAAAAAAAAAAAAAAAAGAAGAAGCCATGGTGTCCAAGGACACACAAGTTAGTGCATCAGTGGAAAGACACCTTATGTTTGGTTTTTAAGAGACTGGGCAACTTGTCTATTGACAAAAGAGCCCCAGAGCCCCTGGGAGTCCTAGAGTTAGGCAGGCTCTCTGATGAGCAGGATTAATGAGATGGACAATTAGCAGAGTGTTGTTGTTGCTGTGCTTGTCCTTGGTTTTCCAAGAGGACCGTGGCATCAGGGAAATGACATGATTTGCAGCTGACTTTGATTTGAAAGAGGGAGGGCTGTGCAAGGTCACCAGCCTCACCTTCTCCTCAAGAGCCATCTGGGTCCAGTGACCTGATATTCATGAGGATGACTGGAGATGACGTAGCATGCAATGGGAGACCCTGGCCCTTTTAGGTCAAGGCCTTTTCACACACTCACTTAGAGTGAAGTAATGCCCATTCAGTGAATAGGCATCTTTAAGAAATGAATCTTTAATTAGAAAAAAGAAAAAAAGATCAAGCTGGGAGGGGAAGACCCTTAGGGTTGCTGTTCCAAAGAGAAACAGTTACTATTGACATTCGCTCTAAGTCAGGAGGGCCCAAAATACAGCCAGCCATTAAGTAAAGCTTGGGCAGGTACCTATGGTGGTCTAATGTATGAGCTTCTGAGTGAACTGGGTTTAAAATTTTGAGAAGGAAGGAAGGAAAGAAGGAAAGAAGGAAGGAAGGAAGGAAGGAAGGGAGGAAAGGAGGGAAGGAAGGAGGGAAGGAAGGAAGGAAGGAGGGAAGGAAGGAAGGAAGGGAAGGAGCATAGTGACCTCTGAGTAAAGGAGATAAACCACCACTGGTATAAAGATTGCCTGAACCCAACCATGGCTCTGAAAATTCTCTTTCACCTGAAGAAGACTCCATGGGCTGTAACCCAACAATCTTTCCTTGAACTGAGAATCTCCCTTCGCATGGGAGAGGTTTGAAGCCAAAGGCAGAACTTTTCCTACCTAGAATTTTAGCTGCAGAGACTTCCTGGGTGTTGAGAGAAGACGTTGAACAGCCTGGCTTCACTGCTAAGACTGCAGCCCTAGAGCTCTGGTGATGACCATGGTCATTTCATACCATCAATCAGTTCAGGTATAGGGACAGATAGATCAGCAGGTCATAGGACAAATTGGTCTGTGCAGTTGGTGAACAGAGTTAATTTTGGTGTTGCAGGAGAAACTGTAGTTGGCATGCATGACTCTGCATAAATGTCTACACATGAAATAACATATACATCAATGAAACATGACATTTAATATATAGACATTAATATTATAATCTGATTGCATGCATAATGTATGCATATTTGTTAGTGATACATTTTTCTTTATCTTATTTGATATTTTATTTTTCCCACTTATATGTAAAAACAATTTTAACATTCTTTTTTTAAATTTGAAGTTCCAAATTCTCTCCCTCCCTTCTTCCCTGCACCCATTGAAAAGACAAGCAATTTAACATAGATTATGCATATGTAGTCATGCGAAACATATTTCTATGTAAGTCATTCTATGAAAGAAAACATAGACCAAAAAACCCACGAAAAATAATTAAAGAAAAAATAACCAATTCTTTCTCTGGAAATGGACAGCACCTTTCATCGTAAGTCCTACAGAATCTGTTAGTGGTATGTTGTCTTGCTGTTATCTGAGTCAAATATATGCTAATACTTAGGAATAGTTTACCCTTATGCAGGCCTACACATATTGCTTTGCTTTTTGTGTTTATTTGCTTGTGTGATATAGACATGCATAGACTATCATGAGATGCATATGTAATATGTAATTTAGACATCTAGTCACTGAAACAGTTGAGCAATGCTTTGCATTGTGCTATATCGACTGCATGTATTGCTAATATACATTCGATGTAAAATAGTATCATGGAATAATCACTTATGCTGTTGCAATAATCATCCTAATTATTTTAAGTGCTGATATTTCTTTTGATGTTTGTGGTGTATATTTTCATATGTTAAATATACTTTGGGATTCTGCAATGGACTGCAAAATTTCTGTCCTGAGGGAGAAATGTAGCACTCTTTCTGGAACCCAATAAAGACGGTGATCTGAGAGGTAGTCATGGTATGAATTCTGTTGTTTGGAGTGTCTTCTAGTTTTCCCTGGTTTTGAAGAAGGTAATGGAGCTCCTCCAATTAGAGACAAGTGAGATTTTGACCTTGAAGCTGGTAAAGAATGATGGTGAAATTGGACCGTGTCAGGACTCCACCTGGGTTCCTTATGCTGAATATTTTGAGAATAATTCAAGCCATGGTCTGAGAAGCTGTTATTCACCTGAATAAAGAGGAGCCCTAAATTCTGAAGGCATTGCTTTGGAGAAAAGGGATGGTCCAAAGGTTGTTGGTTTCCACTGGACACCAAACAACAGAGTTAGAAGGTTTTTTTTTCTGATAGCAGCTGAGTTCGTTTCCCTCCCAGCATTCTCCTGGAAGAAGAGGCTCACTCCCTCTCCCTACTTCCTTCCAGCTTTTACTGGAAGAAGCAGGGTGGGAGAAAGTCCCTCCAGGCTGGAGACTGAGTAGCTGATATTTATAACTGCTTTCTCTTTAAGTGGTAGGTTGAGTTTCTTGTTATGTGTTTGAAATTGAATTAAAATCAGATAGCTCTCAAATCTGTGCCAATTTTGCTTATTTGAATGCTTCTAGGGATTTGAGGGGGGCACAAATCCAGAAGGACATCTAAATGACTGATATTATGTAAATTCAACTTGAATTTTTCCCGTGGTGTGGTGTTGAGCCACACTTAAAAAATATGGGAGTTTATTTGCTTAAATAATTGAAGGACAGGAAAAGAGGAGAGAGAGAAAGAGGGAGAGGGAGAGAGGGAAAGGAGAGAGGGAGAGAGGAGACAGGGAGAGAGGGGGAGAGGGTAAGAGAGAGGGAGAGACAGAGACAGAGACAGAGAGAGGGAGAGAGAAACAGAGAGAGAGAGAAAGAGATAGAGAGAGAGAGAGAAAGAGAGAGAGAGAGAGAGAAAGAGAGAGAGAGAGCAAATGATGTTGGGAATAAACTCCTAGTAAATGTAAGATAGTATTGTGACAGAAGGTGAGTGAGCAAGCCAAGGTGCACATCCATTTTTCCCCCTTTTCTTTGGAAGGAACATGTGTGATATGAAAAGAAAGCCATATCCAGGAAAGTAAGTGCTAAGAAAGCTATGTCCATGTGAATGGAGGTGGAGAGTGAGTTCCTCAGGCATGTGTAGACAGGGTCCCAGTAGGAGAATAACTGACAATTCAGTCTTTCTTGGTGACCCATGCCACCTGGTAATTATACCCATTTTACAGATGAAGAAACAATCTCAGAATTGTGAAGTGATTTGCTTATCATCACATAGCTAGCAACTTTCAGAGCCAGAATTTTAAGTCAAGTTATCTGACATCTAGGGCAATGCTCTTTCTAATACACTGACCTGCTTGTTTATTCCTTACAAGGAAATATGAACATGCCCTGCTTTGAGGAAACCTCAAACCAAACCAAAATAACACAAAAAAACCCTCCAACTTAAAAGTTTATTTTGTAATAACAATCTTCACTTAACAGAAACTGTGGGGAAGTCAGAGTCAAAGCTGTGAAGGAATTCTTAGAAGGAATACCATCCAACAAAGAAGTTATTGGTCTAAGTATCCCCAAAGGAAGAGGAGGTCTTAGCTATACTGAATACCTGGAACAGAGGAGAAGCAAAATGAAAGATATACAAGATTATGGATTAGTCCACAACCTCGCCCTTCATTAGTACTATACCCAGACACAGCCATGTTTTGATGTTCCCGGTAGTAACCCTGGCCACCCAAGAACAAAAGGAGTTACTTGTGTAATGTCCCCAACTTTGCATTCCATGTGTGTAAACCCAGAGATTGAATTCTGGTCTGAGTCACAATAATTCCTATTATAACAATACATTTTAGTAGACTTTTATATTTCCCATTCATTATCTCAGTGGTAAGCTAGTTGCTAGTACTCTTTCCCCTAATTATCTTGTATTTATTTACCTGTTCAATGTTGCAGTCTCCCACTGGAATATAAACTACTTGAGGGCAGGGACTATTTGTGTGTGTGTTCCCAACACCTAGCACAGTACCTTACACATAATAGGTGCTTAATGAATATTCATTTAAATGAATTAAATAGGATTCTCCTTTGGTTAACTCTACAGAACTCTATACTGCATTCTAAATAATGATTATAGTTCAATGTAGCACCCTTTCTGGGGCTACTTACCCAACTCCCACTTAGGTTGGTGGTTCAGGTCTCCAGAAGGCAATTGTTACTTCTACTCAAGTATCTGGAGGGAATACTGAGGGGCTAAGGTGTCTAGCATTTTCACCAATGACAGGGAGTATCCCCATTTGATATACTTCCTGTTATCAATCAGACTTAGCTTTTAGCAGAGTATTAACTAAGAAGGTATAGCAAGGAGAGTTATTATTAAAAAATCAAACTAAGGACAAACTTTTGCCTTTCAAACAAAAGGCTCTTGGGAAGATGGTTCAGACTTAGAAAAATATAACCAAAGGGTAAACTCCTTTTTCTTCCTCTGTGGAGTTCCCCTTAAGGCCCCATTTAGTATACAGCTTTCTGCTAAGCTCCAAGCAGATTTCTGTAGATTTCTGAAGCTACCTTTCCTCAACGGGTCTTATTTGTCCTCAGTGTGTCTCTCAGATCCTAATGCAGACACTAATATCAATGCCAATGGAAAATTCAGAGTTTTTGACCTTTAGAGGTTCACAAGGTCAATGGGAAAGGGAGAGAAAGAAGAGAAATTTGATCCTTAATCCTCCTACCCCCCAATAATATTTCTGTCTCAGGAGTTCTTCAAAATTGGATTTGACCCCCTACTTGACTGACTTGCTTTTGGAATGTGAGATTCCAAATTAGCTTTCTGTCTTATCCATAGTTTCACAGGGCATGACTGATTCTCTTTAACCTATCACAAGATATTTCCTATTTAGGTATCATTTACTTTCATCCAAAGAACCAAGAACTTCACTCTCTCAAAATAATTAAAGTTGGAGGAGGAGCCAAGATGGGGGTGTAGAAGCAGCAAGGTTTTGCAGCTTGCACATGGCCACCTCAAGTACCCATAAAATATGACTCTAAACAAATTTTAGGGCTCCAAAACTCACACAAAAATACAGAGAAACATATCTCCTCCTGAAGGCAGCTTGGCACAAAGGGCTCATGGCAGCAGGCTGGGAGCGGAAACCAGTCTAGCCTGAAACCGGGGACTTGGCCCTGTGGGCAATCAGGACAAGCTGCAGCTGGAGTCTTAAGGAGAGTGGATCAGTGGCAGCTGTGGCAGTTTCCAGAAGAAATGAGGATTAAGTGAAAGGTCAGTGGAATTCAGCTAAATCTGGGGGAGAAAAGCGGTCTGGCCAAACTGCCTCCAGGGCAAGGAAGTGGTGGAAACAGAGGCCCTGTAGCCACCTCCACATGGCTGCTTCAGAGCTCTGAGCTTGCAGACTGCAGGGGAGCCAAGTGATTGTTCAGAGGCTAAGTGCTCTTGTGTTGAGTGGCCTGCATCCAGACCATGGTCTTGGGTGGTGGTCCCGGTGTGTTTTCAGTGAGCCAAAGCTGGTGGGGGCTGCAGTAGCCTCCTAATACCTCTGGCAGCTGCAAAAAACCCAGCAATTTGGGACAGAGCTTTCCCCC
>CM053599.1:179014975-179033585 GCA_028646575.1 Pseudocheirus occidentalis | reverse complement strand
TAAAAAAATAAAATTACACATTAAAGCCACTTTCATTTAAACATTTTCAAATAAATATCTGTTTAATACAATAGTGATTTTGCTCATTGTTTTTCCCTGCATGGATGTCCATGAGACTGCTTGAGAATGAGGCAAAAGTAAATTATTCCATAGCCCTTTGGAGAAGAACAATAAGACCTTTAGAATTTATTTTGACTGGTTATTCTCATCTCTGGTTCCACCATTAGGATGAAATCAGGGAGTGTTTTTACCTTCCATGGTCCCTCCAATGCTCGGCACATAGTAGGTATCTTGCACAACTCTCACTGACTGACAGTTTGGGGGATGAGGGAGGTCACCACCATTCATAGGATCCAGCAGAGAGCAGCAAAGTCCTGGTCCAGTCGATTCCTGAGGCCACTTGTCCCAGACTGATTTGTCTTGAATTTTCATAGAATCACAGGATTTGAAAGCTGAAAGTTATTTCAGGGGCCATCACGTCACTATAACACCCAACCAAGGGCTTCTCCCTCTTCTTGAAGACTTCCAGGAGACGGGAGACCCCAGTCCTTGTCTAGACAACCTATTACACCTTTGGGCAGCTCAAAATGTTAGGATGTTTTCTTTGACATCGAATTTAAATGTGCATTTTTGCAACATCCACCTTTTCCTGTTCTCTCTGGGACCAAACAAAATAAGCCAGATAAAGCATTTATCCCAATACCTGGGACACAATGAGCACTTTAAATCCCACCCCTAGAGTGCTGAGCCTGGAGTCAGGAAGATCTGAGTTCAAATCCAGCCTCAGACACTTACTAGGTGTGTGACCTCGAATAAATCACTCAACCTCTCTCAACCCCAGTTTCTCCATCTGTAAAATGTGAGATAAACAATAGCACATCCCTCCCAGGGGTGTTATGAGGATCAATGAAATAAGGGGCTCAGCACAGTGGCTGGCATGTAATAAGAACTAGATAAATGCTGGCTTTATTGTTACTGTTGTAGTCATTTCCATTGTGGTTCCCTTCCCTTTCCTATACTTGAAAACTCATCACAAAATTGGAGAGAGCTCCCATTTCTCTCCCCACCCCTGTCCCCAGGCTTCTCTTCTCAAGGATAAACATGCCCAGTTCCTTCAGCTGATCCTCACAGGTCACCCTCCTTTGGACTCTCCAACCTATCCACGTGCCTGTTAAGCCGTGGTATCCAGAACTGAATACTGTACTCCCAATGGGATCAGGCCAGGGCAGATGCTCTAGAACAATCGCCTCCACTACATGGGAGCTTCTCCCCTCTTAATACAGATCAGTCAAGATCACATCAGGGTTGTCTGCTTCTTTGGTTGCCCTATCATATGACTGTCTCCTTTTGAGCCTGTGGTCCACTAAAACTCCCAGATCCTTTTTGGAAGAACTGCTAGTTATCCTTTACTTCCCCTTTTTATACTCGTGAAGATTTTTTTTCTCTACCTAAGTGCAAGACTTTGGATTGTTTCTATTAAATTTCATCTTATTAGAGTCAGCGTAGATTTTGATGAGGAGAAAAGGGGAATCCAGGCCCAGATTCTTCCTGGTGTAGAACGTAAGCATGATAGCTTGTATACACAGCATACGGAGGGCTCTTGTTGGGTTGTTTTTCAGTCATGTCAAACTCTTTGTGACCCCATTTGGGACTTGCTTGGCAGAGATCCTGGAGTGGTTTGCCATTTCCTTCTCCAGCTCATTTTACAGGTGAGAAAACAACAGGACCAAATGACTTGCCCAGGGTCACACAGCTGGGAAGTATCTGAGGCTAGATTTGAACTCAGGTGGTCTTGACTCCGTGTCTGGTCCTCTAGCTACACCTTATGTTTAAATAGTGCCTGTGTAAATGAAATACAGGCCTGAACACCTGAACTCTCAACCAGTAGCCAGGCTCAGTACCTTTAGCAGCTGCACAACCAATGCCACAGAAACAGCAGAAAGCCCTGGCATCTGAGACGCTCAGGCTCAGCAGCTTCTGTGCCTAAATTCCCAGTTGTCACCCCAGTGAGCCTGTCTTTCTGTGGCTCACGTTCATTATATTCCGTTTGGGGGCTGTTTACTTTGGTTATATCCTGTCTCTTTGAAGGGCCTTCTGTCTCTCCTCTCAGCTAAGTCTAAGAGCAGGAATGTTTCCCATCTGTTTATAGGCAAAATGTTCTCCCAAGCTCACAACATCCCACCCCGCTTCCCCCCCAAGCCACTATCATTCAGTGATACCAGTTAGGATTTAATGGTGCTTACATTTTCATTTATAGCAAAGGGGATAAATTGATTGTGATGAAAAGAACAGTAAGCAATGGGGGAGGGGCTGGGACAGTGGAAGGGTTGATTTGGCTGCAGGAGGTCCACAACCAGAGTGAGGACAGAAGGGAGAGGAAAAAGAAAAGTGTCAGTAATTCAATGTATAGTTATCCCTTCCGTGTTGTGGGGATTAGGGGCACAGTGTACCCATGATCTGGAAAAGCCACGTGAAATTTTTCTACCCTCCATTAGCAACAAAGAAGTATGAATTTTTTCTTTTTCTTTTATGTACTTTTCTTTTACAGTACCTTATAAAATTTGTGTTCATACTATAAAATACTCTCCATATATTTTATGTATTTCTGAGTTTCTGAACTTTTTCCTGCATCATCTGCTGGCCTTTGCATGTTGTCTGTGGCTTCCACAAAATTCCCCCCAAAATTTTTACTTAATTTTTTATGCCAACCCACGATATATCGAAACTGCAGTGGGGAACGTCACAATGTAGAAGGGATAACTATGTGTTTTGTCTCATTAGTTCAATCATTCAACAACACCTGATAATCTCTGAACATCATCTTAGCTCTCATGTTTCAATGTCTGTATCAACAACCTGCCCCCACAGATGTGGGAGCTATGGCAGACCACTGTGGGAAGGACTAGAAGAGGACACACATCTTTATCCACCCGTCTTCTATTTGTCGGGATCTCAAGAAGAATCCCTTCCCTCACTCTCTTTCCAAGAGTTCTCAGTTCAAAGTTGGAGCATCACTGTTTCCCTATGTCTGGTTAAAAGCTTAATTAACCCACACCAACACCCCCAGTTTTCTGTGACCAAACTACCACCCTCTCCTTTCCTGGCCAACATGGAGGCAAAGGGCTAGAGACACTGTCTGCAGCAGGGATGAGATGTTGCAGCTGGGCTTTAAAGGATGGGAAGGAATTCAACAAATAGAGGGTGACCGGGAAGGCATTCCCAGCCTGGGGAATAGCTTGAGTTAAGTTTTGAAGAGCAAGTCTGATGGGCAGAGAGGAAGAGGCCATGAATGGAGGGGAGAAATATCAGAAGAGGCATCAGTCCTCATTAGTATACCCGACTGAGTCGATTTTAGACAAGTGGGCAGAGCAGAAGGGCAGGTACTGCTGGACAGGCTGAGTAAAAAGTACATTCTGAACAATTAAAAAGGTGAGGCCTCCAAAGTCAGTGTTAAAGAGAGGAATGCAGATAGAACAAATTCAGCTGAGATCAATGAACTCTGACTGGACTTGGGAGGACCCAGCTCCTGTGGCCAGTTAGAACAGTGTTGTTGTCATGTCCCCCTTAAAACCTTAAAGATCCGGGTGGCCCAGGCCCTAAAAATTCCAGAGCCTACCAAAAACAAACAAAAACCCCTGAAAAACCTTGCACGTCATAAGCGCTTAATAACTGTTTGTTGCTGTCACCACTGAATAAAGATAAGTTTGGTGCTTTTTTTAGTTGTAAAAACCAGTTATGAACTGATATTTATTCCCATATGGGGGCTGATTCATCCTCCTTAATGCTGATAAAATAGTCCTCTTCTTGTACAGATCTTGCCAGGGCACTGGCTAAGCATAAAATTATTCAGTGGCTCCTTACTGCCTACCAAAGACAATTTCTATTCCTGGCACTCAGTGCCCTTCACAATGTAATTCCAAGCTACTTCTCTCACCTTCACCTTGTCTCATTTCGTTCCTTTTCGTGCACTTTCTTATAGTGGTTCCCAAAGGAAGGTCCATAGACGCTGCTGCCCCTAGAATCCCTGACACCCTTTCAAAGAGTCCCCAAGTTCAAAACTATTTTCACAATGATCCTAACACATTATTCACCTATTGTGTGAGGCTGGATTTCTTTATATACTCAACCAAAATAAGAGATTGAATACGGAAGCAAATATGAGAATTCAGAAGTCTTCTATTAAGCCTGACAGTAAAGAGATTTGCAAAGATATGTAAAAAAAAAATGCCATTCTTTTCATTTGAGCTTTTGTTTTAAAAAGCATAGGTTTTTTTCATTAAAATGTTATTTATGTTGACATGTGATGAGTTTATTATTGTTATTTTACAGTGAATTGATAAACATTTTAATGCATTAGTTTTAATTCGTAATGCAGTTAATATTGATGGATATAAACAAAACATAGCAAACAAAAGTTCTTTGGGAAGTCCTCCATCATTTTTTAGGAGTATAAAGGAGGCCTGAGACAAAAAGTTTGAGAAATACTAGGTTATTCTAAACTGGACTGCTTTCTGTCCATTAAATGTACTTCCTGACTCCATGAATTATCTAGGCCTAGAATGCCTTCCCTTCTTCCTCTTAGACTGTCAAATTATTTTCATTCCTTTAAAGGACAACTGATTTCTTCTGTAATGATGACTCCCTCCCTCCCCTCCACATGGTACTTAGCTTGGTAACTCTCTCACGAACTTATCAAGTTAAATCAAGTCAATAAATCTTTGTGTCCTGCACTGTGCTAAGCACTGGAAATACAATGCAAGCAGAAAGAGAGTCTGTGCCCCCAAGGACTTTATTCTGATAAGGGAAAATAGCACTGTATAAGAGAACAGAGGGAGGAGAAGGAAAGAGGTGAAGGTGCTGGCCCAGGGGTATGGTGGACAAAGTACTGAGAGTGAAGAGTGCATCCCAGAGAGGCGTGGAGAGGGGCTGGCCTGGACATTCTCTCAGGAGATTCTGGGAGGAAGTAGCCAGCCAGAGGGAGAGACTTCAGGGGCGGAGGACACTTCCAGTGTGAGAAATCCTGGGATAGAGTGAGCTCTCAGGGTGATGAAGTATCTCTGGGATCACAGAGAAAGTCCAGAGAGTCAGTAGTACAGCCTGGAGAGGAATGTAATATTAATTACTAACATTATGTATTAGTTAATATTAACTAAATTAACATTATGCAATATTAATGTTATGCAGAAGAGCTATCCTCCTGTAGAATGTAAACTTTCTGTTTGGAAGGACTATGTCTTATCTAAACTTTGCATTTTCCTCAGTGATTAGCATAATGCTATGCACACAGTAGGTATTTAATAGATGTTTGTTGAATGAATTGACTAAATAAGACCATCTCCAAGTACCTCAGGTTATAAAATCCCATTTCAAGACCTGGGAAAGGGAACATGAGTAAATAGTGAAAAACTCTATATTTTAAATATCTCAACTTGATAGTAGTGACACCTGCTTTAAGAGCAGGTATAATTCCCTCTATGCATTCTTCAGAGAACATATAGATTGTTCCTGACTACCTAGGGTGAGAGGCTCAGTATTGATCTATACCCAGTAGCAGAAGACCAAGTCAAAACTCATGTCCTATTTGTGGGGTGTAGAGGAGGGCTAATAGAATTCCATCTAAATTATAAATCTGGGAGATTTGTGAATCATATAAAGAACAAGAAACTTCTGGCCCAAGGGTCAAATCCCACCCTAGACAATGTCATCTGACCATTTAATACTTCTATTCTTGTTACAACATACTAAAGTTCAAAGTTTCAAAAACTTGTGGAAAAGTCCACATATGGACATATTACTCCATGGGGGTGGGGAGAATATAATTTGATATTCCTGCTTGAATTCTTAACCTTCTTTGTCATCTTGGTAAATTTTATGGACCCCTTCTCAAAATAATGTTTTTAAATATATAGCATAAAAAACATAGGACTACGATGGAAACCAGTTATATTGAAGTACAATTATCAAAATATTTTTTAAAAAACAAGTTCATAGACCTCAGGTTAAGAACCCCTATAAAAAGGGAACAGGAAAGAAGCAAAGACTTCTATCATTCAGTCATTAAATTTGGGAAAAGACCCAGTATAGGCATCCTCTGCTCCCTTTCACCAAACTGTAGGCTATGGACTGTGCATTCTTCATGGCGACCACCATCAGGGTTATTAACTGAGTTAAATATTGTGGCACTTAAGGCTCAGGTATGGAAAGCAGCATTGAAACCAATATTAACAAAGTTCAACACTAACTCATCATGGGTAGAGTCTGTGAATTGATTCAAACATTCTGGAACTATATTCAACTATTTTCAACTATATTCAACTATATTCAAACATTTGAAACTATACCCAAAAGCCTATAAAACTGTGCATACCCTTTCACTGAGAAATAACACTACTAGGCTATATATCCTAAAGAGATCAAGGGAAAAGGAAAAGGACCCATCCATACAAAAAGATTTGTAGCAGTTCTTTCTATAGGGGCAATGAATTGGGAATTGAGGGGGTGTCCATCAATTGGGAAATGGCTGAAGAAATTGTAGTATATGAATGTAATAAAATACTATTGGTCTATAAGAAATGATGAGCAGGATGGTTTCAGGAAACCTAAGACTTATATGAATTGATGCAAAGTGAAGTAAGCAGATATAGGAGAACATTGTGCACAATAACAGAAAAAATGTATAATTGTATCAGATAATTGTATGTTTAACAGGTATATCATATACCTTTTCAATGGATGAGGGAGGGACTAGAGGGACAGAGAGTAACTGAAACTGAAATTTTTTTTCAACTTAACAGTATTTTATTTTTTCCAATTACATGTAAAGATAGTTTTCAACATTCACTTTTATAAGATTTTTGAGTTCCACATTTTTTTTTCTCTCCTTCCTTTCCTCCCCTCCTCACTCCCCAAGATAGCAAGCAATCTGATACAGGTTATACATGTACACTATATTAAACGTATTTCCACATTAGTCATATTGTAAAAGAAGAATCAGAACAAAAGGGGAAAACCATGAGAAAGAAAAAACAAAAAAAAAAGTATGCTTTGATCTACATTCAGACTCCATAGTTCTTTCTCTGGATGTGGATAGCATTTTCCATCATGAGTCTTTTGGAACTGTCTTATATCATCATGTTTCTGGGAAGAACTAAGTCTGTCACTGTAGATCATCATACATTGTTGCTGTTACTGAGTACAATGTTCTCCTGGTTCTGTTCACTTAATTTTGCATCAGTTCATGTAAGTCTTTACAGGTTTTTCTGAAATCCTCCTGCTCCTCATTTTTTATAGCCCAATAGTATTCCATTACATTCATATACTACAATTTATTCAGCTGTTCTGCAGTTGATGGGCATCTCCTCAATTTTGAGTTCTTTGCCACCACAAAAAGATATTCATATAAACATTCATATATTTAATATAGTGTACATTTAATATTTGTATTAAATATTATAAACTTTAATGCACTTTATGTTTATATTAAACATTCTAAATATTTATCTATTTATTATTTGTATTTTCATAAATTTATATATAAACATATTTATATATAAATTTTTACATTCATATAAACAATTTTGTACATGGGGTCCTTTTCTGCTTTTTGTGATCTCTTTGGGACATAGACCTACTAATGATATTGCTGGATCAAAGGGTACATATAGTTTTTTTCAAAATTTTTAAATGAATATTAAAAATAAATAAATGGAAATTTGTTTTAAAAAGGTCCAAATGAGGTATTGACATGAAAGATTTAGGTCAACATTCAGGAATTCAGTACTAATATGCACACTAGAGGGTCAATATTAGCAAAGGATTCTGTCAAACTGATGCACTGTGTACACGTGTGTAGCCAACCTTACCTTGCAGCCTTTTCTACATTCCCCTCAGCTGGTTGGCTCCCATTGTTGCCGCTGGCCTCATTGCTCTCCATGGCAACAGTCATCTCTAAGAGGAAGTAGACCAGGCATTGGCTAGACAAAAAAATAATAAATTGAAAGGCAGAATTAAAACAGACAATCACCCACCAGAAACCTAGAGATTATTTTTGTCTGTTTAATGTTTACTTCTTTAATTTAGAAATGTAAGACAAATATATGTGTCTTTGCTTTCTAAATATCTGAAAGTGCAGCTTGAGAGTGGCATGGATAGATTGGGTCCGGGATCTGACCTGCCTTTGAACAGAGTAGGGGAATTACCATGCCTAGCTGGGGTGCGGGTGGGAGTGAGGGGTGGCAGGATCCAGGATCTTCAAAGCTGAGTGATTTCTTCTCCAGTCTCTAAAAGAACTATCAGGCTAGAATTATGTCTACTTGCCCCACCCCCACTTCAAATATCTCTAGTCTAGGGGAAAGAATCTGGGTTTAGGATGAAAGCCAGTCTTAAGAAGGGAAGGTAGCCCTTTGCTTATGCTAACTAGCTTCACTAATTACACAAAAGACCATCCTGGACACTTTGTAAACCTCTTTATCCAAGAAAGCAGCAAACAGAAATCGGAAAAGTTCTACAGATTAAAATATTCAGAAGAATCAAAGAGTAAACAAGTTTTAAATACATTTTTCAGCTCAAACCAGGAGAGAAAGAATGATCTTACCGAGGTACGTCCTCTCAGAATTTTTAGATCTGTTGGCTCCAGCTCCCCTGCACATCTGCAGCTCTGGGGATCCAGTAGCCATTGCAAAGCTTGCTCTCGACCTCCCTTGACTTATCTCCCTCAAGGTCTCTCTCAGAGATCAGACAAGACAACATTTGTAAAGTGTTTAGCACAGTGCCTGGCATGTAATAGTCACTTAATAAGTGCTTATTCCCTTCTCTACCTCTTCCCTTGAAGTGTGTGTCCAAAAAACCCTCTCTTACACAGATATGCTGTTATTACATTCACCATTCTCTTGGCCAGTCAGGAGTCACATCTCCCAGAGCATGCAGCACAGGAATGTCCCTTAGCAGACACAGCCCACCTCAGCTGGATGGGAGTTGGCTACAGAATGACCTAGAGCTGCCATCATTGTTTGTGCTATAGATATTTCTCATGTACCTTCTTTTGTAATAAAGACAGTTAAGCAAAAATGATCAACAACTCTAACCGTGTCTGACAAAATTGGAAACATTTCATGCCCACCTCTATGCCTTGAGGGCAGAAGTATGCTTCATTGCATGTTCTTTAGGATGGAGATTAGTTGTTGTAATTAATAAGTCTGAGTGTACTTCAGGATTATTTTAATTTACATTGTTGTGGTCATGGTACATATTGTTCTACTTATTCTGTTTAGTGAAGTTTTCATTAGCTCCTTCTCATCCTTCCTTGTTTCTCTGAATTCCTTTTATCTGTTATTTTTAGAGAGTAATGATATTCCATTATATTTATATACCAAAATTTGTTCAACCTTTCCTCAAACAATAGATAACAACTTTGTTTTCTCTTTTTTTCTACTACAAAAAGAACTTCCATACTTTTTTTCTATGACCTCCTATATCCGGTTGTGGGATCATTACTAATGGTCTACTTGCTAATGGAGATAGGGACATTGTCATATCTCTTCTTTGGGGGCCATGCTTGGTCTTTATAATTTCATATCATTTAACTTTGATTGTTTTGTTATTGTTATTGTTTTTACTTACTTGGTTGTGGTCATTATATATGTTGTTTTCCTGGCTGTGTTTCCTATACTTTGCATTGGTTTGTTTAGGTCCTCCCATGTTTCTCTATATTCTTTCTGTAACCCAGGCTAGACTGGGCATGCTCAGATCACCTAACATGGAGGCATCTCCCTCTCCCTCCTCTACCGCGTAGGTGGAGTGGCCTCCTTTGTTTGGCTACTTGGATATAAAATCTGGCAAGACTAAACCATTCACTCTCTTTTCTGGGACACAATTCACCCACAGCATATATACCTTGACCTGAATCTGTGAAAAGAGAAAGATTTCCTTCTCCTGCTCCATCTTTGACTCTGCCTCTGAAAAATGGTCTTGGAGGGTGGTGTTTGTTTCTCTACTAGGAAGGGTGCCTGGGACCTGAGTCCATGGTGGGTTTTGGTCTTGAAAGTGGGACTGTGCTCCATAGGAACTAAGCTTTGAACTTAATCTTCTTCCCGTCCCCCAAGACTGAGGTGGTATAAGAGGAGAGGGGAATTAAGCCCCATATATTGGGGGAGTAAGTTTATCTATTTGTGATTATACCTTTTGAATTATTAAATATTTTTGTGTAAAAGCTAATCAGACTGTTAGCAGCAAATGGAATTGGTGTACAATGGGAGTACCCCTACAAATGAGGGAGCAGTGGAGGCTGGACCCATTTACAGAGAGGCTAAATAGCCCCCAAGTCTTTTTTAAGGGTAACAGAGAACCCTGGGGGAGTGGCAACATGTCAGATACCTGAACTTCAAGTGGTAGGGGGCAGGGTGGTCTGTGTTTATTTTATAATCATCATTTCTTCTCTAACATTTGGAAACTGCTGCTGGGCCACTGGGCCTACTCCCTGGGCCACTGGACCTACTACTCCCTGGGCCACTGGACTTACTCCCTTTTCTGCTCTGAACCCACAGATAATCCAGACCAGATTCAATCTTGGTGGGGCCTAGTCTCTGATGAGAAGGGGACTAAGTTGTATTTCCCCACTCTCTGGCTCATTAAATTTCCATCTGAGCACCCTAGGGAAAAGTTAATTAAAGTTTAGGCTTGGGTTCATATCTAGGTCTCCCCAGAGAAGGGAATTAAAAGGTTACTCAATGAAATATATGAGTTAGATATGGGACAGGTTATTTATTTCCTGCAAATAAAAGAAATACTAAAAGGCACACAGAGTCATAGTTCACATTGACCAAATGACAAAACAGAATTCAGTAACTCAACTTCTCGTTACTGTTATAATCTCTTAGGAGGCTGATACTTGATCTTCATCAAAATATAAAACAAATGTAGGAGCAACTGAATAGGCAATCTGCATTTCACCTTAGCTCTACACTATCCAAAGAATTTCCATTACAGTAGAGGTGTTCTGGTTAAGCAGCCCAGGATTGGGCCCATCTTCTTGGTGGTCCAGTATTCTTTGAAGAGGAGTCAGTGGGGATTCCTGTGATTTCTACCACTCAGCTCCAACCAAAAGGACCCAGGATGTTCAGCTTTACAGGGCTGTGTCCAAACCTGGCCACGTCTATCTAGAGACAGACACTCATTCTCATAAAATCAATAAAGAACAAATGCAAAAGAAAGCATTTATAACCCAGGCTCAAGATTAGGCAAAGCATATGCTTTGTCTTTCATTTTGCTGGTACCTGGGATAAGGAATAGGGCACACCATTCTTTCTTCATAGGAAATAGCTCAAAATGTCACATCTAGAGCAAAAGTCTGACCATGTTACCCCACCATTCAGTTAATTCTAGTGGTCCCCAATTACCTTGGAGATAAAATATAAAACCTCATATGTGATGTTCAAAGTCCCTCACAAGTTGCCCCCCCACCATCTTTCTTAACTTTTTTTTTCTCTTTGGAGGGGCAATGGGGCTTAAGTGACTTGCCCAAGGTCACATAACTACTGAGTGTTAAGTGTCTGAGGACCTCCTCACTCCAGGGCCGGTGCTGTACTCACTGCACCACCTAGCCACCTCCCCCACCCCCCATCTTTCTGATCTTCTTACACCCACCCCCATGTACTCTGTGACATTGAACTCTTTGCAGTTCCTTGAATAAGACAAGCTACTTCCCACTCCCTGGTTCATTTATACTGGCTGTCCCCCATGCCTGGAATTCTCTCCTTTCTCATCTGTTTCCTGGTTTTCCTGGCCTTCAAATCCCAGCTAAAATCACACCTTCTTCAAGAAGATTTTCCCAATCTTTCTTAATCTGAGTATCTACCCTCTTCTGATTTATTATCCTGAATGCACCTAGTTTGTATATAGCTATTTTCATGTTATCTGATCCATTAGACTGTGAGCTCCTTGAGCAAAGGGAGTGTCTTTTACCTTCCTTTGCAGGCACAATGCTTCACACAGTTCTCAGCACATAGTAGGCACTTCATAAATGTTTATTGATTGTTGACTGACTGGAGTAATTTCTTTTTTTTTTCAACATTTTCATTTAAAGTCTTGAGTTCCAAATTTTATCCCCGCCCCCCCCTCCCCTGCCTCACCGAAATGTTGAGTAATCAGATATAGGTTATACATGTGCCACTATATAAAACATTTCCATTTTAGTCATTTTGTGTAAGAAGACTCAAGTACAAGAAAAAAGTGAAAGAGAGTGAAAAGTAACAAGCTTCAGTCTGTATTCAGACACAACCAGTTCTTTCTCTGCAGGTGAATAGTGTGTTTCATCACTGTCAGCATCATTTCTTTCCAGATATTGGACCCCTTATCCTAATTAGCGACACATGTCAAAGGTCCAAGCAAGACAATGGCTAAGTCTTATAATGCGGTCAGCCAGTGGCAGTCAGGAACTCTCTGCACGTGTCCCATACAGGCTTCATTAATTTATTTTTACACTTGTTGTTTAGTCATTTTTCAGTCATTTCCAACTCTTTGTGACCCCATTTGGGATTTCCTTGGCAAAGATACTGGAGTGGTTTGTCATTTCCTTCTCCAGCTCATTTTATAGATGAGGAAACTGAGGTAAGCAGGGTTAAATGACTTGCCCAGGGTCACACAGCTACTAAGTATCTGAGGTTGGATTTGAACACTCAAAAATGAGTTTTCTGGACTCCGGGTCTGGCGCTCTATCCACCGCACCAACAGTAGAGTGATTTTCTACTATATTCATGCATTAGAGTTTATTTAGCCATCCCCCAGCTGATGGATACGTAACTTATCTCCAGCTGTTTTCATTGGGGGGGGAGAAATGCTGCTATAAATAGTTTTGTGTTTATGTGTAATTCCCTTATTTTAAAGATAAGGAAAATGAAAGCCTAGAGTGGTTGTGTCCTCCTGAGATCACACTGGTAGCAAGGAGCAGAGTTAATTTTTAAGGCAAGGAACTCTGACTCTAAATCACAAGATCCAAATCCAAGACTATAACACATTGACCCTAAACAGACTATAATACACAGGCTATGAAAGTCAGAAGGTAGAAAGATAACCCAAGTAAACAGAAAAAAACTAGGGGTAGGTCAGATGCAAACCAGAACCTAAGGGTTCCAAAAAATCACTCAAGGCTAGTGATGAGTCTTCAAATACCTCAAATGAAGGAACAAGTCATAAGATCAGTGGGTCTATCTGATGCTCTCCGGGACATAAAAAAAAGAGAGAGAGGGAGACAGCCTCAGAGAGTGAAGAGAGGGTGGGGGAGGATGCTTCAGTGAAGACAGGGCCTCTATGGTGGGAGAGGCCTGGGTGGAGCAGAGCTGCAGGAATGAGGGATGGAATACATATTGTCTTTTTCTTTCCCTCGTTTGTGAAATAATACAATATTTTAGGCTCTGCATCAAAAAGAGGAATGATTTGTCTGCAGGCCTTATGCTTCCTTCTAAGTACAAACATGTGGAACTGTGGCTGCTCATACAGAACAGACCTATAAAACTGGGCAGAGAACCAGTCTTTGAATATTTACTTGTACTTTTTTTTGTTCTCTATTTAGCAACCGTTAATACACAGAGTCAAAGAAAAAAAACAACAACAAAATACGAACATTACATAAAACCAAACTCTGAGAATCTGGGAGTTTAGCTCCATAAGAATTTCCTCCATGTGTATAAATCACAGTCTGTCTGTAACTTAATAAATAATCTTATAAATTTGCTGGGGTAGCTAAGGTGGCACAGTAAGTAGAGTGTCAATCCTGGAGTCGGGAGGACCTGAGTTTAAATCTGACCCCAGACTCTTACTCACTGTGTGACTCTGGGAAAGTCATTAGCACTGTTAACCCCATTTTCCTCATCTGTAAAATGAGTTTGAGCAGGAAATTGCAAACTACTCCAGTGTCTTTGCCAAGGAAACCTCAAATGGGGTCATGAAGAGTCAGATATGACTGAATAACAACTGATCTGACTGAAAGAGATTTACAGGGAGCCCCAGAGGGTCACAGTTAGAAAGAATCAAAAGTTTAGATCAAGGTCTTTACCACTCTGGGTCCAGGACTATATTCACTATGTCACAAAGAGCTTGAGAGCTGGACTGTCTTTCGTCTCTTTTTGTATCACTTAGTATAATGTCTGGCCAATAGTCAGTGTTTAATAAATGTTTATGGGTTGATTGGAACAAGAGGCAAGAAAAAGGCACCGAGAAAAGGAGGAAGTAAGGCAAGAGGAAAAGACAGAGACAGGTCACTGGAACTAGTGCACAAAGCAAATGCTTATTCATAAGAAACAATCTGGGAGCTGGTTACTGCAGCCATGTTAGTGAGTTGAAGCTGGATGAATAAGAAGAGTGATCTGAAGCAGAGTCAGTCGCTGAACTGCCGTCCTAGGGCTACTTAAATTCCCTTTGGTTGGAGACAGAGTTATTCCAGACTCTGGGGTGTCACTGATGGCGACCCTCACTTCAGAGGTTCCATGGATGAGTGCAGGTTATTATTAAAGGAAGAGACTCCACATCCAGTGCTCCTTCCCCGAATACCACTTATATATGACTTTAAGGTTTGTAAAGCACTTCACACACATTATCGTATGTAATCCTAGTATTACTATCCGAATTTTACAGGTAAAATAACTGAGTGACTTACTGATTCAGGGTCACGTCACTAGTGTCAGAGATAGGGTTTGAATTCAGCTTGAATGAGTTTGAATAAGCTTGAGGAGGAAATGGCAAACCACTCCAGAATCTCTGTCAAAGAAAACCAAACCCAAATGGGGTCATGAATAGTTTGACACTACTGAAAAACTACTTAGCAGCAAATATATAACATTCCTAGACTGGTCAAGAAATTAGACTAGATGACTTCTTAAGTCCCTTGAAACTCATGAGATGCCATGATGGACCAACCTCCAGTCTCCCCGAAGCAGTTTCTCCAGTTTGAATACCGGATCTCAAGTCCAGTACATGGTCCACTTTATCACCTACCTGTCTTTCCAACACTATTTCAGTCATAGGTTGTAAAATAAGAGCCTAGCTACTGGGGAACTGGTTTTCCAAGGCTTGAGCAAGACTGGAGGCAAGAACCAGCATCATGAGTAAGCTAGGGATGTCTAATTCCCCTAAAGATACAAGTCTGGTGCAGAGCTGAGCCTACTGGTGGAGATCCAGTGAGTCTAGGCTTCAGGGTAAAAGGGATTTGGGCCCAGCTAACAGACCTGGCCATTACAGTCTCCTCAGGTTCAGTTTGGTGCAGTCCAAGCCTTTGGTTTCTCTGGTGTGCAGAACTTTGGGGCAGGAAAACCCTACCAGTGGAAAGCCTTACCTGCTCTGTATCTCCTCTCCCCCCCCTCCCCATTAGATTTCATGTACTTTGTATATGTCTTTTGGTACCAAGTTAAATTTACACATTGTTTCCTCCATTAGAATGCAAGCATCCGTAGGGTAGGCTCTATTTTTTTTTTTAGCCTTTCCTTGTATTCCCAGAACTCAACAGAGACTAGCACATAGTGAGTTTTTAAATAAAGACATAATACTTAACACCTTGCTGGCTGACCAACCAACTTTGCTGACTTGCTTAGTAAATACTTACAGATTGCTGAGTGACTGAGAGCTTCCTGAGGCACTGAGAACTTTAAGTGACTTACCCAGAACGGCACAGTTAGAACTGGAACAGGAGGCGTGCTGAAGCCACCTCTGCCCTATGCCTGTTAAATTTACAAAGTGAATATTTACATCTTGGAAATCAGCCAAGGCCACAAATCAGGGCTTAGCTTATTGTTTTGTTGCTTGTCTAGACTTAAGAAAGTGATGGAGAAAATGTTAATAATGCAGATTAAACTTAAAATTGTGTCCTTTTTTTCCTTCTAAGATCTGGTTGTAAAACATTTACAAGCATGCCCTTGACTTGAACCCAGGTGTTCCTGACTCTGAGGTTCCCTTTCTGTCTACCACATATAACTTCTGCCCACATCGTTTAACTAACCAGCCATAATCTGTAACTGAAGCAGATTTATTATTACTTGTGGTATTTTGACACTTTGCCCTATCTATGGTTTCATCAGTGGAGATACTTTCCTTTCATTGATGAAGTTCACAGCCCCTCTGTGACACCTAGTTGCCCCGACTGGAGGACTAGAAGACATTCCAGATTGAACTACTCTGTGAGTTTGGGAGAAGTCTTTTTCCATTAGCAAAATGGTCAGTGCCTTTAAAATATCCTGAATCAGCAGTACCTGGGATTTTGCTGCATTTTCCTCTGAGAGAGGAAGTGACTCTTACTCATAGCTGTTAAGACCGTGAAGTAAGTGGGGAGGATTTTATGGTCTTTTTCTGTGCACATGGACACACATACACACACACACACAATTTTGTAAACCTTAGAGTGCTATACAAATGCTTTATATAGGTCCAAGTTTCTACCTTCACCATGATTAATGTAATCACAGATAGTCCAAACAGTTGGATTGAATCTATTAATCAGAGGTATGAACTAGGTGCAAATAAGACCCTAATTATTATATTTTTTATTATTTTATTTTTTTATTGACTTGTTTATTTACTTTTAATTTACAAGATTCAGTTCCACAATCTCTTGAGTTTTAATTTCTCTCCCCTCCCTTCCCCCATCCCTTATGGCAGTGTGCAATAAAGTATAGGATCTTCAAGTACTTTCACATTGTACAATAGTCTGATTGTATAGAAGGGTTGTAACCAATGGAATGAACAATGGGAAAAAAGAAAGAAAACCAAACATGAAAAATAACTATAGCATGTAGATTGCTTCAGTCTCCATTTAAACTCTGGTCTTGCTAGGTCTTTCTCTGAATGTAGATATCTCCTTCCATCCTGGGACTTGTAGAGTCGTCTTATAACTGTGTGTTGCTGAGAAGAGTCCAGTTTATCAAAGTTGGTTGTTACACATACGATGTGTCTGTGACTGTGTACAAATTTTTTCTGGTTCTGATCTTCTCACTTAGCATTAGTTTGTATAGGCCTTTCCAAGTGAATATGAAGACTGTCTCCTCCCCATTAAAAAAAATTTCTGTATTTATTTTCTTGTTCACATCACTCATTTCCACAAGATTTTGAGTTACAAATGTTCTCCCCATTTTTCTCCTACCCACCACCCCAAAACAGTGATCCCACTGTATAGCCCTTCCCCCAATCTGCACTCTCCTATGCCCTCCCCCATTGTCCCTCTGACTTTCCAGTAGAGCAGGATGGGTCTCCCTACTCCAGTGCCTGTATATGTTCATTTCCAGTTGCATGTAGTTAATAATAATAATTATATATGTATACATATATATATTTTAAATTTGATTATAGAACTTTAAATTCTAGTTTCTTTCCCTTCCTCCCTTATCACCCACCCCCACTGGAAGGACAAGCAATTCCATACAGGCTGTACATGTGTAATTATGCAGAACATCTCCACAGTGGACATATTGTGAGAGACTGATTATATGTCCCTCCTTCCTATCCCGCCCCATTCCTTGTTCTATTCTCTACCCTGTCCCTGTCCCTTTACAGAAGTATGTACTTCCAGCAACCCTCCCCCCCAACCTGCCCTTCCCTCCATCTTCCCACCTCTCATCCCCATCCCCCCTACTCTACTGTGTGGCAAGATACCCAGTTTAGAGTTTGTCATTCCTTCCCTAAGCCAAATTCAATGAGAGTAAGGTTCCCCTTTCCCTTTTGCCTTCCTGCTCTTTCCCTCCATTGTAACAATTATCCCTAGCCTCTTCTTCCCCTTCTGTCTCTTCCTGTCTCCTCTTACCCTAATCCTCTCCCACCTCAGAATTTTGCGTTTTAAAGTATCATCCCTTCCTATTCAATTGATGCTGTGCCCTCTATGTACATATATATGTATATATATGTATGTATATATATATATGTACTCAGATATGTATTCATATGCATATATAAACCCTCCTACATGGACATATGTGTATGTGTGTGTGTATATATATATATAAAATTTGTATTCCCTTCACCTATCCTCATACTCAGAAAAGTTTCCTAAGTTACAATGATTGTTTTTACATGTTGGCATGTAAACAGTTCAACTTTGATAAGTTCCTTATGATTTATTTTCCATGTTTACCTTCTCATACTTCTTGTATTTGAGTGTCAAATTTTCTTTTCAGTTCTGGTTTTTTTCAGGAAGAATGTTTGAAAGTCCTCCACCTCACTGAATGACCACATTTTACCCTGGAACACTGTACTCAATTTTGCTGGGTAGGTGATTCTTGGTTTTTATCCTAGCTCCCTTGATCTACAGAATATCATATTCCAGGCCCTTTTATCCCTTAATGTAGAAGCTGCCAGATCCTGGGTTATCCTGATTGTGTTTCCACAGTATTCAAATTGCTTCCTCTTGGCAGCCTGTAATATTTTCTCCTTGATCTGGGGACTCCAGAACCTAGCTATAACATTCCTAGGAGTTTTTTGGGTGGGATCTTTTTTTTTTTTGGTGGGATCTTTTTCAAGAGGTGATGGGTGAATTCTTTCAAGTTCTATTTTGCTCTCTGGCTCTAAAATATCAGGGCAATTTTCCTTGAGAATTTCTTGAAGGATGCTTTATAAGTTCTTTTTTTGATCATGGCTTTCA
>CM053599.1:178984056-179014475 GCA_028646575.1 Pseudocheirus occidentalis | reverse complement strand
AAGATCTTCTGATTTCATTAACATTACATCTGGGGAAAGAGCAAGTGAAATCTGGCATCTAACCCATGGCGTAGGAAACGATCTTGCTGCAGGAAGGCTGGGCTGGACTTCATCCAGGGGATTTGGGGAGAGGCTCTGTTTGATTAATTAAATTACTAGTACATGTATTAGTGTCAAGAGATGGGTGTTTTATTTGCAAATTAGGGTGGCCTCTTAACCCATCCAACAATTCTTCATGATGTTCTTACGGACAAGATGGTGGGTTGTCCCTGAATCATGATGATAATTAACATTTATAAAGATTGTTTTTAAAAAAAGACATTTATAAAGTTTACAAAATATCTTCTATACCTGATTCATTTGATTCTTACAACAACCCTGGCAAATAGATACTACAAATAGAGTCATTATTATTATGTAGAGTTATTATTATTATATATTAATATATTATTATTATTAACCCCAGTGTACAGATGAGAAAACTGAGAGATAAGTTAGGTGACTTGCCCCTAGTCATCCATGATGCTAATAAGTATTTGTTGTGGTTATTGTTTTGTTGTTTTCAGTCATGTCTGACTCTTTGTAACAGCTTTTGGGGTTGTCTTGGCAAAGATGTTGCAGTGGTTTGCCATTTCCTTCTCCAGCTCAAATTACAGATGAGGAAGCTGAGGCAAACAGGGGGAAGTGACTTGTGCAGGGTCACACAGCTGGTAAGAATCTGAGGCTGGAGTCAAGGCATCCTGGCTCCAGACCCGGCACTCTGCCCACTAGCTGCAGGTTGGGATTCAAACTCAGGTCTTTTTGACTCCAGGTCCAGGATTCTGTGCACTGTGCCGTGTTTCCTACTGGTGTTAATACAGTTTGTATAGCACTGTAGCAGTTTGAATGACGCTACTAAAGACTATTGATTAATGGATTGGAGTCAGCTTGGAAGGAGGTCTCTAGCATTACATCTTAATGGTCTGACTTCTGCAGATTGAATAAGCATCATTTATCAGATCTGCAGGTGACACAAAGCTGAAAGGGCAGGAGAGCTGCTATGTTGGATGGCAGAATTAGGATTCGGAAAGATCCCACTGAGACAAAACTCACAAAATTAAATTTAATAAAAAAGGATAACAATACATCCTGTACTTATCCACAGCATGTAGGGAGAGGAAACAATAAAGTGGGGAGTGAGCACTCCAAGAAACAGCATTTGGCAAGTTCACCTCCCGGTTCTGGTTAGACTATTTAAATATGAGTTTCAGCAGTGGTAAGTGAATGGTTTTGTGGAATAGCAGAGCAGTATGAGTGGGAAGGGGTTTCCCTTCCTTCTCTGAGTTCTCCGTCCCTAACACCCCTACTAGAATGTGAGCTTTTTGAGGCAAGAGACCATGGTTTTCCTTTCTTTGTATCTGTATTTGCTTTGCACCGTCTGGCACCTAATAGACCCTCAGTAAATGCTTGGTGGCTGATTGATTGCCTGAAAGGATGCCCAGTGGGTACGTCTTGAATTATGTGTGTGCCTTGAAGGGCTATTGTATAAGCACCATTTGTCTTATGTTCTGGAGCCACATAGGTGAGCAGGAGTCTGCTGTTTGCCTTTGTCTTATGAGGTTGGAGGGAGGGGATGTGTGGCTTCAGAGTAACTAAATTGAAAAGGATCTGGAGGTTGGGGGGAATAAACATTTATAAAAGTGTATATACTCTGTCAGGCATTGTGCAAAGTGCTTTTTATAAATATGAAATCATTTGCTCATACAGTGGGTTACAAGCTCAGTAAAAGTCAGTAGTGTGGTGGTAGTGGTTCAGTCCTGTCTGATTCTTCATGACCCCATTGAGGTCTTCTTGGCAAAGATACTGGAAGGGTTTGCCATTTCCTTCTCTAGCTTATTTGACAGATGAGAAATTGAGGGAAACAGATTAAATGACTTGTCCAGGGTCACACAGCCAGTAAGTATCTACAGGTCTTCCTGACCCCAAGCCCAGAACTCTATCCATTGCACCTCCCAACTGCCCTCAGCATTGTGGAATGGCAACCAAAAAGGCTATCATAGGATTTTACCTGGTATTGATGAAATCATAGTGTCCATAATGAGGGAGAAGATGGTCATACTCTAGCCTACCCTGGTTAGATTTTCATTTCTCGTCATTGTGTATTAAGAAGGAGATTAACAAAGAAGGATAATAAGTAAGATGATGAAACCATGCCATGCAAAGATCCGGTGAAGGAACTAGAGAGATATCTTCTAAGAGAATACTTAGACAGGCACGAGAGCCTTCTGCATGTATTCACAGGGTTTGACAATGATCTAGGGAGGCAGTGTGGCCTGGTAGAAGGAGCATGGCACTTGGAAGACCTAGATTCAAGCGACTGCCGTGACTTTTTCCTGTAGTGAAGGGTCTTACTTACTCTGAGCCTGAACTTATGAGTGAATAAAAGAATCTGAAGTAAAATACGCCTTTTCCACCACAGACAGGGGAAGAACACACAGTCACTCATCTGCAGTACGTCGCTTGGCCCGATCATGGAGTTCCTGAGGATTCATCAGACTTTTTGGAATTTGTAACTTATATGAGGGCAATGAGAGTGGGAAATGAGCCCGTCTTAGTTCACTGCAGGTGTGTTGTTTCAGATACATTTGTGTGGGGTGGGGAAAGAAGGGGAAGGCTGTAGGCTGGTATTCAGTGTATGGTATGAATCTTCAATCCTAGTAAGACATTGACTTTTTCTTTTAAACTTTCTATTCCCAGTAATCTCTTTGATACTTAACAAGAGTAGTGTTAAGTGATCCGACCACTCTGCAGAACAATTTGGAACTGTGCCCAGAGTGCTATAGAACAGTTTACACCTTTTGACCCAGCAATATCACTACTAGTGTCTGTATCCCAAAGAGATTTTTTTTAAAAAGGAATACAACCTATTTGTACAAAAATATGTATAGTAGATCTTTGTGTAGTGGCCAAGTATTGGAAATCTTGGGGCTGCTCATCACTTAGGAAGTGCCTGAACAAGTTGTAGCACATGCTTGTGATGGAGCACGATTGTGCTATAAGAAACGAGAAGGGAGACAGTTTGAGAAAAACATGGTGAGACCCAGTATGAACCGAGGCAAAATAAAGTGAGAACCAGGAGATCATTGTGCACAACAGCAGCATTTGATCATGTGACAGGTTTGGCTACTCCATTTGGACCAATACAATAATTCAAGACAGTTCCCAAAGACTCATGATGAAAAAATGCCATCTACCTCCAGAGAGAGAACTGATGGACTCTGACTATACATTGAAGTATAATTTTCTCACTTTATTTTTCTTGCTTTAAAAAAAATGGCTAACATAGAAATTCTGTTTTGCATGATTTCACATGTATAATTGATATCATATTGGTTATCTTCTCGATGGGTATGGGAGGAAAGGAACTCAAAATTAGAAAAGAAAAGGATGCTCAAAATGAATAATAAACTAAAATATGAAGAAATACTTAACAAGATTTAGAAAACTGTAAAATTCAAAGCTTTGTGATTCATGTGAAGGCATAAGAATCATTACACAGAAAATAAAAATATCCCCTAGCATAATTTCCTGCCATGGAAAAATTTGCTGTTGTCTGAATACTTTAAATCTTTAATCTAATGGACAAATATATGTATAAGGAAGGGGAAGGATATTTTTCTATCTTACAAAAAATTTAAACCATAAAAAGATCATCCTTAATGTTCATTTAAAAATACTCCAATTGGAGCTCTTTACTCCAGTTGAATAAATGGGAGTATTTACTCAGCCTCTCTCCACCCTACCCCATAATTTTAAGGCCAGTGTTTATGGTTTAAATGTTATTGGAGTTTGCATCAGTTCTTATGAGTTGCCTGCATAATACATAAAATCAGAGTTCCCAAATAACTAGAAGCACCTATGTTAAAGTACTCACTAGGGTTGTCTCACAGAATCTGACAATGGAAGGGAACCCTAGGAACATCTGGTCCGACTTGAACCTGAAAAAGAATCCTTTCTCCAACATGCCCCTTATTCCCAAAGGTTATTTTTTTTCTTTTTAGAAAGATGTGGCATCTAAGCTGTGGCATTCCAGCTGATTCCAAGTCCAAACCTGTCTTCCTAATGCGCCGTTGCTTTCCTTGTTTCATTTTTCAGTGCCGGAATAGGTCGAACTGGTGTGTTGGTCACTATGGAAACAGCCATGTGTTTAATTGAAAGAAACCAGCCTGTTTATCCATTGGATATTATCCGAAAAATGAGAGAGCAGCGTGCAATGATGGTGCAGACATCGGTGAGTTAGAATGCTAACCTAATCCTCGATGATGTGGAGTCCTCACAAAGACATTTTCACGCTAAATATTTGATAAGTTACAGTTTCTGTAAAATATCCATTTTACTTGGTATCTTCAAAGGTAATTAATAGCTTTAGTGTTTTACTCAGTGGGCTTACCTTTTACCTAACAGTTTAATTTCTGTAGATAAATGCATCACGTTCTTTAAGGGTTCATTCTAAGTGAGATGCAAATTCAGCACATTCATTGGATGCGTATCTATTAATTGCAGGCTGTGTGTATTTCCACTTTCTTAAATATTCTGCCGTCTACCAGAGGTATAGTCTGTAGCTGGAATGAGAACTCTGTTATTCTCTTTGAATGCTTTCCCTAATCCTCAGGGCTACCACAATGTCCCTTTACATAGTGTTTGTCTAACTTATTTCAAGGTCAGACCTTGTCAAAGCAGAAAACACTGTGTCTCTGGGAGTAAATTTGGCTATCCCTTGTTTCCATAAAGTACCAGGGCCATTTTAGCTCACCCAGAACTACTTTCAGTGTACCAGTGAAAAGATTCAGACACTGTGATCTTTAAAAGAGATACAGCCCCACTTGACTATCTGCCTTTTTGGTATTAGGATAGTGCAGGAATATGTTTGACCATTTCTTTAGCCTAATGGTTATTCATTCACCTGAGCCCTTCAATTAAATATAATTGTCTCTCTGTTTTATTTGTAATTTTACTTCTATGATAAAAAACAGCTTAGAATATTGGCTTCTCTACCAAGATTTTGGATCCTGTGTTTCAATGTTTTGCCGTTAATAGATGGATGTTTCATGAGGTGATTGAAAGAGTCATTATTTCTGTAGCATTGTTCTTGGAGCTCACACATAGGGCTGTACTTCTGAAACAAGTGGAGATTTCTATGTATAGTGACGTGACTGTCCGGATAAACTGGGAGTGCATAGAGAATGCTCAAAATTGTTTTAAGTCTCTCTCTTTTAAGATCTCTTCAAATGTTATTGCCACATGTTTTGTTCTGGTAAACAAGTTCCTTCAGAAGTCATTTCTATGGCGTGAGCTCTCTACCCTTGGGAGAGCGTCTGTCTAGGCCTCAGCGGACTTATCTGCAGAATGAGGGGTTTGAAATAAGTGTTCTCTCAGGTCCCTGCTGAGCTGTGACATTCTCCATACCCTTGGAACGCTAAACTCTCTTGGTAAAGCACTTTGAAGGAAAGGCAACTCTTAAAAGTTATACATTGGTAGTCAGTGTTGGGAATACAGGCTCTTCAAGCTGTTTACTACCTGCTGGATGCCCTTAGGTAGAACAGGAGGGTGTGACACTCCTCTTCTACCTACACCCTCCTGCTCTACCTACGGGCATCCAACAGGAAATAAGCAGGTCTACATGTGAAAACATTCCTGGAAACACCAATGGTAAGACAGTTACTCAAAATGATGGGCCCAGACCTAGGGACCTAGAATACTCCAGGAGGAAGAAAGTGAGAGGAATTAATTACTGAGGCCTTAAGCTAGGACGTGCTCATCAGCTGCCTCTCTCCCTTAGGGCAGTTAAAAATCTGGCCAATCAGAATCAGTGTCAGGAATCCCTGACCCAGGGTTATCTTATTCTGGCCGCCTGCCTCATCATAGCCAAACAATGCTGAACCTCCCCATGCTTTCACAGTAGAATTCCGGGATCAGTGTTCACCGAGGAATTCCCTGCCTGCATGAGTTAGGACTTGCTTATTTAAAATGGAGTTTGGGCTGCTTTTGATAAACTCTCATGCTCCCAAGAAAGTGAGGTGAAAGGACCTAATCTCTGTGGTTAATGTGAAGAAACTAAGGAAGTGACCCAACCTGGTCAAATTCCCAGGAATGATGATTATTGATTGTCCAGACTAGGTTAAATGGTCTGAGCCTCTCCTGGTCTTTCTTCTTCAGGAAAAACATCAGGGAAAACAAGCAGCCACTCATTTGGAAAGAGGTTGTAGGGGCAGTTAGATTGTGCAGAGAATAGAGCACTGGTCCTGGAGTCAGGAGGACCTGAGTTCAAATTCAACCTCAGACGCTTGACCTGAGTGCAAATGTGACCTCAGATACGTATTAGTTGTGTGACCTTGGGCAAGTCACTTAACCCCCAGTGCCCTGCCCTCCCCTCTCCAAAAAGGCAAAACAAAAACAGGTTATATCCTAAGATTTTTTTTCTTCAGATTTTGCTGGTAGTGCTAGCACAGTGGATAGATCGCTGGGCCTAAAATCAGGAAGAGCTGAGTTCAGATATGCCCTAAGACCCTCACTGACTGTGTGACTCTCAGCGAGTCGCTCAGCCTGTCTTTGCCTCAATATCGTCATCTGTAAAATGGGGATAACAGCAGCACCCATCTCGCAGGTTGTGGGGGATAAAGTAAGATACCAAGCATAAGGCACTTAGCGCAGTGGCGGACATATAATGCTAAATAAATATTAGCTACTTTTTATTCATTTACTAACTTATTATCCAGTGTCTGTAAAAATGTTAGTGCTCACTGAACTCTCTCATACCACAGAAGCAGGGTATTTCCCCTTCTAAATGCACTATTTTGAATGTTCAGAGTTTTGTCCCTCTCCCAAATGGGGAAAAAAAGAAAACAAAACAAAACTCTTGTAACAAATAACACCGTCAAATACAACAGATTTGTAACAAGCAAAACAAATGCTCACTTTGGCCGCATCCAAAGATGTGTCCAGTTCTATCCCCGAAGTCCATTGCCATCGTCAGGAGGTGGGTAACGGCCTTCATCATGGGGCCTCTGCAGTTGTGTGCTTGGTTGTTACAGCTGTAATCTGAATTCTAAGCTATTTTCTAAGATGTGTCATTAGAAATCCGTAATTTATAGTAGCAGTCTTATGGGCCCAATAGGCTTTTGTGGATTGACCTGGAAACCTAATACTGTGTCTCTAAGAAAATATATTCTGAATTAGAACTCAGGAATTTGAAGATATGAATTATCAGAGAGGAATCTTATTGATCCGAAAGAGAAGAGAGAAATTCTCCTGCTAGCCGCATTCCACTGACCCTGAAAGAGGGAAATACCCTGACTTAGCCGCAGTAGCAGGCGGAGTAACCCCATCTGTGCCGGCTTACATGACAGACCTCCTCCTCACCTGTGACTGCTGCCGAGACTCCTCAGCACTCCCTGTCAGTATATTTTCTTGCCATGGAAAGGAGAATCTTCCCTGTTATTTCAGTAGCTACTTACTTCTCTGTTATGGGAGTAAGCTCCTTGCCCTTAGAGGATGAGTCTAGCCAGCACAGCCCATATGTGTCCAGTTGTTCATTAAACTAGCATGTATTAGGTGAGTGCCTGCTATCTGCAGAGTGTTGTGCCTAGGTTCCGGAGAAGTTACTAAGCAGAGACGTTTATAGGTTCACTTTCCTTGGGAGCCAGAAGATTGTGGCAGAGAACCTAGAATGGTAGATTTTGAGCCGGAAGAAACTATAGATGGCAACTTTTTGCTCTTGTTCTTAGCTGACTAAGGAGGCCATGAAGGTGAGCCAAGGCCATCATTTAAATTACTTTTAATTATCTTCAACTATCCAAGAAGGGCACTACTCCACTTGTGCCTAAAGCAGAGAAAAGCAACGAGTAGCTAGAAATTTGGAGATAAACTTCTGGGCTGGCCTGAACTCTCAGAGCTGAAACCCTGGAGCCGGAAGGGGGGGGCATAGGATGCCCATATAAGGAGTTGGGGTTAGCAGGACCAAAACATTCAGGTAAAACCTACTGGTGGTGCCAATGTGTAAGTTCTATGGGGCAGGGGCCACAGGTATCCCTTCTCCATTCCCCATCACGGTTTCCATGTATTGTAGATTGTTGTAAGAAATTAAATGGGAATTAGGGGGAGT
Organism: Pseudocheirus occidentalis; assembly: GCA_028646575.1. Taxonomy (NCBI): domain Eukaryota; kingdom Metazoa; phylum Chordata; class Mammalia; order Diprotodontia; family Pseudocheiridae; genus Pseudocheirus; species Pseudocheirus occidentalis. The sequence goes on along the minus strand of CM053599.1, from coordinate 179,006,335 downwards.
TTTATGGAAAACACAGACAACACAGAAAAAGTTTAGAAACTCAGAAATTCATAAAATATGTATATAGTATCAACCCAAATTTTACAATAAGGTACTGTAAACACCTCATAAAAGAAAAAGAAATAATTCACGGGTGGCTAAGTGGTGCAGTGAACAGAGCCCCAGCCCAAGAATCGGGAATCCAGCCTCAGACACTTAACACTGACTAGCCATGTGACCTTGGGCAGGTCACAACTCCAATTGCCCTGCCTTCTCCCCTCCAAAAAGAAAAAAGAAAAAATTCAGACTTTGTCTCTGGGACAAAGGGAGGGCCAAAAAATTTTACGCAGATTTTCCAGGTCAAGGGGGTACCACACCCCAAATCCCAGAGATATGGAAGGGATAACTACATCTAGTTTAAACTTTACATTTAAAATCTAATGCAATCTAGTGATGATACCATTTATAAGTAAGCTCCATGAGGACAAGAACCAAACTTCATATAAACTTTGCCTCTCCTCCCAGCACAATGTGCATTTAATAAGTATTTTTGAATGAGTGATGTGGTGTTTGGTCATAGAATCATCGTTTTGAGGCGGGGGGGGGCAGGGGGGGGGAAGGGCCTTAGAAGCCATCCAGTAAGGCAGCTGTGGCACGGGGAAGGCGCAGGGTCACATAGTGCATCAGAGCTTGCAGAGCCCTTTCTTCATAACAGCCCTGTGAGGTGTAGGTAGCTACTGCATTTTAGAGATTCAAGGCACCCTAGAGATTATCTAGCCCACCCCCTTATTTTTACACTGGAGAAAACCAAGACCTAGAGGGGCAGAGAGACTTGCCTGGGGTCACACAGCTGTTAAATATGTGTGCCAATATTCAAAGCCAAGCCTTCTGTCTCCAATGCCTGTTCTGTTATACTGAAAATATGCCAAATTAGAAAATTTAGATTTGATTTGATTTAGCATAAATTTTTTCTCTCTTCCTCCTTCCCTCTTCCTCTCCTCTCTCACTTCCTCCCTTTCCTTCTCCCCTTCTCTCTTCTCCCTTTCTCTGCTCTCCTTTTTTCCTGTCCCTTCCTCCCTCTCCCCTCTCTCATATGTGTATAAATATTATTTGACTGTACATGCCATTTTAGTACCCAATGAGCAATCTTCCTTTACTAATGCAGTTTGGCAACTGCTCCTAAAATTATGGCCATAGAAAGTTGCCTAGAGCACTGTGAGATTCCATGGCATGCCCAGTCAGGGTCCCACAGCTAGTCTGTGTCAGAGGCAGGCTATGTACCCGGTCTTTTGACCCTGAGGCCAGCTCCCTACCCATTGGGGTGCTCTCCCTCTCAGCTCTTCTTATGTATCGTTTTTTAAAAATCAGTACTTCATGCATGTTGTGTAACTTTCCTTTTGTCAAGTTCTGGCAAACCTCTTGACACATTTCTTTCCCTTCTGCCTCTTCAGAATAATTTTCTTGCCGGGTGTAATGGCACATACCTCTCATCCCTGCTCCCAGGAAAGTTGGGGCTGGTAGATCACTGAGGCTCAAGAATTCTGAACTGCAGTTGGACTCAGACTGATCCAGTGTCTGACACCAATATAGCGGGCGGGCCCTCAGGAGGAGAGGAGGTGGGGCAGGAGAGTCAGACAGGGGTGTCCTTACTGAAGGGTGAACCAGCTCAGGTCAGACAGGCTCGTCCCTACTGATCCGCATCAGAATCCAGCCTGTGAGTGGACACATTACCGGCCTGGTAGGGACAGGGAGACCCAGTCTGAAAAAATATCCTACTGTTTTATTTCTTTGATCATTTTCTCCATCCTGTGCTCATTCTCACAACCCTAGGAGAGTTTACCGAATTTACAAAATTCCCAGTTTACAGAATAGGAAACTGAGGCAAAGAGAAGTTAAATGACCTATCCAAGGTCACACAGCTAAATGTCTGAGGTCAGAATTGAACTTGGGTCTTCCTGACTCCAAGCCCAGAGTTCAGTCCACAGCCTCACCAACCTGTCCCATGTATAAGGTTATTCTTCCAGCTATTTCACATTCTTCCCTATCTGAGAGCTTCCATTCATAATAGACATATAACAAGGACCAGCTCAGACAGGAAGATAGACACAGCATGTGCCTTGAAGGTCATTGGAATACTTGCCTCTTTCCATCCTGCCTGTTTCTCAAGTTCTACTAGAATTCTTTGTAATTGTTCCTTGAAACTCCCTGCATACAATGCCCTTGCACTTTGTCTGTTTGCCTCAGGCTCATTTCTCTAATGGAACCACTTAGGCATTGATCCATACATACTTCCATCACCAGACACAGTAGTGTAAGCAAGAGACACTTGATAGCAGTTCTCACACACACACAGACACACACATCTTCACATGCATGTGCACAAGCACGCACATAACACACACACACACACACACAAACTCATAGATAGATTTCTTTTTTCTTGGCCTCTGTCAAAGGAGTGGCCTACAGAAACATTACCTAATTGAAAACTCAGCTCAGTAGAGAAGATGGTATTTTTGGTCCATTTTACAAGTAAGAAAATAAAAAGCTAGAGTAGTTTTGACTTGACCAGGATTAGTGACAGAGCCAGGGCTAGCTCCCCAGACTCCTGATAACAAGGGACTGATGCATTTTCAAGCTGGAATGACATACTTTTTAAGTCAGAAAAAAATAAATTTCTTTGTTAAATTTTATTTTTTCTTTTAAATACAAATCCTTTACATAATTAGTAAACAACTTTTAGAACATACTGGAAAATAGAATAAAGAATGATTTAGAACAGGGCTGGGGAATCTGCAGCCTCCAGGCTGCAAGTGGAGACAGAACACTAAAGGGGATGTATTGTGAGGGTGACTAGTGTGATGCCTGCTAAAGTATAAGCAGGACAACTCCAAATCTTACATCACAATGTTTTCTAATTAAAACTGTGATGGTCGTGGTACTTTGATTATTTTGACTTTTGCCTTTGGAGACCGTCTTTGGGTTGCTCTTTTGCTATTCCATGAAACCAGCCCTCCTGCTACGTTCTTTGCAGATGGTGTTTGTTTGGCACACTTGGTCTGGGAGTCCACAGATCTTAGGCTCTAGGTACAAAGAGGGCCTGGCTTCAGATTTCTCAAATTAAACCTCTGGGGCCTCAGTTTCCCCATCTGTAAAATGAGTGGGTCCGAGGTACCCTCCAGCATCAGGGCTATGCCCCTAGTCCTAGCTCTATCAATAATCAATATTGCAATGTCAGGTAAGCCCCTTAACCGCTCTCTAAGCTCTCTGGTTTCTCAAACACAAAATGGAAATACTAATATTTGTACCAGCTGCTTAACGTGATTGTGGTGAGGAAAGAGATTTGTAGACTTTAAAGCATGAGATAAAAGTGCACTATCATTATATTATGCGTTGTGGAATATTAATAACCCCTCTGGTCCTCAGTTTCTCTATCTGTAAAGTGAGAAGTTTGCACTAGCCAACCTTACAAGATTGCTTCCATCTCTAACAATCTGTAGTCTAATACAATTTTTAAGGGAATGGAGGCACAAGATTTGTGGTTTGAGGGAGGGACCATTTTCAGGCATCATTTCATAATTTTAATAATAATCATTTTAACTGATAATATTTTATTAATAAGTTAAATTGAACAATACACTTACACTGATGTGTGTGTGTTTTCCTTGGATTCTTCAGAAGGGTTGGCCTACAAAAGCAAGTTAGTATGGAAGGCAAATTATCCCTTCCTTTTGCAGATAATTACACTGGGACTTAGAAGGGACCTCAGAATGGGCCTCAGGTCAACCTGAGGAACCGGAGCAGGCCTCTTAACTCCAGAGCCAGCCCCCCTTTCTTTGATTCTAAGACCTTTCCTGCAGGAAAAGTTTCTATAACAACCTTTTTAGCACACGTGTCATTGTGTCAGATCTGTGCAAATGCCCGTCTTCCAGATGCTTCCTCACTCTTTTCTCCCTTCCACAGAGCCAATACAAGTTTGTGTGTGAAGCTATCCTTCGTGTCTACAAAGATGGTCTGGTTCAACCACTGGATTCTAGCTAACGTGACTGTTCACCATTTCCCAAGAACACCAGCTGTAGGAGCAAGATACATCTGCCTGGAATCAGCAAGACGGATCCACAGAGGCTATAAGAAGAGGACGAGAACCTTTGAACTCTGCACTTTAATTTTCCTTAGAAAAAAGCATCTTGTATATAGGAACACATAGATAGGCGTGCATGCGGTTGTATGTAATGCCATTCCCACACATATTTGTGGACAGGAACTTCAGTGGTATGCTGTTTGCTTCTGTTATCCAATGGAGAAATAATCAAAAGGAAAGAAAGACTCAAGTGGAACTCACGGCTTCTGTCTTAACTTGCCTTTAAAGGACTTTCCTGTAGGCGCCATAGTAACCCTAGTAGCCATCATTCTGCTGAGTATTCGGAAACTAAGTAGCATTGGTTATTTAGGCTTATCAAGTCTTTTGTTTGAGAAAAAATCTCAAGGCTAAGCATTTGAGGGCTCCTAGAAAGAGTTGGAACAACTGGAGGATGAACTCTCTTGCCCATCTTTAAAAACTGCCAGTTGGACAATGGATCTATGATTTCCTTGTTCTGGGTACCCCCTCCATGCTCTCTGACGTTGTTCACTTTTTTATCTGTGTTTATGTCTTCTTTAGAGGATCCTACCCAACGCACTAAAAGCCTTCCCCTACATTTTTGGTTGGTTTTGGTTTTGGTTTTGAACATTTTGTGAATACCATTGTACTCTTTAGTACACCAGCTCTTTGGTTATCTCTCAGCCTCACTTACATGATAGATGGGCCCACACCCTTTTCCTGTCCTACACACCCTCAGTGTTCTATTTCACACCACTTTTTATATCCGCATCATCATCATGACATGCTGCGGCCTCCTCACACTTACCCTGTGTTTCTCCATTGCCCTGTGATTTGCCCACCATTTTGATTCCTCTCATATCATGGTGTTCCAAGATTTACCATCATGAAACAGCGCTGGGAAGAGAGTATTGGTGTTTAAAAAAACATGGGTTTTTAATTCAGGGAGTAGAAACCCTTGAAAGAATGCAGTAATACTGGTCAGTAGTGAGTATTTAGTCACTAACTATCATAGACGTGCAAGGCCTAGTATAATAATAATATCTCTTCAGCTAAAGAACAAGGCATGCTAAGTCTGACATTTTTTACCTATTTTTAATGCCTTCAGGTGTGAAATCATTCAGATGTTAATATTTTTGAGAACTATGTCCTAAGCCTCCCTTCTTGCCTCTTCATCTCTCTCTGGTTCTTAAATATGTAAACCAGATAACATTTTTTTCTTTTTTTTATTTTGCTTACAAGCTCTAAACTTAGATCCTGAGGTTTAGTATTCTCAGTTTCTGGAATTTATTTATTAGTGTTAGATGCAGTTTGTGAATTGATAGTATGTCACCTTGTCTCTCTGACTCATTTACTGTGTGTTCAGAATCCATTACTGGAAGATGTCTACTACTGAAGCTACTCAACGTTTTGCTGCTACTTCAAACTGTTAAACATGGAAAAAAACTCTTATGTTAGTGTGGGAATGATACAGTGGAAGTATTCAGTCTTGGCCTTTCTGAAAATCATTTTTTATCCGGTTGAACATGGGAAACACAAATACCCCAAGAGATGTGCCTGTGCGTGCGTGCGTGTGTGTGTGTTGGTGGATATGGGAGTGTGTGTGTGTGTGTGTGTGTGTGTGTGTGTGTGTGTGTGTTTTTCAGGGGCAATTTAATACAAGTTATGGATGAGTTATAAAATCCAGGTCTCTGTATATATGAAAGACTGTATACTTTCACCCATAATACAATGGTCTCAATTTCATTTCAAAGGGGAGGATCAGACCATCTGAATGGTATAAACACAATGTTGATGTTAATTTATTTGAGCACATCCTTCTTGTAATTATATTAGAGAATTCTGCCTCTGTTAATAATATTGTTAAATTTTTTAAAAATATATATGATAGAAATTATAACAAAAATATTATTTAAGAAAAATAATCTGATGATCTGAATGTGGTAAACAATGTAGACATTTATATGTGTAAAAAAAGGAAGCTAGCCAGTTTCTTAATGAGAAGTATGAATAAAGATGCTTTCATATGATTATGCAATGTGATGAGAATGCCACTTTGATATTCTGCCATCTCTGAACTGTTTAGAAGGTTTCCTTTAGTTGTGAAATGGTTAAAGTACATCACGGGAGCTAATTTTCTAAAGGTATTAGGGCCTGTGTCTGTAGATCAACCATATTTGCCCCATTCCTTCCACAAATGTTTTAAAGTGAGGTAGGGGAAGAAATGCTAGATTATTTGGTAAGATCGTTCCTGCTCTGTGAGTCCCGGGGGCTCCCGGCAGTGTTGTATAACTCACCCCCTAACAAACTGTGCGTGAATGTTAACACCTCAGGCTAGCAGGACAGGTTTGGTAACAAGAGCTCTGGGATCCGGCAGGACAACTCACTGCCCTCCTGTTAACTGCTCACTTAAGCTTTCTGTGTCTGATTTCCAGTCTGTGAAGTGGTAACTGAATGTTCTAGATTCACAATGGCTCGAGGATTGATCAGAGATGGAGCTGTCATCACGCCTCATTCCTGCAGTGTTTTCAGTTTTACAGAGTACTTTCCCCTTAGCAACCCTGTGAGGTCGATGGTACAGTCTTTCTATCCTCATTTGACAATTGAACAAACTGAAGCTTTCTAAGAAAGGTTCACCCTCCCTAATACGTGGTAGAGCTGGGACTTGAACCTCATATTCATTACTCTTTGTACTCCTATTTCATTTTCGCCCAGATAGGGTACATGGTATATAGAGACAGGGCCTGTGATTTCATTGGTGTGAGAAAACTCCCTCAACCAATTCAAGTCAACACCTTTTCTTTAACTTATGACCTTAGAAAGTTCCTTAAAGCTCTGAGAATAACTTCCAGGGTTACTCAGCCAATATGTTTCATAGGCAGGACTTGAACCCACGTCTTTCTGATTTTGTGGCACCACATTACCTTTCTTCACTGCCATTATTAATGAAACTTCAAAAGGATTCTAATAATTCAAAGTGTTTTATTTTACCACTGGTCAGCTAACTCAGATGCTATAAATATTTGATAACTTTGATCCTGATACTCCTTGCTACACCAAATTTTTTACCGGGAGTGGCAAGAGTACAAAGTTCCCTTATCTTAATTTGTTCTCAAAAAGGAAAACAAAACAGAAAAAAAGAGAAATGTGGGAATGGGCAGGCATCGTTTTCCACAAATATACATACAAACTTTTAATATACTATCATTTAAGTACTTCCAGACCTTAGTATTCATCCCACCCCAGCATCCTTAGGACTTCTGAACTTTTCTATGTGCCCTGTAGCTGAGCTTTTCTTTGATGTGTTTCATTACCCAATTAGAGTAGAAGCTACTTGAGAGCAAGGACTAGCTCTTTTTTATTTTTTATTTTTATTTATTTTTTTATTTTTTGCTTTTTGGAGGCCAATCAGGGTTAAGTAACTTGCCCAAGGTCACACAGCTAGTTTTTTTTGTTGTTGTTGTTGTTGTTTTTTTGGTTTTTTTTTTTTTTTTTGGTATTAAGTGTCTGAGGCCGGATTTGAACTCACTGCTCCACCTAGCCGCCCCAACTAGCTCTTTTTAAATTTGTAACTGCAGTATGTATTATAGCACGGTGCTTTGCCTATAGTTAGCATTCAAGTGTTTTTTCATTCACCCATGAATCAAATAAGACCATGAATGTAAAGGGATTTGATAAATCTTAACATTTCTTTGTAAATCTCAGCTATTAAATAACAAAGTTCATCAGTAATGCCAGTAGAAAAGTAGCCTTCAATGCTACTGCTATAAAAATGCATGCCCCCTGTTTTCTTATGAGATAGATTTGGGATTGTTTTCAATATATAAAAAAGATCAGTAGTAGCACCCCAAAAATCATTCTAGATAATACAAATAGGCAGCTTTTTTGCCAGAATTTGAGGGAGGAAGGCAGGATCTATAAAAATAAAGAAAAAGAAAAAATTCATATTGAATTCTGTAATTCAAAATTTCAGTTATACCTACACCCATTAGGAATGTGGTGGGGTTTGGACAAGAACCTTGGAGTCAGAACAAATGCATTACCTTGGACATTGCGCAGGAATGAGGAACTGGGAGTGATTTGTGGATATAAGCTTCATGTTGAAGATAGCATTTTAAGTAAGGGACAGCTGAGTATATTAACATACTATGGAGTTTGTGAAGATTTAATACTTTTGTTGATATTAGACTAGAAAATTCATGACACTCCCAAGTTTTCAACAACAACAAAAAAAGCAAGGGGTAGTCAAGTCCTTGGGAAATAGGAGTTTTGTTTTTTCAAAAAGCATCAACAAGGTATTTCCACCAGGCTTTGTTTAATTCCTGCCATATGGAGTCAGTCCCATAAATTAGTCACCACTAATTTAAAGACTTACTGCTATGTAACATTGACAATTTTAAGCTAGTAAAATACATCCTTTGAGAATCAGCACTGAACCTTTAGACAACAGAGTGGGGAAGATGCTAATAATGCTGAGAATTCAAATTAAGCTTAAACCACAGTGATAGAAGAAACTCATAATAAATGTGTATGAAATTTTCTCCTGAGTGTGGATGCTATTTAATGTAACTCTAAGGAAGAACCACCCCACACTCGGCTCTCTTTGCCATCAAAAGTCTGAGCATGCTTTCAGAAACAAAAACACTGCAATGCAGCAAGCGGCCACAGGTCAGGCTGCAGTGTGGTCGCCTGATCCCAAGCAGAGCCCAAGGCCAGCTGAAAGGTGGTCATGCAACCCTCATGACTAACAATGGCTGGTATTTCTGTAGCACTTTAAAATAGCACTTTATGCAATACATTATCTTGTTTAAGCCAACTCTATGAGGTGGGTAGTAGGTAGATAGAATGTTGGACTCAGAGTCGGGAAAATGTGGGTTCAAATCCTACTGCCTCAGTTGGGTGACCCTGAGCAAGTAATTTAACATCTCAGCCTTAGCTTCCTCATCTGTAAATGGGAATAAAATGATCCCACCTAGCAGAGCTGTTGTAAGGATTAAACAAAATAATATATGTAAGGTGCTTTGCCAACCATAAAGCATTATATAAATGTTAGCTTTTATAGATATTAACTCAATTTTGGAGGTCAGAAAACAAACTCTGAGAGCTTAAGGGATTTGCCTTTGGTCACATAGAGGCAGGGCTGAAACGCAGATTTCCCGCTAACTCTACTGCCTCTCACATGTAACTCCTCGTGCTTTCTTTGGAGAAGCCAAAGAATTTCTGTGTCTCGTGTTTTTGAAAGAGTGCTGATTAATAAGGTACATGTTTCAATGTAAATATGGTTGTCTTGTTACCCATATTCCTTTAAAAAGTCTAATGGAACAATGATCTGAGTCAAGTAGGTGAAAAGAATCTGAAGTGACCCAGAACGATTTTTACGCATTAAAAATGTTCATCTATTGATTTGAAGTGGTTTTTTGAAAGAATTTTTCTTGTATTATATGAAACGTGTTGAATGAGCATGGTGTGGATTTCTGTGCACATTACCACGGGTGGACTATTCCTCTGGACCCATACCCCGCTCGTTTTCTTACCTTACCGTAGATTTATTAGAATATACACATGACTTAGAAATCAAGTCTGTGACTGAGACCTTGCCCCAGCCGAGCTCCTCCATTCCTACCAGTAGAATGGGCTGCCCTTAACTCCTATAACTTCTAAAAGAAATCATCTGAGCTCCCTAACTTCTCTCATACAGAAAGAGCCACATGGACTAAGTATATGCCCCTCAAAAACCCTTGGGTAGGAACCCCCAAAATTTAAATGTGTCTTTAATTGCTCCATAGAAATAAAAACCTCATGACTTCTAAGAAGAGGAACCTAGATGAGGCCCCTTCATGCTGCTGCTGATAAACATTTACGTAGCAGGATCCTGTATTGAGAAGGAGGAAAGTTTACATTAAACATGACTCTCATTCCTAAGGAGCTTATACAGTCTAATGTCTAAAAATGCACATCCCAAGGATTATAGGCTTAAGAACTGAGAGGGGCTTGGGCTATCTACTCCAACCCCACATTTTATAGAGTAAGAAACTGAAGAACAGGGTGTAACTTGCCCAGGGTCACACAGCTAGATTCAAACGTGGGTCTTCCTGACGCCAACATTATCCTCTCAGCCACCCTCATTGGTATTGATTTTGCATTTATGTTTGCCCAACCTGTGGTAGATCCTTTCAAACTTGGTCTGATCAACCCGTCAGACACACTGTGCCATGACTCCAACATAGTGATGTCATTTTGGTTCTCTTTGAGAACAAAGGACAAAAACTAACCAATATAGCTATACATTTCCCCTAATGAATGTAAGCGTCCCGAGGGCAGGTCTTCATTTTCGTCTTTTTATCCCTAGTATGCAGTTCAGTGCCAGGTAAACAGTGAGAACTTAATGCTTATTAATTGGCTAATTCAAAGTATCATGTATAATATTACTACTCTTACCATTGTCATCAAAACCTGTGGAAAGAAAGGCAGCATCGTTGACCCAATGATTTTAGCCCAGGCTCCTTTACACCTTCCCTATACAGGTCAGAGCCACTTGTGATTTTTTACCTTTGGGAAGAAAAGTAACTGCACAGTCCCTGGCACATGGTAGATACTTACTAGGTTTTCTTGACTGATCCCCAGCAAATGGGTAATACCTATGAGTTTAGCAAGCCTGCCTAAAGTGGATATCCTGTGTAATTGTGCCTGAGGACTGATCAGATAACTCTCTAGACCAGTGGTTCTCAACCTTCCTAATGCTGCGACCCTTTAATACTCATATGTGGGTGTATCTGCATGTGGACCAACCCGTCTGGAGACAGATAGAGGAGTCGTGTCTCGGTTCCTAAGACCATCGGAAATATGTGTTTTCCAATGGTCTTAGGCGACCGTTGTGAAAGGGTCGTTCGACCCCCAAAGGGGTCATGACCCACAGGTTGAGAACCGCTGCTCTAGAAGTTTACCTTGTTGAATTAGCAGAATGATCATTGTTTTGTTTCTTTAGGCAGGTAGGAATTGCATGATGCCTACACACTGTGAGGAGAGAAAAATGAGAGTCATCTATGATAGTCCCTTGGAGAGGTTAAGGGCTGATCTGAGGTAAATTGTTGGTTCTTCTTTGGAAAACAGGCTCGAATTGTTCTGCTTTGACTTTGTCTTCTACAGTGAATTGATCCTTAGCATGCTTACACTTCCTTAGATCATAGATCCCCAGAATACCCCATCAACACCATCCCGCTTTTCTTAAATTCCTGTGAGGAATTCAGAGAAACATGGGAAGATTTCCATGAACTGATAAAGACCGAACTAAGCAGAGCCAAAAGATACGTTTAGTCATAGGTAATGACTAAGTGATAGAAGTGGAAGGAGAGAGGGGACAATCCCCAAGGGGAAACAGTTCTGAGCAATGAAAAAGGTAATGAGTCACAGAGAACAATCAGTCAATATATATTATATATTATCAATATATATCATATATATAATCAGTCACTATATATTAATATGTAATGCCAATATGTAATATATATATATATATATTAGTTTATATAATGCCAATAAACATTATGTGCCTGCTGTGTTCCAGCCCTGAGGATACAAGAATAGGAAAAAGACAGTCCTGTCCTCATGGAGCTTACAGTTGAATGGGGGAAACTATATTTAAATACATACAAAGCAAGGATACAGGTTTAAGAAGGCGCTGGAATTAAGAGGGATTGGGGAAGACTTTCAGGGGAAAAAGGGATTTTAACAGATAATGAAATATACGTCTCTCTTCTTGGCAAAGAGGAGGGGGAAAGTAAGGGCAGAATGTTATATACATTTTTACGAGGTAATCCTTATATTTGCTGTTTTGCTTAATTGTTTTTTATGTTTTATTAATGCTTTTTATAAAATATCAGCCTCCTCCCAAAGACTTCTGAGCCATGGATTCTCCTTTGTAACAAATTTTGTTGTTCAATTGTTTTTCAGGCATGTTCAAACTCTTTGTGATCCCATTTGCAGTTTTCTCGGCAAATATATTGGAATGGTTTACCATTTCCTTCTCCAGCTCATTTTATAGATGAGGAAACTGAGGCAAACACAGGAAAGTGACTTGCCCAAGGTCACACAGCTTGTAAGTGTCTGAGGCCAGATTTGAACTCAGAAAGAGAACTCTTCCTGACTCCAGGCCCAGCACTCTATCCACTTGGCTGTAACAAGTTCACTGAAACAAAACAAATCAACACAACCACATCTAAAGACATACCTTATTCTTTCCACAGAAGTATGCCACCTCTTTATTAAGAAATGGGTGATATCATTAACCATCAGTCCTCTGAAGTCACGGTTGGTCATTGTATTGATCAGAGTTCTCAAATCTTTCATTCTTTCTCCTTATTGTGATCAGTAAGTAAATTCTGAACTGCCATTTTTTCCATTGTTACAAGGAAAGGTTCCATCCTGAGGAAATGATATTTCTAGATATGAGTAATTTTTTTAAGTATCAAAACTCTTTTTTAAAATTTCTATGAGGGATCTAAACTCAGAAACTCTCGTGTGGTAGGACCAGCAGCTTCCCTGACAACTTTCTCCCCTTCCCACCCAAGACACCCTAATCGACTTCAGCTCCCTAGTCAGGGGGCATTGCAGTCGATGCCTCTCAGATCTGACAGGTGCCCGAGACCACAGAGTCACTCTACGTTGATGACTGACCGAATGGACACATTTCCAGGTGGAGAAAAGGGAGATCTTGTCCAGAGAATCGAAGGGCCACTGTATCCTGTTCAGTGACTTGTGAGTGCCTCATTTAGTCCCAACATGAAACCTGAATTAAGAGGGTGCTGACTTTAGAGCCATGCCTACAATAATTTGTTTGTTGGCATTATGCCCTCCCATTTGAGATAAATGATAGCAATATAAGCTTCAAAGAAAATCATCCTTTGGATTGAACAAGACTCTTAGAGGAGGCTATCAGGAGGTTATACAGCCTTCCTCTGATAGGATTCCAATGACTTTATCCCTTCTCATAGTCCCCCTTCCCTGTGGCCAGCAAATTCACACTTCCTGCTCCCTTAATTCCTGAGATTAAGAACCATGATCAAACTGAGCAAAAACCTCTCTTCTCTGCTATCTGTTCCCCCCACCCACCCCACCCCCTGGTATCATCCCTGTACCAACCATCCCTACTTCTCCCCAATCCCGTACTTTCTCTCTCCTTCCTTTCTTCAACAAATTTAGCACCAGGCTTATGTGGTCTTCCCTTCCAACCCAGGGCTTTCCCTAAACATTTGAGACTTGCCTTCCATAGTTACTTAAAGTGGGATCCTGAGAAAAACTCATTCTTGAAGGAAGCTCTGATGGCTAACCAATAGTCTGTTAGCTGTGGTGAGGGCTGCTGAAATGAGGTCTATTTTATTTCGGGTGGGCCTCCTACTTTTATTAATTACATTTTTAAATATAATAGAACCATGGACATTCAAGAACATTCTGCAATGAATCCTTTTGCAAAGCAAACAGTCTTTTATGAGATTATTGTGCAACTGGTTATTTTAACTAGTTACATAAACAGGCATATGTATATATGTGTATGTGTGTGTGCATGTTTAAAATGCATGGATTTTTTTTAAAAACATGTTTTACAGAGTTCATCTCAGAAGCCGCGTTTAAGCTGTGCACTATTAAAACTGTCTTCACTTGTCATTCATTCACTTGGGGAAACAGTATTAAATATATTGTAGTGATTCAGTGTGTGATTTAATGCAAATTTAACTTCATTAAAATTCCTGACATAACTTCACTGGGAAAAAAAAGGCTTCCATAGCTAATTGCTAGAGATTTTAGGGCTCTATAAAGATAGCTTAGAGTGGGAAAGAGCTGAGAATTTGGAATCAGAGGACCCAGCTCTTCGGTTTTACCATCAAATAGAACTTCCTCCCTTTGGGCCCCCCGTTTCCTCACCTATAAATCCAACAATTGGCACTAGGAGATCTCTAAGGCCATTTGTAGATGGAAAACTGACCGTCTGTGTGCACAAGTTTCATATGCAACATCCTATGAACTGGCTAAGGTCCATCTGTCACTGGTCAGCAAATGCACATATTAGGTTTATGGTGATACTTATGTACCTAATCTAATGGCTGATTTATTCATTATTAACGGTTCCCATTGGGTGGCTGCTGTGAAGAAAGTACTTTGTAAACCTTAAATGCTTCAACATTTCCAGATCTAGGGGCAGCTAGATGCCTCAGTGGATAGAGCAAAGGCCCTAGAATCAGGAGGACCTGAGTTCAAATTCAGCCTCAGACACTATTGTGATTGCCTGAAAAAATATTTCAGGGATCTATAATATTATTTAATATAAGTATCTCTTCATATCCAAGATAACTGGAACTTAACTTCTAATCATCCCCTCTCCCTCCTCCTTACCAATAACCTGGACTCCATCAGCTGGGTCCCACAGCTCTGATAAAGCAGGGTTTTTTTCCCTTAGTGTTTAAAATTAAATTAAATATACTTTTCAAATTATATATAAAAACAATGTCTAACATCCATTTTTAAAACTTTTGCCTCCCAAATTTTCTCCTTCCTTTTTCTCCCCCCTCATTGAGAAGGCAAGCAATTTTATAAAGGTTATACATGAGTAGTCACGCAAAGCATATTTTCCTATTAGTCATACTGAAAGAAAACATAGACAAAAACCTGAAAAAATAAAGTAAAAAATAGTATGCTTCGATCTGCTTTCAGAATCTATCAGTTCTTTCTCGAGAGGTGGCTAGCATTTCTCACCATAAATCCTTCAGAATTACGTTGGATCTTTGAATTCCTGTGAATGGTTAAGTCATTCACAGTTGATCATTGTATATTACTGCTGTTCTCCTTATTCTGCTCACTTTACTTTGCATCAGTTCATGTGAGTCTTTCCAGATTTTTCTGCAAGCATCTTGCTTATCGTTTCTCATAGCACAATAGTATTCCATCACAGTCGCATACCACAAGTTATTCAGCTATTTCCTAGTTAATGGGCATTCCCTCAACGTCCAATTCTTTGCCACTACAAAAAGAGCTGCAATAAATACTTTTGTACACGTAAGTCCTTTGCTTTTTTCTGTATGTCTCTTTAGCTTGCAGACCAAGTAGTGGTATTACTAGGTCAAAGGGGAAACACAGTTTTATAGCCCTTTGGGCACAGTTCCAAATTGTTATCCAGAATGGTTGGATAAGTTCACAACTCCACCAATAGTGCATTAATTAAGGTCATCCCTAGCCTAAACCAGCTGATCAATGCCATGGCTTCTCCACATTCCCTTCCTTGCCATCACCCCTCTCTTTCTTCTCAGCTACCCTTTATCTGTGGCTTTCCCCCATCAGAATGTAAGTTAAAGGCAAGCTCTATTTTGTTTGCTTGTGTTTCTATTCCTAGTGCTTAGTAAGGTGCCTAGATCGTAGTAAGCACTACATAAATGCTCTGTCTCTCCAACTTTAGCTTTCTAAGAAATTTCTAGGTTTATGGCTAGATTTCTGTCTTTTGGATGAATTTCCATATTTGTAGCTATACTTCCACCTCTTCATTATATTTTGAGATTCTTAGATTCCTAGATTTTGGCTGTATTTCCATATTTAAGCTAGATCCATCGTTTATAGCTGAATTTTTCATGTTCTAGTTAGCATCCCAGCTTTTTAGCTATATTTGTAACTTTTTAGCTCAATTTGCATCTTTTAACTGCATTTCTAGTTTGCTTAGCTAAATGTCCAGCTGAAAATCAAGCCAGGATCCTACATATACATTTCAAAAATTTAGCCAAAGCTAGAAATCTATCCATAAGCAAAAGTTTGAGAACCGTTGAATTAGAAGGATCCAGAAGAGTAATGGGCTGGCTCAGTAAACAATGGGTTCCCTCTTATTAAAGGTCTTCAAATGAAGATTGTGATGACCACTCAGATATAGCAATAGAAATTATTCACATATGATTTTCAGCCTGAACCAGGTGAGAAGTTCTCTGCCCATTCTGAGATTCAGTGATTCTGAGATTCCAGCTTTCTAATTAGCTTTCCAATATGTCCCTAATTTTTTCCAGATTTCTCCTGCAGCATAAAAGGTAAGGAATTTCTTATTCCTGGAAATGTTCAAAAAGAATTTGGACAACCACCTGTCAAGAAGAGAGTAGAGGAGATTCCTCCAATAGTTGGGAAGTGGTGCTCAATAATTTCCCAAGGTCTCTTTCAGCCTTATGAAGGAATACTGGATAGAGTGCTGGATTTGGAGGTAGAAAGACTCTATCTTCAACATTCACAAGTTAAGTAGACTCTGTGAATTTGTTTCTTCATCTGTGAAATGGGGATAACAAGGACACTTATCTCTGAGGATTGCTGTTTGTATCAAACAAGATAACTATGTGGTAACAGTGGATCAAGCGCTGGGCTTGGAGTCAGGAAGACACATCTTCATGAGTTCAAATCCAACTTCAAACACTTGCTACCTGTGTGACCCTGGCAAGTCACTTAACCCTGTCTGCCTCCGTTTCCTCATCTGTAAAATGAGCTGGAGAAGGAAATGGCAAACCATTCTAATATCTTTGCCAAGCAAACCCCAAAAATGGGATCACAAAGAGTCAGATATGCCTGAACAACATGGTATCATACAAACTTTAAAGTACCATATGGATGCTGTTACTATTATTATGCAAACTCGATGTTAAGTCAACACCCAAAACACTAGATACATACAAAGGAGGTCTGTACTTCTGTTTAATAGTCCTGACTGTGTTTTCTGCATTGCGTTAAAGAATAGAAGCAACGTGCCAAGACTAGTAGTAATAGAAGAGGAATCTGATGATAGTTCATTGATGACATTAAATTAATGTATTTCTGATCTTATCACAAAATCATATCTATGTACTTTTCCCATGCCTGGCCCTAGATTAAGCCAGGAGCGGAGCTGAGATTTTACTTCAGCTTCATTTATGTTAAATTGTAAGGAAAATAACCAGGAAACTGAGTAAAGAAGCACTGAGATATTTGGTAGATAAAGAGAAGGCCAAGAGACACGAGGGAGGCGCCAGCTCCACCCCCAGGGAAATAAATTACATTTGTTCCCCGGCTGGCACTATAAGCTTGGGCAGGCAACTTGCTTGACAAGTTTTTGCCTATTGCACTAAATCTCAGTGGCTGGCATGTTTGAAACTTTGGCATGATCTCTGATGACTCCTTCTCCCCCGTCCTCACTTCTCAGATCAGTCTGCTACCAAATCTCTCCATCCCCCTTGTAATATCTCCCAGTCCCATTCCTTCCTTCCTTACCCTACTGGACCCCCATGACCTGGACCTGCCTACCATTGCCTGAATCAGCTCCTGATTCTTCTTCCTGCTTCCCCAGTTCCAAGTTGTCTTTGATATTGCTTTCAGATTTATTTTCCTTATGCAGAGATCTGTTCCTGTCACGGTCTGATCACTAATTTTTACTGACTCCTTCATGACCATCCAAATCCTGTGAGAGCCTTGAAGGACCCCCTATGTCCTAGTTCACCCTATTAATCCTCCCTGTATATTCTGTATACTCTAGCCAAACCAGATTACTCATTCTCTCCACATCCGTTTGCTCCTACTGCTTCATATTCCTGGATTTCTCTCCCTGCCCCTTCAAAACAACAATAACAACATTTTGACCCATTCTTCTGATTGTAGTTCAGATGCTGCCTTCTTTAGAAAGTCTTTCGTGATTCACCCAAACCAGAAGAAAATTTCCCCATCTTGGATCTCATATAGCATTCTGATCCCATCCTTTCTAAGCATTGATCGTGGTGTGTGTGTGTGTGTGTGTGTGTGTGTGTGTGTGCGTGCAAGCCATTCACATCTTCTCACCTTGTATAAAAATTATACATGCTTTCTCATACATCCTCTGTGGTGGATTCCATCCGATGGATTGGAGTCCTTCTTTGACATCTTTCAATATTCTTGGGTATCAGTATTGCATTTGGACTACATTTCAGTGTTTCCTCATTCTCCTGTGACTGGCCAGCTTCCTTTCTGATCATGCATTGATTTGATGATATTTCTTATGCCCAACCCATTGTCTGTGTGTAGTCTGTCCAAGATACACATATAAATACAGACATATAGGGGCGGCTAGGTGGCACAGTGAATAGAGCACTGGCCCTGCAGTCAGGAGGACCTGAGTTCAAATTCAGACTCAGACACTTAACGCTTACTAGCCATGTGACCTTGGGCAAGTCATTTAACCCCAATTGCCCTGCCTTCCCCCTCTCCAAAAACAAAACAAAACCCTACATACATACATACATGCATATATATATATATATATATATATGTATGTATATATATACATATATACATATATATACACACAGATGTATGTATGTGTATATGTGTATATATGTCTCTCTATATATACGTGTGTGTATGTATATGGAAGTAAATGTCTAGTCAACTTCATATCATAATCTGGTCAACAGGCATTCTTCATCATCTTTGTTTTTCCTGTGGAAACTGTTAAGCCAAACTTTGTTGTAGTTTTTGCTAACATTTAGGTCCAGGGTGGGGAACCTGAAGCCTTGAGGCCACGTGCAGCCTTCTGGATCCTCGGGGGCAGACTTTTGGCTGAGTCCGAGTTTTACAGAACAAACCCTTTTATGAAGGGGATTTGTTCTGGGAAGTTTGGATTCAGTCAAAGGGCTGCACTTGAGGACCTAGAGGGCCACATGGGGCTCCCCACCCCTGACTGAGGAGGTTATAAAGGATTCATTATAAAGTCTGATGCAATAACCCAGATGCCATCTGCACAGGAGTCCCTGAAAGACTTCACCATCTATAGGAAATTCCTCTTTTATTTCTACTCTTCATAGGATGTTCTCTCTCTAATTAACTGAATAGTACAAACTCTTATTTTAAAATTAACCGTTAGCCTTTATAATAGAAGACAGCCCATTATCCTGGTACTGACCTCTTTCCCTCCCCCTGCCCCCCCAAGCAATTTGTCCCACTTAGTATTGCTAATGTGACCCCCACCTCTCTGAGTCATTGCACATTGTCTTTTGATGCAAGGCTTCTTAACTTTCTAGTCATGTTCTTGCTTATTTTTCCCCTGTCCGGTTCTTCGGCACCTGGTTACCTACTTGTGATAACTATGATTTTTGAAATATATTAGTTGACTTGGAGTATAAGCAATGGGATTCCAACATGGAGTCCCTTAGGCTAAGTGGTCCTAATGACCATAAATATACAAGCAATGGTGGACAGATTTCAAATTGTCCTGATTTTTTCTGACCCTGTGTCAAATGTGTAAATGACTGTGGTTCCTGATTGGCTGAGAGTCCTTCTGCTTATGGTAGCTATATACCAACACACATTTCTGGGGTCCCCAATTACCAACTCGAACCCTCACCCAGTTTCTGGTCCTGATTTGCAAACTCCCCCACCTGAGTCTGATATTTAACAGTGACCTGGAGAATTTTCCTATCTCACTGGGGCCTGATTAGAAATGCTCCTTCCCATATCTGTCCTCTCTACCTGTTCTCAAACAAGCTCACCTTTGAGATGGAAAATTTCTTCGCTCAGAGTTGACTCTAAGCATTTCCTCCCACTGAGATCTTTGCCACAATCCACAACTCCTTCCTTCGCATGAGCAACCCTAGTGTGTTGCCATGTAGAGTGTGCATTTTTAAATGTTTTTGCCTGCTTCTGTGATGAATATTAATAAAACTAATAAAGCTTACACATGTACTAGCTTCCCAAGGACCATTTTCCTATAAATCTTTGCTCTAATTCAACCCATGAGGGGTTGAATAAATAAATAAAGCACTACTTAACCCCTATGATTAGACTCTCTGGGAAAACACAGATGTGTGGACTCCTATTTGTCCCTCCTTTATTGAGACCTAAATTATAGCCACTTGCAATCACTTCAACCTTAAAAGAACCAGGTAGATGCTTAGGATTGTACCTCCCACCCCTGTGCCTTTTCATAGCCTGTCCCCATGCCCAGAATATTCTCTCTTTATTTTAAAATCAATGGCTTCCTTCAAGGATGAGCTCACGTTCCCTCACTATGGAAAATCTTTCCTGTCTTTCTGTCCGACATCTTAGCCGGGAAATAGTAGCAAGTGATTGGAGTCCCCGAAGAATCACCATGTTACCCAAAGACAATAAGAAGAAAAGCACCCTCAGATTGGCCAAGAAAGACAAAGACCCCTTAAACGAGCCAGGGGGTAAAGATAAAAAGAACCAGTGATTGGGGGGACAAGCTCAGTGATCTGCTTCCATCCGACAAGGCAGCCCATAAGAGACTCTTCAGGGAGGTCCCCGACTATGCACTCATTACCCCAAAAGTCATCTCAGTTATACATTTTCAAAACTAAAGTTACCGAACTGGAAAAAAAAGAGTTGTTTCCAGTTCCCCTGAGTGCTATCTCTTTCTCTCCCATCAAATTATCATAGATATGATTTAATCTGTTAATATAGTGTATCTTCTCTGCACTCCTTTCCATCACTGCCCCAAAGAACGTGGGCTCCTTGAGAACTGGGGCTACTTTCCTCTCTTGGATTCTCTGTGAATCACCACTGCCTTTCATTTAATGTTGTTATTATTCATTCATTTTCAGTCATGTCCAACTCTTTGTGACCCGTGTGGGTTTTCTTGGCAGACATACAGGAGTGTTTGGTCATTTTCTTCTCCAGATCATTTTATAGATGAGGAAACTGAGGTAAAAAGGGTTAAGTGACTAGTCCAGGGTCACACAGCTAAGCGTCTGAGGCCAGATTTGAACTCAGGGCTTTTTGACTCTGGGTGCTGTGTTTTATGCACTGTACCATCTAGCTGAGTTTTTCTTCAGAGTATGAGGATATAAATGAGCACAGGCATGACAGCTGGATCATAAGGTTCCTTCTGGAGCCATCTTCTAGACTTATCACATTCTTCTTCTCTGTGTTCATATCTTACACATGTACATACACGCAGATTAGAGTCTAGACTCTTGAGAACAGGAGCTATATATATTTTTTCATCTTTATGTCCCTAGACTTTTGCCCCAGACTTTTTTATACAGCAGGGATGGGGAACCTGCAGCTTTGAGGCCACATGTGGCCTTCTAGGTCTTTGGGTGGGGCCTTTTGACTGAGTCCAAATTTTACAGAACAAAACCTTTTATTAAGGGGATTTGTTCTGTGAAGTTTAGATTCAATCCAAGGGCTGCACTTGAGGACCTAGAGGGTCACATGTGGCCTTGAGGCCACAGGTTCCCAACCCTTGGCATAGTGTATGCCTAATAGATAGTTTTGACATATACATAACTAAAAAAAATGTTCATGGAAAGAAACCTCACCCCTAAAACAAAGCCCCATGAAATTGAATGCTGTGCAATTATGATGACTGAATTTATCTGTCAATCAGTCATTCAAGAAGTATTTTAAGTACTAAGTACATAAGAAGTATGTGCCATAGCCCTGAAATTAAGTATCCCCAAAGAAGAGATGAACCAATTCACCTCTGTCCCTTTTCTGTAGACATGGGAGACTGTAGATGTCGAACACTGCATATGCTGCCAGACTTGGGTTGTTTTTTTTCTGAACTGTTTTTCCTGCTCCTTGTTTGTTTACATTGTTAAAATGGATGGCTTGCTGGGCAAGGGAGAAGGAAAGGATAGATTCAGAAAGAAAGGTAGTATGCATTTTTTTTAATCTTTCAAGCGGTAGGATTCTTTTAATAGAAATTATTGGTAGAGCAGTAATAGTGATTTGCTTTTCCTTAGATTTAAAATTACACATTGGCAGAATCAGGGCGGAGCCAAGATGGCGGCATAGAAGCAGCAAGGCTCCACAGCTCCCACCCTAAACACCCATAAAATATGACCCCAGACAAAGTCTAGGACTCTCAGACTCACAAAAATACAGAAAACACATCTCTCGCTGACGGCAGCTCGGCAGCAGGGGCTCGTCGCGGTGGGCCAGGAGCTGAGGCCGGCCCAGCCTGAAGCCAAGACACGGCCAGGCCTGGGGCCGTAGAAAGGACCCCAGCTGAGCCAAGCCAAGCCACGCAGCAGCCAGTCTGCAGGAGAGAAGACCTACAGCCTCCAGCATGTCCACATCTACCAAGGCATAAAAACAGGGATTGGAGAGAGGGGCAGCTTGGCAGGAGGGGCTCATCCAGATGGCCGGCAGGCTGAGCGGAGACCAGCCCAGCCCAAAACCGTAGTGCGGCCAGGCCAGAACCTAGGGTGGTCAAGAGGAGCC
>CM053599.1:178947952-178983556 GCA_028646575.1 Pseudocheirus occidentalis | reverse complement strand
GTAAAAGAAAGTGAAGAAACCCATATATGTACACTATCAAGGGAGAGTTTTGTACAATAATACAAAAAAATTCAATAGAGATAAATAATAAATAAATGGATACATTTTGCTTTCTTCCTCATGGTTCCCCCCCCTCCAAAAAAACAAAACAAAACAATAAACAGCTATAGGGAAATGGCTTCCATTTTGGAATGGATGTCAATCTTAAATTTCCTCATAGTCAGCAAATGAGTACCAGGCTTCTTGCAATAGTAGGTTACTGTTTACAAGATGCTAAAATACCACAGAATTAAAGATATACTAAATTCATATATGTAATATAACTCCTTTTTAGGGGCAACACATTCTCATTTATTAAATTAACTCCTATTCTTATGTTCAGTTACCTTTCCTCCTGATCAGTAGTGCCAGTTCTCTCGTGTGTGACTCCCGGCTGGCTTTGATAAACATCACCACTTGATCGTGGGTGTGCTCGGAGATGTCTCTGCCATTTATAAGTACTATTTGATCCCCTTCATTCAGCTTAGGAATGCATTTGTCAGCCTGTTTCAAGATCAAAACAAAATTTATTAGGTTACTATAGCTACCTTCCTGAGTAATGAAGAATAGCATCCTTTCCTGTGCTAAAGTCTTAGGACTATGACCAAGAATTCATTATTCTCTTCAACCAATATCCTGCTGCATCCTTTGGAGACAGTGTAGCCCAGTGGAAAGGACACTGACTCAGGAGACAAAGGCCCAGGGTTCAAATCTCTCCTTTCATACTTCCAACATCTCAGAGCTGTGACCTTGGGCAAGTCACTTCTCCCCGGCCCTCGGTTTCCTCCTCTATAAAATGAAATGGGAAGAGCTGATTTCAGTGGTCCCTTCAAGCTGTAAATGTATGATTCTATGTATCTATAGTCATATGGAGAAAATAAAAATTTGAGGTTGCTTTTAAGTAGCTTCAAACAGAATTCACCTGAGAAAATGTTTTAAAGTAAAACTAACAACTACATAGAACTTCATTTTCTTAAGGCAGTCAACATCCATTTACTAGTAAGCATAGCTATCTCTCTGTTTCCACCTATTTTTTTTTTCAGAAAACCTTTTGTCCATATCCTCCCTTCAAATTGGCAGCAGCAGCTAGTTAATCCTCATTCCATTTGCAGACAGCATCCAGTAAGATAAGCTAGAGATAAGGTTAAAATTTAAAAGAACTATGATAAGACAGAGACAGAGGACATGACGTCATACTCTTTGTTAACTGCTCAGCAAGAAAAAAGTAAAAGGACTACTTTTTGCTTGTTTGTTTTTGGAGGGGGACATGCAAGGCAATTGGGCTTAAGTGACTCACCCAAGGTCACACAGCTTAGTAAGTGTCAAGTGTCTGAGGACGAATTTGAACTCAGGTCCCCCTGATTCCAGGGCAGGTGCTCTATTCACTGAGCCATCTAGCCACCCCTAAATGACTATTTTTTGGACAAGGATCCCACAAATTCTACATCTAACAACCTGAGTGTTGTCCTTCAAAGCAATAATTTTGGGAGGCCATACATTTATACCAACTATAGCATTACTGAACCAAATCCATTTGTCTGTTCTGAAATTTCCCTCATGGCTACTTTCTAAGCTAAAGAAGAAAATCAATATTGCTTCTTTACCCTTAAAAAAAAAAAAAAAGTAATGTCCAGGATAAGCAACACCTTACTTGCCAGACTCTAAGTGCTTTATCAAACCTACTCTCAGGAGATGGCCTTTCAGGAATAATGAGTATATTTCAAAGAATGTGGTGCCAACTCGGAAGGAGATTTTAAAAAATGGTTTATATTTTGGGCAGTGGAATAGGTGTCATCTCCAAAGATGAAAAATTTAAAGAGAAGAATATCCATTTGGTTGTGTAAGTTGTGATAGACTTAAAAAAAATAAGTATATATCTCTGTTAAGTTTCTTTATCATCACATCTCATTTGTAGAAATGCTAGGACCTTAGAACTGGCATTGGAAATAATTCAGATGAATTAGTACTTAACAGATAATGAGGCAACTCAAACTTGGAGAGTTTAAGTGTCTAGCCCAGGAGTCTGGCGAACTATGACCCCAGCTCAAAATGTGGCCTGAAGTCATTTTTTTTAGACAGTCAGGAGAGGTCAGAATGTTTTGGGTTTTTTGTTTACATTTTTTAAATACAACAAAACTTTATTTAAAAATGTAAAAATCATTCTTAGCTTCGGCAGAACAAGAACAGGTGGCCAGCTGGATTTGTCTTTAAGGCCAGAGTTTGCCAAGCCCTGGTCTAGCCCAAATTAGTTGGGTAAGGACTAAAGTTCATGCTTTTCAATTTGGTGTTTTTCCTCAACATGTATTCCAAACAGATTTCAAGCCAGTTGAAATGGCCAGGAATTGTATGTCAGACCTCTTAAAAAAACAACACAAACCGCCCCCCCCATTACTCCCAGAATAGTAACAGGTGGATGATGCGTATTCAATAAATAAATATTTGAGTAAATAATGATGATTGACAGTGACAAATATATGATGCTTCATAATAGGAAGAAAAAATCCTATAAGTACGGCAGAAAAAGATCCTGAAGTATTAGTGAAACACAGACAAAATGGTTCAAATTAAGTATTTTGGAGTTGTAAAACTACAGCTGAAGAGATCTAAGAAATTAAGCACAACTCAAGCACCTTGGCCAAATTAGGAGTCAAGAGACAGGATTAGAACCAAGGTCTCCTGACTGCCAGTTCAATTATCTTCCCTCTACACTATGCATGCTAGCAAATAAATATAATGCTAGCACACACGAATAGGAAAAAGGGACACCAAAAGAAAAGGGATCTTCCCTATGAACCAATTAGCAATTTTTTAGTCTTATTCTAGTCTCTGCTACCTCATCAACCATGAAGATGAAGAGAGTTTAATGGGAATGTTGAGAATTTTTAATCCAAATGATTAAAGAGAAATGAAAGAGTTAAGTAGTAATTTAAAAATGAAGGGATCCTGTGTAAATGGTAGCAATGTACTCTGGATTTCTATTAAGGATTAAACATGTAAGAAAGGGCCATAAGAAAAATTAGGATTATACTGCTTAAAGATTTAAGTAGTTATTCAAAAATGAAGGGTTCTGTATAAATAATGACAATGTTCTTTGAATTTCTATTAAGGATAAAATATGGAAGATTTTGGATTTCCTCTAGGGATTAAGGCTGGATGGGTCTATGATTTCAACATCATTAGGAACTTCCAGGTGAGGAAACTTCACCAACGTAAGTCAAAAGAGTTTTCTATGCAATTCAGAGTCATGAGTTACCTAGAATAGTGATATCAAACTCAAATAAAAACAGGGACCACAAAAGGATCCCTGTAGGTCACATACTGACTTAGGAAATCACATATTAACTTAATATGTGTTTCACTGTATTTTTATTTATTTTGTTAAATGTTTTTCAATTACATTTTAATCTGGTTCAGGCCACAAAAGGGAGTGTTGCGGGTAACATGTGATCAGTGGATCTTGCATCTGGTATCTCGACTCGCTCACAGTCACAAAGCTAGTATAAGTTGGAGGTGGCGCATGAACCCAAGTCTTGTTGACTTTGAGGATGGCTCTCTATCTACCTTCTCATGGACTTGTCAACAAAGCAGCAAAAGCCTTAGGTTTCTCTTAACCTCTGCCCTACAAAATGGTAACAAGAACCAGATTTTTGCCTAAATTAAGAAATTTCATGGTTTAGTTTACACCAAGGCCTGTTTATCTTTAAATGTGTTATCTGTGGAACATGTCAAAACTCTCCTGCTGTGGCCCCAAATCCCTACATAAGTAAGTGTTTTTTTAACTCCCCTCCTCCTTTCCTACTGGTACTTCCTTCCTCCATTCTGGTTAATCTAACTAAACTGCCTCTTTGCTATTTAATTTCTTATAAATCTTCTCCCCCAAAGCTCAAGCTGCTTGGAACAAATAACATTTTGCCTCACCCACCTCGTTCTGCCACCCACCACCAATCACTCTTTCTCCTCAGGGATGTACACGGTGAGAATGGTAAGGATTAGATGAACCCTGGAACACAAAGATGAGCAATACCCGGTGCCCCCAAAGTCTCAGTGCTGCTGATGGCGTAACTATAGAAGGTCTTTGTGTTGTTTGTGGAGATCTGATAACTATACTGAAATGCTGCTGCTGGCACAAAAGGGAGAGGGGCATTAGGGGAAAGGACAACAAGATAGGGGCAATTTTACTTTCAAGAATGGAGCAACTGATCTCTTTCAGGACATAAGGTTTATTAGCAATGATCTCTTCTGATAATCCTAGTGGTATACTGAAAAGTATACCCAAGTAGAAAAGTGGGCAAGTAATGCAAGATTCTTTACCTTAATTGTATTCCATATAGGAATAAAATAATTTTCTTAAGGAATGTGATTCCTTAAGAATAATATTCTAAAGCAAAGAATTAAAATATACATTTATGATAGGTTTTAAACACGAATCTGGGAAATAACATTTAAAATGTTGACTCACCGGTGACTCTGGGCTAATCCTTGATACCACAAGAGGCATTTTCTGATCAACACCACCCTAGATGGTAAGTATTTCACATTAATGAAAACAAGTATGGTGAAAAATTCCTAACTTTACTTCAACGTAATAAAGAAATCAAGATTCTCCCTGAAAAATGGTGCCAAGATTCCCAGTCCTCTTCTTCTTCTAAAGAAACACACACACACACACACCCCACACCCCTCTTAGGGGAAAGGGTAGAGACTAGGAATGCTTTATTTCCCCAATATTCTTTCTACCGTGACACATTTCACTAATTAGAGGTTAATATGAATATTAAAGGTCTCCCTGCTTTATAGGGGTTGTTAAACTGGTCTAACTATTTTGGAAAACACTTTGGAACTGTGTCCAAAGGGTTATAAAACTCTGCATACTCTTTGACCCTCCAGTACCACAACTAGGTCTGTATAACAAAGAGATCAAAGATAAAGGAAAAGGACCTGTATGTACAAAAACATTTATAGCAAGCCCTTTTTGTGGTAGCAAAGAATTGGAAATTGGGGGGAGGGGATACCAATCAATTGGGGAATGACTAAACAAGTTGTGGTATATGAGACTGTGATGGAATATTGTTGTGCTGTGACAAGCAAGATGGTTTCAGAAAAACCTGGGAAGATTTATGTGAACTGATGCAAAGTGAAGTGAGCAGAACCAGATCATTGTACACAGTAACAGCAATATTGTATTGATGATCAACTGTGAAAGACTTGGCTACTCTGATCAATATGATGGTTCAAGCAATTTCAAGATATATGGTATTGTTGGAATTTCCTCTGGGTATCAGATGAGCACATGGCAGCTGTGGTACCTTACAATACAGGGGTCAAACTCAGCCTACAACACTCCTCTTAGTGCCTAAACCAGATTTAAACATAATTAGTGAATACTTAACAAAAAATGATCCAAAACAATTCCAAAGGATTCATGATGAAAAATGTTATCTACCTCCAGGAAAAGAACTGATGAACTCTAAGTGTAGACTGCAATGAAATTTTTTCACTTTCTGGGATGTCATACATAGTTAGAAGCAAGTAAGTTTTTTGGTGGTAGTGCAACCAGCCTTAAAAAGTAGGGTGGAATCAGACTGTGAAGATCTTTAAATGAAAATTTAATTTACATCTTACATGAATTGCTTTAGAAGTTCTGGTTGGCTGAAAAAAAGTGGAATAATTCTGAAGCATGAGGCACTCACTTTTGGTGCCTTCCCTCTGTTGTTTATTACCAATTTATCCTGCATATAATAGAGTGCAAAGGCACAGAGATCCTTGAAAACAAGAACTGTCTTTTGCCTTTCTTTGTAGAGCCTGGTACATAGCAGGTACTAAGCGTATGCTTGCTGACTGACTGATTTTTATGAGGCTTTGGACAGCTGGAGGGCAACACGAGGACACTGATGAATAGGGGGAAGAGATTCCCAAGGGAAAGAGAAAGGTGCAGAAAGGGAGATAGGAGTGGGATGAAGACAAATTTCTCAAGCATTACAAGTTTCTCTAGGGACCAGGTGATTGACAAAGTAGGCTGGTTAGCCTATTAGAATGGTCGTTCTCAAATATAAACCCTATTCATTTTGAAAGGATTTGATTCTTCCAACTGATTTTATAGAAAATTATGCAACAGGTTTCCTTCTCCTCTGGGAAAACAATGGGTAAAAACCCATTGTGGCAAAAAGGAGAAACAGATAGTCTATTCCCATGTTTCTACTAGCCTCCTGTAAGTGAGCCAGCAAAAGAATCAATGAGTTTTTTTAGAATTAGAATCCTTCTTTCATTTTTTTTCACTGATTTAACATAATCTCTTCAGCTAATAGTAAATTTGGTGACAACCATCATAAAATTATTCCAGATTATCCAGCACTATATTTCACAATGGCTCTCAAACTCTTATGCAATTGTCAAAGGTTCTAATAGAAGGGTAGTTCTGGAGAGATGATGAAAGTGTGCCAGGGAATGGGGGTCATCTCATTATAGAAAAGATTGTGTAAATGAGATTTATTTCTCCTTATTCTATGATATGGTAGAGTATTTCTTTCCTTGGCTATACATTGTGTCTTTTAAGTCTTAGCATCAAAGAACATTTAAACCGGAAAAAAAGCTTTAGTTATTGTTTAGTTATCATTAACCCCCTATAGGTCACAGTGACTGGGACCAAAATTCAACTTATTTATAACCCAGCAATAAAATTCTCCCTCTCCTAGTCTTTGTTGATCTCTGACATTCCAGAATTAATGCTCTCTGGCTATTAGAAATACCACAGGTCATATTCCAGAGGTTGATACTGAAACATCTGCTTCTTCTTTAGCAAGTAAGCACCAGAGAATCATAGACTATTAAAGCTGGAAGAGACCTTTGAGATCATCTGATTCAACCCCCTCATTTTGGGGAAACTGAGGCAAACAGCTAGTAAATGTCTGAAGCTGGTTCTAAACCCAGGTTATCCTGTCTCCAAGCCAAGCACTCTATCCTTTGCACCACCCAATTGCCTCTACGTGTATGTAACATAGACATAACAGTTATAGGGGTGCAATCAATTAACAAATATTTATCTATTAAGCAAGCATCTGCTTTGTGCCAGGCACTGTGTAGGCCTGATACATGTACAAAGAATGAAGCAAATTATGCCTGCAATGAACTCACATTTTAATAAAACTGATTCCTTACCTTTAGCCAGAACACACATTTCTTTTAAAACTTTAAAAAAAAATCTTATTTAACATTTTATTTTTCTTCAGTTACATGTAAAAACATTTTAACATTCCTTCCCCCCCAAATTTTGAGTTCAAAATTTTCTCCCTCTCTTCCCTCCCCCTGTAATTGAAAAGGCAAGCAATTTGACATAGGTTAAATGTTAATCATTCTGTGAAAGAAAACACAGACCAAAAAAACCCAAGAAAATTAAAGAAAGTAAAAAAAAAGCTTTGGTCTGCATTCAGGTTCTACCAGTTCTTTCTCTGGAGATAGACAGCACTTTTCATTTTAAGGCCTTCACATTGTCTTGGATCATTGTATTGTTGAGAATAGCTAAGCTATTCACAGTAGATCACCATACAATATTGCTATTACTGTGTACAATGTTCTCCCGGTTCTGCTCATTTCACTTTGCATTAGTTCATGTAAGTCTTTCCGTGGTTTTTTCTGAGAGCATCCCACTCATCATTTCTTAAAGCCCAAAAGTATTCCATCACAATCATATACAACTAGCAGAACAGACATTTCTAATTGAAAGTAGTAATTCTAATACCATCAAAAGGCTTGAAATGTTGTGAAATTGCCTGTTGTATTTACATGAGTTTATGAATGCTACTCTACCTTAAGATTAAATCCAAATTTTCCATCTTCATCTGGAGTAATACACACCAGCAGTAGATAACCATCACCATCTTCATTCTGGAATAAACGTGAAGATTATAATAGTAACACATATACCTACTGCTTTAAACTTTACAACATTTTCCATATATAAGAATCTTAAATGCATGACAAGTATTATCTTCCCTGTTTCATAGGGGAGGAGACTGAGGCTCAGAGAAATTCAGAGACTAGCTCAAAGTCACATAATTAACAGTATCAGAACTTGGATTCAGTAATAATAGCTGGGGAGGCTAGGTGGCACAGTGAATAGAGTGCCAGCCCTGGAGTCAGGAGGACCTGAATTCAAATCTGACGTCAGCCACTTAACGCTTACTAGCTGTGTGATCTTGGGCAAGTCACTTAACCCCAATTGCCCTGCATTTCCCCCTCCAAAAAGAAAAAAAAAATAGTAGCCAAGTTAGCATTTATATAGCACTTTGGAGAGTGCTTTGCAAAGACTATCTCATTAACAAGCCTGGGAGGCAGGTGCTACTATTATCACCATTTTACAGGTAAGGAAACAGAGGTTGAGTGACTTGCCCAAGGTCATACAGCTAATACATGTCTGAGGGCACATTTGAAGTCAAGTCTTCCAGACTCCAGGGTACTATCCTTTGTGCCACCCAGCTGCTGTAAACCCTATTTCCATTATACCATGGTGCCACTGAAGATGATCAGTTATAGGGTTGTTTCCCTATGTAATCATTACAACGCATAACTTAGAGAAAATGCTTTATTTTAGTGACAATATACATTTTTCCAATAAAAGGTTTGAACTTGAAGCTATACACTTGATGTATGTTGTTCTCTCCCCCTGCCACTGCCCAGTCCCCAGGCCCCACAGGACAATCTTGGAGCCAGCTGAACTCACCTTCTCACAGTAGTACTGATTAGAATCTTCTGTGAAGCTGCCTTTCCTAACACTGGTATAGGTGTCTAAAAGCTGATGATCTATCCCATCAAAGGAACAGCAGCCTGGAGCATGAGATAAGGTGCTGGACGATGTCTGGGTCTGAGAGTTTGGGCTATCTTCCAATTCATTCCTTCATTAAGAAATAATGTAATCAATTAATTAGCATTCACAAGAACATACATGACATGCATTCTGAATTGTTTTTATTTGGCACTGATTCCCCAAGACAGGGGATTTGGGAGGGTCATAATTCCTATGCAGGGGTTTACCTGTAGCATAGAAAACCCTCAGGTTATCCTTAAAGTCAACAATGGGGCCCCATGTACATCTGAAGAACTCAAATGCCATCATTGCTTTGTTCCCTGACCCCATGTAAGAGTAGAGCTAAGCTCACTATTTTCCTAAGTGTTTGTGGGGGGTTACTTTAATCTGATTAGATTCAGGAGCTGCTGATAATGTGATGTTCTTTGCTCCCCACCCCCCCCACTTTCAGAAAGGCCCTATTCTAGCCTCTAGAAAAACAGTGTGCTCAGCTGGCAGTTGTTTTTAAATTACCTTAACCAAGCGAGTCTAGACATGTATAGCCACATAGGGGCTCATCATGCCTCTATATGCCCTATGAAAATGATTTGTCTCTCTCTTCCCATAAGTTCTCCCCTCTGGAAGACACTTCAATTATTACTTAGTTACACAATGGAAAAACCTGTTGTGTTTTGTACAGTTTGTACAGGTTACTGCTGAACAGTTGGCTGAGAAGATGGTTTTAGAGAAAAGGGATCTGATCTTAATAGGAATGACAGGCTCTTAGCCAGGGAAAGAAGGCATTTAATAAGACTGCAAGGAATACATTTAGATGGAGAAATTTAGAGGAAGAAGAAGGGCTTTAAGTTGACAGTGGAAGGAGGGCAGAAAAATATTTGGATGATATTTATGTATTACTTTATATATAAATGCATGAAGTAATATTTATTTATATATTAATTTATATATATTTAGAAATAACAATATGCTTATATATTAATGTGTTATTTTACTTATATATTTATATATTAATGTAAAGGTTGAAAGTGCTAAGCATACATTGTCTCACTCAATCCTTTACAACCACCCTGTGATCTAAGTACTCCAGGTATCATGATTCCTTTTTTACATATGAGGAAATTGAGGCTCAGAGAAGTTAGGTTACTTCTCTATGGTCACAAAGCCAGAAAATATAAGGGATAGGATTTCAACTTGGGTCTCTCCTGATTTTAAGTTCAGCACTTTTTCCATAACAGAACAGTGTACTCTCAGAAAACTGTTAGATTAGGTGCCATGAAGGGATGAAACAGCAAAAAGAATATCAATTCTTATTTGACATAATATAACTTAAACAGTAGTTCACAGCATGAAATAACTAGAAGAAATCAGAGTGATACCTCTCACCACCAATATCTATTATGCTAACGCACAGGGTAGGCATAATAAAGCAATCTTGATGTTTTTAAGGAGCAGCAGTAAATATAAGCATCACCACAACCTAATGTGACAAGCTACAATATGGAAATGAAAGATGGTCTGAACCATGTTGAAAAGAAACAAATCCAACAGCGGGCACGGCAAGCTAGAAATGTACCTATATGACAATCCATGAACCTAATGGGCAAAGGTGATGAAAAAAATGTTTGGTTGAAGGTAAAAAGAAGAAAGAACAGAAGTGATGCTGTTGTACAAGATGTCCAGCCTGAGGGAATGGATGACGGGTTCTTCATCTAGATCACAAGGCTGGCAGAAAGACAAGTGAAGGCTGTAATTGTGACAGGCGGGTTGGGTATGTGGTGGAAATCCCAGCAAAAAGCAAAAATTATTATCATTCCTTCACTTGTCTTGCTGATAAACTGATAAAAGAACCTTTCAGTAGGTGGAGAATAACTTCTGCTTTGTATTTGATCCTATGTTGGATCTGATTCTGACCAAAATGGCTGGCAAACCTTGGAGAAAGCAATAATGCCATCGAAAAGCTGGCAAAAACCAAGGAGAGATGTTCACACGATGCTTCAGGAGAGATTCCAAAAAGTTCAACGAAAAGGAGGTATGATCCCACTACACTCAAGAATGCAATCTTAATGTTCCAACCACGAATGATTCCAATGAGTTGGAAAAGGAAGAGAAAGAGAGATGTGGTTCCATAGGGAAGTCTTCGATGAGCTCAGACTTAAGGGAGGATAGAAGATTTAAAATGGAAGTAAGGGCATATAACCAAAGATAAATATGACATATCAGCAAGGTTAATGCCTGGAACAAGCTGAGGCTTGATGCAAGTTCAAAGGACAACACCAAAGGATTTTTTAAAAGCTGCACTGGGGGGCAAAAAAAGGGGACACTTCTGCTGCTGCTGGGGCAAATGGGATGATGTGAACAAATGTCAAAAAGAAAATGATTAATTCTCAATAATCAGGGGCAACCTATTCAACTGCTACTTTGCTTCTGTTTTTTTTCCCCCCTTCCCAAGGATAATGATCTTCATCTTGAAAAGGATAAGGAAAAAAAAAAACAGTTAAGCAGAAATTAAAATGCAAGAAAATAAAAACCAATAGGTGTAGGTGGAACACTCAGCTGCTATAAATGACTTTGTCCCTTGTCCCAGGAGGATTACATCCCCATGGATCAAAACAGCTTGCAGATGTAATTGTTGAACTTCTCATGGTGATCTTGGAGGAACTAAGGAAAACGAGAGGTGCCAAACGAGGTGGGAACTGGTCAAATGTTTTTCTGATTTTCAAAAATGAATAAGGGAAGGGGAGTAAGGAGTGTTCTGCAAACTACAGATGAGTGAGCTTAGCACCTCTCTATGACAAGAATCTAGAATGGTAATTATATCATGTAGTTTGTGAATGTCAAGAATGAGCATAGATTCACTAAAAGTAGTAAGAATCCATTCTATAGAATGACACAATTAGTGGACAAACCCAGGAAGAAAGACTGTCATAGGCTGCATTCAAAGAAGCAGACTTCAAGGGCCTGGGACATCATCAATGTGGGTGTAAGTACTCATTCAAGTCCACAGCTTCTAAAAGTTGCTCTGGCTTAGCTTGGTAGGAACTGTGAGAGCTTGCATTCTATTCTGTTGGCATAATCTTTGAGGACTCAAGGTCACCTCCACACCATGAGGAGTCACTGGAATAAAACTATTCAGGGAACAGAAGTTACACCATCCACAGTCTCCTTGTACCAAGAGGTCACATTTTGAATATTTTGTTTCATTCTGTGTACCACGTTGAGGAGGGACGCTGATAGCCAGTCACTTTCCAAAGAAAAGCAACCAGAATAGTGAGAAGACTAGAAAGCATGTCATGGAGATCTGGAAAAGAAATTAAGGATGTTTACCCTGGAGGAGGGAAGATTGGGCGAGCAAGGTGGGTTGGAGATAAGTGTATGGAAGCTATCTTCATATAGCTGAAGGGCTGCCACATGGGAGAGACATCAGCCTTATTTTGCTTGGTTCCAGAGACAAAACAAGTGTAAAGGGTGAAAAGCTGCAGACAGGCAATGTGGGGAATAATTTCCTAGTGATAAGATCTATCTGAAAATGGAAGGGCCTTCCCTGTAAGTAACAGTTCAGAGTCACTCAAGGTACACAAACAGGAGACTATGAAAGCATCTGATGTGCATGTTTTAGCAGATCTCAACATTGCATAGGGAGTTAGAACTTAAGAACTTCTCAAGTCCTTTTCACTGCTGAGATTGACTAATTGATTTCAGCAGAAGAAAGCTACTGCCTTCTTTTGCTCACGTTTAATTTCAAGTCCTCAGTGGCATGTGATTCTCACTAGGACCATTACTTGTCTTTGTCCTCAAGAAGTCACTTGAAGCACAAAATTAATATTACATGGCATTCTGAAAAGTTTACATATTCACTTTTATGTAGCAACTTTTTAATCTCAAAGCACTAAAAATTAATTAAGAAATACTGTGGCACTATTAAAAGATATAAGAGAAGAATACTACACTTGGTATTTTTAAAGTTACTGTTCAGAGGGAGATTTCTCAAATGTAGGACTCTTTATAAGACATCTAATCCAACCTACTACATATCTTCATTTTGTTGTTGTTCCACGTATTTTTCAGTTGTGCTCATCTCTTTTGTGACCTCATTTGGGGTTTTCTTGAAAAAGATACTGAAGCAGTTTGCCATTTCCTTCTCCAGCTCATTTTACAGATGAGGAAACTGAGGAAAACAGGGTTAAGAGACTTGCCCAGTGTCTGAGGTCAGATTTGAACTCCAGAAGATGAACTCATTCCAGGTCTGGTACTCTACTGTGCCACCTAGCTGCCTATCTTCATTTAAGTATCAAGTACCTGCCATTGCACTTCAAGAATGAGAGAGCTTGCAATAAAGGTCAAGGAAAGTAATGATTTTCCTGTACTCAGAGGATCACCAATTCAGAGCTGGAAGGGACCTCAGACATCCACCTAGTCCAACTCTCTCATCTTACAGACAAGGTCAAAAAAGTTCAAGGTCACATAAGAAACCATCAGCACCATAAGTTGAATCCAGACCCTCTGACTGCTGAGTCAATGGGCTTTCCCTTCTGCCCTGCTGCCTCTTGACTCTCAGGCTCGTCTTTCCACATCTAAAACACTGAGTTCCATTCTTAACATGGTATTTTAAGAGGATATCAATAAGCTAGAGAACTTAGCCCAATGGGAAGGTCACTACAAAAACGACAGATCTAGAAACTTTAAATATTGAGGCATGGTTGAAGAAATTGGTATGGTCAGCCTGAAGAAGAGAATATCTGAGAGAAACGTTGTGAATAATAAAAATAGAAGTAGCTCGTACAGATATAGAACTTAAGAGTTCACAAAAAGCTTTGGTACAATTTATTCTATGTAATTCCAAAGTATAGAATTAGGACCACTGGACGAAAGTTACAGGGAAGCGATTTGGTTCAAGAAATTTGCACAAGGAAGTAGTTTCTAACATAGCAGATCTCAAAGTACAGCCTAAAGACCCCTCAGGGGCCTCCAAGACCCTTTTCAGAGGGCCCATGCGGTCAAAGCAATTTTTATAAAAATAAGATGCTTTAATTTCTAATATTGATAGACATAGATCATTTAAACAAAGCTCTTGGGCGGGGGGATCCTCATTAATTTTAAAGAATGTTAAAGGGTCCTGAGAACAAAAGATCTGAAAAAAAGTTCTAACAAACAGAATTGTCCAACAAATGCTTGGCTTCGTAATGAAGTGAGAACAGCCCAGACACTTCTGGATAGTCTGGTTGGGAATATTTCATTTAATATCATTTTTTAACTCTTAAAATTATCCTATTTTGTTTTTTATAATATTTTATTTTTCCTAACGATATGTAAAGATAATTTTTAAACATTCATTTTTAAAAAAATTTGAATTCCACATTATCTGCCTCTCCCTCCCCCACTCCCTAGATGGTGAGCAGTTTGATACAGATTATACTTGTGCAATAATGCAAAACGTATTTCCATACTAGTCATGTAGCAAAAGAAGACAGACACACAACAAGATCCCACAAAAAACTATAGTGAAAAATAGTATGTTTTGATCTGCAATCAGACTCAGTCAGTTCTTTCTCTGCAGGTGGACAGCAATTTTCCATCATGACTCCTCTGAGATTGTCTTAAATCGTTGTACTGAATGGTTGAGAACAGTTAAGACATTCACAGTTGGTCACTGTACAATAGTGCTGTTATTGTGTACAATGTTCTCCTGGTTCTGCTCACTTCAACTCTGTATCAATTTATGTGAGTCTTTCCAGGTTTTTCTGATATCATCCTGCTCCTCATTTCTTATAGTACAATAGTATTCCATCAATCATACACCACAACTTGTTCAGCCATTCCCCAAGTGATGGGCATCCCCTCAATTTCCAATTCTTTGCTACCACAAAAAGAACTGCTATAAATATTTTTCCACAAAGAGCTCCTTTTCCCATTTAAAAAAATCTCTTTGGAATACAGACATAGCAGCAGTATTGCTGGGTCAGAGGTTATACACAATTTTATATCCCAAATTATTCTCCGGAATGGCTGGATCAGTACACAACCCTACCAATAGTTCATTAGTATCTGGTTGGGGATATTTTAGAATGGAGTGCTGTATTAGGTAGACTATGTTTGACTATGTCATGTGTAAGGTCCCTTCCAACTTTAAGATAGCATTATTTCTAGTATTAATATTTTTAAGCCACCTACATGAAAATTGCTTTTCTAATCCAAGGTTTCACTTGAACTCTCTACTTTATTATTTTATTTTATTTTATTAATCTGAGTGCTAACCTTTAATTTCACCAGAAGAAAAAATGAAGAACACTGATCTGGATGAGTGACAGGTTAGGATCTTCCCAGAGGGAAGGCAGCTGCTACAACTCACCATTCTCAGAGTTCTAGGAGCAAGCCTTGTACTGTACAGACTAGCTGTATTGTAGTTCATAAGACCCAACAGGACTATTTACCATGAACACATCAATTGCTAACATTTAATTAACCTTAATCAAAACATTTACTGAAAATGCAAAACAAATACATAATATTTACATATGATTCCACCCATAAATCAGCTACACATTCTCACCCATGCACTCAGTGTCAATGGGAAAAATAGGCACACATTTAAAGTCCCAGGACATTAAGGTATGAAGGAAATACATGTGGCCAAAGCAACTCATAACTCTGGAACTATAAACTGATGGGCATTGCTTCCGCATTAATCAGATGCTTCCACTGTTAAGCTGAGCTGAGCCACGTTCCTGGACTAACACCTCGCTGGGCATTAACTCAGCCGGACGAGCTAATATGTTGGACTGTTTTCTCTGATACTCCATTTGTATGCTATTCCTACACTTAGCTGAGCTTGTTCCACAACAGCAACTTTAATATCCATCAGGTACAGCTTAAGGCTTAGATGATGCCTTCATCTAAAGTAGTGGCATGCTATTTACTCTTATGCTGGGTTTGACAAAGGCCTGTCCAAACTCTTTTCCTTTGGCACCATTCTTCTTTTCTTCACCTCTCAACAGCTCTTCTCTCTACTCTGCTCTTCTCTCTTCAACAGAATATGGCAAGAGAGCAAATATATATGCTCTCTCCATGCGTCATTCTTCTGCTCAGCGGTAGGTGGCAGGAGAGAGAGACCTCCAGTCTCTCTTTGGTCAGTCAACTCTGTCTGGCAACAAGTGACACTGTAGAGTTAGGATCTCTCTGATACAGCTCTGAAGTGTGTTCTTTTACTGTTTTATCTTCTCACCTCCTTCCCAACTAGGTTTTCTCTGAGAGATACCTCACTTTATGTTTAGTGACCAAAATTCTCATCTTCTGTCACCATTTCATAATGAGGTAAAATACAATTGTCCTATAACCATAAAAGAATCCCAATATTCACTCTTCCCCAATTATTATTGACTTCAAAGCTCTTCCACATTTCATTTGTAAACGAATCTTTAAAGCACAAAACACTAAAGAAGATTTTATCATGCATTTACTCCACAGTTGTATAGGCAGTCATAAGTAAATGAAAAAATGCTGCATGGGAACACCGAGCTGACTTGTCCAATAAATACTCTCTTAGAACAATGAAGCAGAATATTGCCTCAGACCAGTGAACTGTTAAAGTCAGTGCCCTTTTACCCACATTTAGACAGATCTTCAAAACTTATTTGCCTTAAATCAAGTATACAATACAGGATTTTATATTCACTATAACCTCGCTGAGGTTGCTGTAGAAAATCATCTGTGAAAGCTTTTCTACTACCTCATATTTTGATCAAGGACACTCCTTACAAGGACCATTAGTATAAAGATTTTGTTTTGGTAGAAAGCAGCACATTGGTTAGATATTGATGATATCTCAGGTTCTCCCTCTATAGTCTATTTATATACACATATATATT
The DNA here is from genome assembly GCA_028646575.1 of Pseudocheirus occidentalis. Taxonomy (NCBI): domain Eukaryota; kingdom Metazoa; phylum Chordata; class Mammalia; order Diprotodontia; family Pseudocheiridae; genus Pseudocheirus; species Pseudocheirus occidentalis. Next base: position 178,966,855 of record CM053599.1, on the reverse strand, counting down.
ATTTTTTGTAAAACCAGTCTCTAAGATTTTCTATTCTTTTGAAATATTGTCCTCTAAGTTATTTTGAGAATTGACCTCTTAGTGCCTTTACAATTATGCTACACTCAACACAGATTTCTTTGGTATGTAATTATTCAGATCCAAGTCTTCTTCCTAACTTCAACTTAAGTGTCATCATCATATGTGACAAATGTAGTAATCTGTTACTGAGTTGGTAGGATATAAATGTGGTTATCTGTCCATCAACATCAATGCTATCGTTACTGATATGGACATAATACTACAAAGGTACCAAGAGATTTGCTTAATTATCCTAGGAATTCCAAAAAATATCATTGACTAACAAATCAATCCCAATGTGGCATCATGAATACAGTCAGAGTTAGGAACACCTAGGTTTAAATCCCATCTCTGACAGATCCTGGTTGTGTGACCCTGGGTGAATCACTTAACCTCTCATTGCCCCCTTGTCATTCCTTAAGATCCTTAACTTAAAGAGCAGGTCCTGTGATTTCATCTATATTTCTCTGATACTACATTTCTATGCTTTTCCTATGCTCAGCTGAGTTTGTTCCACAACAGCAACTTTATTATCCATCAGGTTCAGCTTAAGGCTTAGCTGATGCCTTTATCTGAAATAGTGGCATGCTATTGACTCTTACGCTAAGTTTGGCAAAGGCCTCTCCAAACTCTACTCCTTTGGCAACATTCTTCTTTCTTTAACTCTTAGCAGCTCTTCTCCTTTCCTCTGCTCTCCTCTTTACAACAGAGGGAGGGAGTTCTTTCTTCTTGCAAGAAGGTCTTACCAGTACCAGGGAGACAGATGAAATGACAAGAGCTGGGTTAAAAAAAAAAAGCCTGAAAGAGAAAGATCTAGAAAGACCAGAGCTTAAATGGAGACTGAAGCAATCTACAAGCTATTGCTCTTTTTCATGTTTGGTTTTCCTTCTTTTTGTCCCATTGTTCACTCCACTGGTTACCACCCTTCTATACAACCAGACTAATGTCCAATACTTGATTGCATGCCGCCGTGGCGGGGGCGGAGGGGGAAGGGGGAAAAGAAAATTAGAAACAGAAGATTTTGGAACTGAATCTTGTAAGCTAAAAGTAAATAAACAAATCAAATTTTTTTAAAAAAAGTCTGAAAACCAGAGAAAGAATATTATATAATCAATTTTTTTTTCTTTTTGGAAGGCAACTGGGGTTAAGTGAATTGCCCAAAGTCACATGACTAGTAAGTGTGTCAAGTGTCTGAGGCTGGATTTGAACTCAGGTTCTCCTGACTCTAGGGCCAGTGCTCTACTCACTTTGGTACCTAGTCACCCCATAATCAATTCTTAATAATCATGTCAGTGCTCTCCGTCTCCCATGATGTCATATGTGTTTGTATTTATTCTCTTATATTTACTCTTTATTTATTTATATGTGTGCTTGCTGTGTCTCCTGTTAGAAGATAAGCTCCTTGTTGATTCTGTTATATTTCTATCTCCAGGTCCTACTTTAGTGTTTGGCACGTAGTAGGCATTTAAATATTGCTGACTGACTGATGCTAATGGAGGTAAGTTGTGATTCAAGGAATCCAAAATGGTAGACAATAACAAAACAAATCCACTGAATTTGGCTTAGTTTGGGTTAATATTATTTAAAAACTATATCTGAATATAAAGTATGTCTAATACTCTGAAAATTCCCAATGCTTCAAACAAAGTAATAAATCAAAATGATAGGTTTGGCTTAGTTGATCCCTAAGATATCACCCAGCTCTAACATTTATTGATTCTGAGAATCTAAGTCACATCATGAAGACTGGAATTAGGCAGAAGCTGCCTAGTTTCTCAGATTCACATGTCCCCTCATTTTATAGCTCTGCCGCCATCTCCTCTGAAGCGCAGTGGAAATCAGTGGAATCAGCGTGCATAATGGAAAAATTATTGAACCTGAAGTCAGGAAGATAAAGATTCAAATCCTACCTCTTACATTTACGGCCCTGACAAGCCATTTACCTCTCTGAGTAGTTGGCCTTCTTATCTGTTAAAATGGGACTAACAATTTTCTATGCAACCTTCCTCCCAGGGTTATTGTGAGGCTCAAGTGAGACAATTTATCTAAAGAAAAAAAAGACAATATATCTATTTGCTTTGTAAATTTTAAATAGTTATATAAATGCTATTGTTACTACTTTAGAATGATGCAAAACGAACAAGCAAAAAGGCTAGCCATATCTTCTCTCTACATGTATATTCTTTGCTTGTTTGATATAAAGGAGGTAAATATGTTCCCCATTAGAGAGGTGATGGCTGTAGGGTGCAGAAGGACACACGTGTAACACACACATATGTATATATACACACAGACACATAGGTATTTTTGAGGACATTAATTTTGCATATTTGTTATAGAAAATCTGTTTTTCTTTTTAATAGGCTTAAGAAGGGAGGAGAGAAAATAGGCTGTTAATTTAAAAAAAATACAGAGGTGGGGTGCTACAAATGTGAAATGTTGCAAGTATTTTCAGATGACAACATAGTATTATTATTAGCTTTTCTAAACTTTTTTAAAAATAAGTTTTCTCACAAACGAGTAATCTGTAAATATTTGTACTGTAAAAATAAAACATACAGATAAAACTTTTAACAACAAAACCAAAAAAAGGAGGTAAACTAAACTTCTGATTCTTTCTAAACACCAACAGACTACAGGGTACAGTTAAGAATAATAAATGATCATCATTTAAACAAAAGGTTATTTCAAGAAAAAGAATGTGATAATGCTACCAGGAACTACCAAAGGCATTATTTAAGGAGAACAGATATCAAAAGGAAAACTGAAATCTACCTTTTTTTGTGTGACTGATATACACAAGAAGGCAAAATGTGTTGATCATAAGAAAATGAAGACAAGATTTGTAGCTCACAAGAAATAAGGGGGCTAAATGAATGTGAATGACCCTGAAGAACCAATAATATAAATTCAACAAGCATTCATTTAAGGACCTGTCATTTTCCAGGTACTCAAAGCGGGCACTAGAGATATAAAAGCAAAACAGGCATTCCTCAGAGGAAATTACATTCTACTGGTTTAGTATTTTATGCTTAACATCTAGGGATGGCTGAAGCTTTAAAAAAATTTTGCAGGCTAAATAAATTTGCTTAATTGTTTACTGCTTTGTGTTAGAAGGCAGGAACTAGGTCATCACACTCTGCATTATTCTGTTGTACCTGTTAAAACCGTCAGAAAGGGTAGGCAATTGATTTGTGGAACGGGAAGGGAGCAGCAGCTATTACCACTAACACTGATAAAGGAACCCATCTCTGAGGCTTCCTGTCACCACCATATAAAAGCTGAGCTAGCTTTTAAACTAGCTATTTCTAAATTAGCCCCATACTGCAAAGCTGGCTGCTCTGTCAAAGAAAGAGGAGGAGATTCAGGGGAGACCTTTGCAGTGCAAAACAGTTGCCAAGGGAGTTTTGGTTCCAGAGTTAGCTTTTCCTGTGGGTCTGTGTTCCTTTGTCTTCTGTGTGTCCCTGAGAAGACTACTGGGGACTGGGTTAGACACAAGCTGTTGGAGGTCTTTACATACCAATAGAAGGAGACAATGATGATCCTGTGTTATAAGATCAGAGACAGATATATCATTGAAAACCCTTTTTGATAAACAGTAAAGGGATAAGAAAAGGCAGTTTCCAAAAGAAGAAATCCAAGCTATCAACAATTATATTTAAAAAAAAACCAAATCAAATAAATACAAATTAAAACAATTCTGAGGCCCCACCTCAAAACTGTCAGAGAAGGAAAGCTGACAAAAAATGAAAATGACAAATGTTGGAGGGGTTGTGGGAAAACAAGGCATACACTAAATGTACTGATGGTGGACGTTTGAATCAGTCCATCTATCTGGAAAGCAATTTGGAACTATGTCCAAAAAGCCACCAAAGTGTTATGTATACCCTCTGACCCAATACCACTGATGCTATGTCTATCCCCCAAAGAGACCAAGGAATGAGGAAAAGGAACCTTAAGTAAAAAAATAGATAAATAGATATCAATAGATAGATACAGGTATAGCTGCATTTTTTTAATAGCAAAAAACTAGAAATCAAGGGGATATCTAACTATTGGGAAATGGGTAAAAAAAATTATGGTACATGAATGTAGTAGAATAATTCTGTGAAAAGATGGAATGGATACTTTCAGAGAAAAGTGGAAAGACAAATAAATGAATGCAGCAAGTATAACCAGGATGATTTATACAATAAGGACACTATTAGGAAAAATAACTTTGGAAGACTTCAGAATTCTGGTTAACGCAGTAACAACCAATTCAGAGAACTAATGAAGCATGCTGCCCACCTCCTGTCAGAGATCAGGCACTCAAGGTAGAGAATGAGACATACATTTTTGGACAAGGCCAGTACAAGATACTGTTAATGTAAATCTGTTGAGAGGATTTTCTTTTTTTCTTGTGTGTGTTCATTTGGAGTGTTGAGAAGTAAAAGGGGGAAAAAATGCTTGAAAAAAATAATTAAAAAAAAAAACCCAGAAGCAAAACAAAAAAGCTGAACTCTTCCTTACTCTTTTCAGTGTGTTTGTGAGAGAGGTCACAGGAACCTATCACTCAGATTGTGGTACCTTGTAGATGGGATCACTATATAACTGGTGTTCAGTTATATGTTAATTTTTTGAGGATTTCCCAATCTTATCACATTTTGGCTTGAAAGTCTAGCAAATCATTGGATACTAAGAGATTAATGAATGAACACAAGTTCTCTTACTGTCTCTGTGGACTTCGGTTTTGTGAAAATTCTGAATCACTGTCTTTTGATGATGGAGAAACCTTGTAGGTATAAAATACATCTTCTGTTTCTGGAAGGTATGTTGTTTCACTTGCAAGGTTATCCGCAGATGAATGCCGGGGTTTTCTAATTTCATGACGTAACCTAGGACTTCGCCTAAAGGGAAAAGGGTGAGTGAGTCAGTTAAGTCAAATTCAATTTGAAGTCTTATTAAATAGAAATGATGCTGCTTTATAAACTAACTTATTAGGATTAGAGGATCACCATGCCATTAGGTGGAAACGCCATTATGTTAGGCAAAACAATGATACATGGAGCAGCTGGTTCCACAAGAATAATGTTGAGAAGCGAAGAGAAGCAGCAAGAAGGAGAAGTGGAGACATAGGAGGAGGAGCAAAGAAAGGAGAAAGCAGAGGAAGAAAGAAAGGGAGAAGAGAAGAGAGAAGTCAGTGACAGAGCTAGAAGGAACCTTGGATATCCTCATCTTGTAAATAAGGACACCAAGGCCCAAAGTATCATAGTATTAAACAGAATTGAAATTTGAACCCAGATATTCTGACTCCACATCACATTCAGTGCTCTTTCCCCTATATCAAACTGTAGAGAGACGAGGAAGAAAAGAAGGATTAAGAAAAATATAAAAAAGGAAGGTAACAGAGGGAAAGAGGAAGAAGAGGCAGAAAAGGGAGAAAGGATGGAGGGGAAAGATGGGTGAAAATGGTATCCTTGTGATCTTTAGAGGGATGTTTTTATATCTTTGAGATATTTATTGCCTTTTGGTGTGACATAAGAGAGAGACAGCAGTTAAGCAGAGAGACTATACTGGAATGTCAAAATTCTGACATCAATCAGAAAGTTTCCTGAATAGCTTGAAATGAGCCTGAGATGGCAACCTTGATTAATAAACTTCATCTAGAATATCCAACTAGGCCAATCCAAAATTAGGATGGATGGCCTTGGGGGGAAAAAAGTCCATTCTTTAGATGACATTTTTTCCCCTTAGGGCTTGGGAAAAATGCTAACTAGGTACGATACTTTGAGAAGCTTGCCAGCAACCCAACTGGTGTTGAAAATAATGTTTTAGACACACTGTTGATTGCCTGAAACCTACTACTGTTAGTTCTGTAAGAACAGCACTGTATCATGCTTCAGGAGGAAGGATATCACATTATTATGTTTGTTGATGGACTAAGTTCTAGGCAACCCACGGAACAGAAAACCAAGGAAGCATATTATAATTATTATGTCTGTTTTTATCATAAATATGCAAGTGGTTCAGGGATCGCTTCAATGTGTACATTCCCTTCAGGGAAGCAAATCAAAGACTATCTATGCTTGCTCATGGTGGGCAAGTTTTACCCATGACCTCCCAGTAGTTCACTATAGGGGATCCACCCAAAGGCTGGGCGCTTTCTTCTATTTCTCCTGCCAACATGTGGGGGCAAAGAGGTTATCCACTGAATATAGGGATATATATCCTTATTCCTTAAGGAATATATATATATATATATATACATATATATATATATAGGGATATATATCCTTATATCCTGAATATATCCTTATTCTTGCCACATAATCAGGCCATCTTCATTAATTACATATTTTTAAATGACATTCTTTATTCTAATTATTTTTTGTAATTCCTTGGTAAATGTTGTACTCTATTCACAACCACCATGTCCCTCTCTGTTACCTTCTTGGTGAAACCATAGTTTTTAATATCCTTGATGCATGCATAGAATGATTTCAGAAATTTTTTTATAGGTAGCAAAGTAGGCATACAGATAGATAATAGTTGATGTGGTCTTGGTTGCTTTTTTTGGGTATTAATAAGTTAAAAAAAGTAAAGGGCTTAGAACCTGCCAACACAGTGGAAGAGACAGTTGCTGAAGCTAAGAGGAAAAAGGAGAAGAACTCCTTGAGAAGCTTCAACAAAATCTAGTAGAATTTTAGTTTCTAGAGACTGGTGAATGCTATTTAGTCACAATTTGCCCCTGATGGTCAGCTTGTGACATCCCATCTCTTGCTATAAGGAACCCCAAGTCTAAGTAGGGTTCAGGATTAAAAGGAATATTATACTAATAACAAGTATAAGTGTTTAATAATTTTCTATATGTGCACCACAAAGAAAAAAACTTCCAACAACATTTCTAAGAAAAAATAAAGTCCACGATTATTTTTTCTATGCTTCTGAAATTTCCCCCTCCTTCAGATATCTTGTGAGCCAATCCTTTTAGACCAGTGGTTCTCAACCTTCCTAATGCCGCGACCCTTTAATACAACTTCTCATGTTGTGGTGGCCCCCAACCATAAAATTATTTCCATTGCTACTTCATAACTAGAATTTTGCTCCTGTTATGAATCGTAATGTAAATATCTGATATGCAGGATGTATTTAAATTGAACATAACCACAGGTTGAGAACTGCTGCTTTAGCCCCTCAAAACTGTGTCACTTCCAGCATGGATCCCCTCTATGCACACGGTATAGATGCTTTTCCATCTTTTATCTGAAGTGCCATTCATATCTCCTCTGCTAACCCACCTGGGATTGGTATGGTAGAGGCCAAATGTGGTGGCTCTTCTGTTTTTAAGGTGGTTAAAAAAGGGTTCATTATTCAAATCTTTGCAGAACTTTCCCAGATTTCTTCATACTGATATCCTTGGGATGATTCTGCTTAGTTGGGTCTCTTGCCAAGTTTTTAAAAAACGGGTTCTATTTTTCACTACTTCTCTCTGTTTTATGAGGCAATACCATTCACAGTCTTCCATTATCCTTCTTCAGAAAATCTTATAAAGAGGTTTATAATCTAAACCAGTATTAGACTTGGTTACTATCTCTCTCTGGAATATAAAGTCAAACATTTACTGATGAAGGCTTTCTGAAGTATCTTTGGTCTCTGTTATGGCAACTGATTCATATCAGTTAAATTTTTTTTTATGAAATTATTGCAGACTGTATGTTCTTTCTTCCACCCACATCCTACTTTTCACCATCAGTAACTTATTTAAATAGGTCAGGATAGAATAATGTTAACAAAATGCTCTATCTTCCTCTCATTTTTATTCTCTCTTTAAACTCTGTACTAATTTTGATCTTTGCTCTAATAAGGTGATGGCTTGACTATAAACAGACAGCTTATTCAGTAATGACTATCCCCTCAGTAATAGTCATTTCCTGTCTGTTATTCATTTTGGTGATGGTATCCAGTGCTGGTCATATCCCATACCCACCTAGCCTTTTCTCATAGAAGGCATTCATGACATACAAAGTATGGGACTTCAGCACAGTTTCTACGTCTCTAGCCTCTCTCATTCCTTTCTCCTAATCCAGATTTCCCAAGATTCCTCTCCATCCTTACTTGTTTTCCTTTAAAATGACTGAGCATCAAAGAAAAGCTGATATAACTCGGAGAGTCTTACTAATTTCTTCATCTACCTTCTCTACCTCTCCATCCTCTGTGGTAGACACTGGCCTATAATGTGCTATTATTTTCATGGCGATCCTTTTCAAAACATTTTAGAGTGCTACAAAATGAGCTAACCAAACATCCCGTGAAATAATCCCTCTGGGTGGATGATTAAAGTGCTACTCTGACAATTCCACTGGTTCTTCAAGAAGAACCTGTGGGCCATCGTTCTGAGCTACAACTTCCTTCTTCTGGTCTTGTTTATAACAAGGTCAAGATTAACACTCAGTAAATTCCTTCAGTAAAATGTCTGCTCATGGGCCACTGGACAGCAACCTACTATTCAGAGGACAAATAGCTAAATTTACAGATGGCCTAAAAATGAATGATTCTCAGCACCCTGTGCTCCCTTCTCTGCCCTCTTGCTGCCATGACCACAGAAGTGGGAGGGGAAGGCAGAGGACTAAGACCATTTTGTAATTTTCTTTCTTTCATGGACTGCCATGACCAAATAATTCATTACCAAATGGTCAGCCTATTGGTCTCTGTAATTAATCTGGTCTTTAGAAAAGCAGAATCAGTATGTTTGCAGGGTCATACTTGAAAGCCATTTTGGCATGTTAAACCAGCTAAAGCATGTGGTCTGCTAACAAAGCCTTCCAGACCCCCATATATCAGATTCAAGGCAGAGTAAGCCATCAGAGTCACACTTTCTGGAAAAATATCTGCATACTTTAATAAAAAGCATGAATAGGGAGGCCATGTAGAATGGTGGCCAGAGTCTGGAAGACATGGCCCAAGCCTTCTCTCTCACAGATAATAGCTGTGAGAGCAAAGACAGATTTTTTTAATCTCTTGGTGCCATGAAGCAACTCTCTAAGACTAGAAATCACATGGCCTATCTGCATTGGCGGAGAAAGTGTCCATACTAAGACTATCCTCCACCCATAAAACCATTAAAAAAAAGTTTTGTTGAGGTTATTCAATGGCATTCCTATGAGTAGAGTGCCTGAACTATACCATACAGCCCTTGTGAAGCCTACTTTGGTTGCTTAGAACCCTTTTAAAATTCTTGGCTCTGTTTTGAATAGCTGATTTGCCCTGTACATGACCTCTAGATGAGAATTATTACTGTACTTACTAATTTTACCTCTTCTAAGCTTCAAGGTGTAAACTTCCAAGTAGTTATTAGATTCCAGTCTGCTTTATTCCATCACTTCATGGCTTCCTAGACTGTCAATCACAACCCCTCTAAGGGAGGATTATTAAGATTATTTCTTGGCAGAAATAATCCTTTTCATTTAGCTTTATAACAAACTTTGTGCTCTTCTCTCCCTGAATCTCCACCCACCCCATCAACTCTCCCACCTAACCACCACTATGTATTTTCTTGATTACTTTGGTCACCTTTCTCTGGGTCATAGTTGGTTTTTGTTGCTGTTGTTTAAATCTTTTATTTTAGTTCCTCCAAAACTTTGAATTGTGGAATGCAATCATCTCAGAAGAGCTAAAATTATGAACAATCTGAAGGGTGATGGAAAGGTTTTGGTAGGTATAAGCAGGCTTGTAGCATGTTACCCATGATGATTCACGTGCAAGAAGTAAAGGAAAAGATATGAATGATGGGAAAAGGAGGTGGGCTGGTCATACAGCAAGAACAATGAATGGCCTGAGTGACACATTGGTACCCTTAGGGTATTATTACTCACAGTTATATAGCGCTTTAAGGTTTTCTCACAACAACCCTGTGTGGTAGGGAAAACAAAAACAGAAGAAGAGGAAGGCCTCTAGTAATTGGAGAGGTCTTCTACTGATGATTTATGGGAAAATGTGGGTGAGAAGTACACAAGATGAGAAGAGACAAAGATATTATATTTCAGGTATAGATGGATCATGGGTGAAAGGATAATATTTTTCATTTCATTTCCCCTTTTTACAGTGCCCCACCCTTCTGTTGTTCAGCAACATTTAGATTTGAGGTCTATAGAAAATTATCTACAAAAGTTCATAGATACTTTTCCTGGTCTCTAAAGCATAGCTCCAACCTCATCATTCTAGGAATATTTGGATATCTCCCTATATCCATGGCTGCCACTGAAAGATATATATTTTACACTAGTATGATGTAGCTAGTTATTTTAAATATTTAAGACACAACTACTTTATGTGTTAACTGAAAAGAAAACAAAATCTGATTGCTAGGTGTGTTTAAGTTTAGTTAGATGAGCTTACACTGCAAGGAGATGAATTAAGGACAGCAAGGTGAGAGAAATGACTTACCAGTTGGGAGTGATTGGAGGAGATCGGGAAGGAAGACTTTTGGTTTCTAAATGCTCTACTGATAAAGATCTCCTCTTGGTTGGGTTCCATACCATCCCACCTATCACCTTCCTGCAGTGCTGGCTGTTTAAAGACCTAAAAAAACACAGATGATTTTAATTTGCATATAAAGACATAAAATATAAATTAGCAGTATCTATGAAAAGAACACATGCTAGCCATACAGGCTGCCACTTAAAAAGGGCAGATTTTCTCACACAAATTACATCTCTGGGTCCTGATTTTTCCATACTCTATTTTGCCAGCAATTCCATACAGGTGATTCGAATTTTTCTATCAGGCTTTATTATAGTATAAAGGAATATGAGATTATGATCAAACAGTTAAAGATCCTAAGTTCAGTCTTCGATTTAGTTTGGACAGTTTTAGCCTCAAGAGAAAGGTAGGTATCCAATAGTATTTTCATGAATTCCTTATTTTCATTTGCCTTTTATGAAGGTCCTGATAAAATTATAGTTCTTTGTATTATCAGCCAAGTCTGAGTTCACACTTTAGTGTCAAGTTGACACTGTTAATCCCCTTAAGTTATTGGGGTAAAAATGCCTCCCAAAACAACAAAGTCCATTTATGTGTAAAACCCTAGTTTATGTTTTGGGGGTTTCTGATTCTACTCTTTCCCACCCCTTCATTCCCAATTTTCTATCTAGCCACTTTCTTCAACAATTGGCCACAATTCCAATAGATTCTGACCTAAACCCCTTCTGCTCCCCCCCAAAAAGTATTCTCTGTTCAGTCCTTGCTCTTGAGTCCTGCTCAAGATATTGTTCAAATAATGCCTTTTACTCCATTAGCATTTCCTAAGTTTCCTCTCCAGTCAGCCTCCTCAGCCTCCATTAGCAATTCCAAGAGGCATAATAGGCTCTGGCTCCACCACTTTGAATCATTATGTACTCCATTCTCTCTACCTGTTTTTTTTCCTTCACATCTAAAAAAGATTTCTAAAAACCTGTTGCCCTTTTTTGACTTGTCTCATTAGCTCACTTTATAGTGTTTCTCCTCCTCAAACCAGATTTGTGTCTGGTCTTGTCATGGGCTGCAAATGATCGAGTGTCCTATAAGGGAGGAGAGTGGGTGTCCGTGTGTGTGCGTGTGTGTGTGTGAGTGTGAGTGTACGTGTGTGTGATAAGCACATGTATATAATACACTGGACACAGATTAAAATATAATTGGAAAATACTTAACAAAACACAATAAAACAAAGAAAAACATTTGTAACATCAACACAGATAACATATGTTAAAAGTAAGTCAATATTGATCAACTGTGATAGAAGGGACTCCTCTCAGCAATACAAGGTTAGAAGGCAGCTACAAAGGACTCGTGATGGGAAGGGCGATCCGCATCCAGAGACAGAGCTACAGAGTCTGAATGCAGATGGAAGCAAACTACTTGCTCTCTCTGCTTTGTGTTCTGTTTTATCCCTTCTTTCTCACTCTTCAGTCCATTGGTTATAATCCTTAACAACATGACTAGCGTTCAACATGAAGGAACCAATATCTGATTACATGTCACTATGGGGGAGAGGAAAGGGGAGAAAATTTGAAACTTAAGAGATTGTGGAATTGAATGCTATAAACTAAAAGTAAATAAATAAATTTTTAAAAATTTCAAAAAATTAATTCAATATGCAGCTGGCAGGGATCCTTATGTATGGGTTAGTGGCTCCTGTTTCTGTCTGAGTTTGACACCATTGGAAAGATAAGAGGTAGATTCGTGTTTTTTCTAAGACCACTGAGCCCATTATTCCTTATAGCACAAGAGTATTCCATCATTGCCACATACCACAACTTGTTCAGTCATTCCCCAACTGATAGGCAGCATCCCCTCAATTTCCAGTTCTTTGATACCACAAAGAAAGCTGATATAAATATTTTAGAACACAAGTTCTTTTCCTTGGAAACAGACCTAGTAGTGGTATTGCTCGGTCAAAGTGTATAGGTAGTGTACTAACTGGGCATAATTATCCAAATTGTTCTCTAAAATGGTTGGACCAGTTCACAATTCCAGAGTGGGAGGAGGGGAAGATGGGGGTAAAAAAGGAAATTTTCATGATAATTTTGCTATATATTTGAAAGGAATGGCAAGTTGTACATAGATTTTCAGTTTCATGTTCAACCATCTTTTTTACTCTATTATATTGTGCAATACTGTACTATACTGTGTGAAAAAGAACTTTTTCTGTGTTGTTTGCTGGCCTTTGTGTGTAGTTTGGCTTCCACGAAACTTTCCAAAAATTCCTATTTAAGTAATTGTGAAAGTCACAATATAGAAGGAATAACTGTATAACTATTAGCTAAAAAGAAAAAACTCACCTGGCAGGGTTAAGTGATTAACACTAGGGAAGGGAACAAGTATTTATTAAGTATACCTACTATGTGCCAGGTACTATGGTAAGTGCTTTATAACTATTCTATAGGTACTTTTTTTTTTTTTTTGGAGAGGGGAAGGCAAGGCAATTGGGGTTAAGTGACTTGCTCAAGGTCACACGGCTAGTAAATGTGTCAAGTGTCTGAGGCTGGATTTGAACCCAGATCCTCTGGACTCCAGGGCTGGTGCTCTATTCACTGAGTCACCTAGCTTCCCCTTTTATAACTATTCCAGACAGTAAAAGTCCAGACCCCAATATAACTCTTGAAGGCTGAGCAAACTAGAAGAAACCTCTCCCTCTCCCTCATAGGGTAAGTCCTGCCAAAAATCTCCATTTCAGGAAGACCACTAGATCAGCTTTGTCCCATTCCTCTCTAGGCTATACTTAGGGCCTCTTCTCCCGCGGCTCCTTCCCTCCCACTGGGTGGCCGATACTTCTTCCATTCTTTCTGCCTGCCCTTCCTCCAATAGAATTTGAGCTCCTTGAGGGCAGGGGCTGTCTTTATTCCTATCTGTACTTTGAGTTTAGCACAGTACTTGACACAGAGTTGGTACTTCTGCTGTTCAGCTGTTTCAGTCATGTCCAGTTTTTCATGATCCCACTTGGGGTTTTTATGGCAAAGATACTGAAGTAGTTTGACATTTCCTTTTCCAGATCATTTTTTTTTAAGATGAGGAACTGAGGTAAGCAGGGTTAAGTGACTTGCCCAGGGCCACACAGCTAATAAGTGTCTGAGGCCAGATTTGAAACCACAAAGGTGAGTCTTTGTGGTTTCAGGCCCAGCACTCTATCCATTGTGCATCACCCAACTAGAACTTTAAAAAGGTTTTTAATTGATATTACCACCTCAAACAATACAAGAGGAAACACCAGCTTTCTGGATGGTCTCAAGCAGTGAGAACAATGCAGGGCAATATTGATAAAAGTGGCTCATTTTTATGAGGATTGCCAACTACTCTAGCGGACACAAGTGAATTCAGTGCCCTTTGTTTCAAGCCCTAAGTAGAATGTCAGAATTTCAGTCAAGGCTTCACCAGCCATGCGGCCTAGCTCAGACAATCAATCAGTCAATAAATATTTGTCAATTGTTTACCATATGCCAGGGGCTGTGCGAGGGGCTCAAGTCACTGAAATAATCTGAGCCTCAGTTTCTTTATCTATAAGATGAGGTTAATAACAAACCACCTGGGGGGGGGGGTGGAATAGGAAGGAGGGATATATAATCAGCCTCTCACAATATGTCCACTGTGGAGATGTCCTGCATAATTACACATATACAGCCTGTATTGAAGTGCTTCCAGTGGGGGTGGGTGACAAGGGAGGAACCGAGGGAATCTAGAATTTAAAGCTCTCCAATCAAATGTTAAGGAAAAAAATTGTGTGTGTGTGTGTGTGTGTGTGTGTGTGTGTGTGTGTGTGTATAATTAACTACGTGCAACTGGGAATTAAGATATACAGGTACTAGGGTAGGGAGACCCTCCCTGCCCTACCAGAAAGTAAGAGGGGCTTTGGGGGAGGACATAGAAGACAGCAGATTGGGGGAGGGGATTTACAGTGGGATCAATATTTTGGGGTTGGGGGTAGGGGGAAGACAGTGAGAAAATTTGTAACTCAAAATCTGGTGGAAATGATGTAAACAAGAAAATAAATAAAATAATTAGTTTTAAAAAACCACTTCACAAAGTTTAAAAAAATGCTTTGTAAATTATAAAATGTTGTATAATGATAATAGCTAGTATTTGTATAATAGCTAGTATTTGTACGGAGCTTGAAGGTCTGCAAACCACTCTTACACATATCCCCTCATTTTGTCCTCACAACAACCCTGAGAGGTAGATATTTTTATTATTATCATCATTATCCCCACTTTATAGATGAGAACACTGAGGCAGACAGGTTAAGCGACTTCTCAGAATTACTGAGCTAGTAAATTTCTGAGGCCACATTTGAACTCAGGATTCCTTGTCTCCATGCCCAGCACTCTATTCACAGTACCACTGACCCAACTCTAAATCGTTATGGTCTATACAATGACACACATATAAACAAATATGATCTCATTTAATTCTTACAGTTACCCTGTGACATTTCATGAACGTTACTATTAACAAAGTGAAGCAAGGCAGATGAACCGTTCTGACATAGTGTTAATGCTATACCTCTCACAAAAGAAAACCTTTGGGGATCTGGAAATGTCATCATCGTGGGCCTCTCCCACATACCACACCTTTCCCCAGCAGCTTATAAGTTAAAGAGCGGACACAAACATCTTTGGTTCTATCATCCCTTTTAACTTTCCGTTAAGGCTGATTTCCAAATGAGAGGTGAACCTCAGGACAGAGAGGTTATTATATTGCTAAGAAGCTGCAATGCCCTCTCTGAGGAAGTAAGGTTGGCATCTGCTGATGCTTACTTAGTGCCATCTCCAGGTAGGCCTGCCTGGGTACCCCACTGACTTCACTGATAATCAGTTTTATTCAGAATATAAAATGTTACCACAAAACAAATTTAATTAGAAAAGTGATCATCAACACAGTCACTATACAGAAATTTCAGTCTCGTGATAGCAGTAAAGATGTGTTTGTTAATATTCTTTGGTTATGGAATTTTGTTAAGAAAAGTTACAGAAAATTAGAACCTGATGCCATGTGTGTAGAAGTTTCTTCTGACAGTGATTTTGTAGGCATCAAAGTAAGGCACTTCTCCAAATATCTTAGCATAAACTGACATTTATGCACTTCAGCTTTACAATTTTAGTGACTCCACACTTTTACAATTTTAGTAAAAATTTTAGGTGGCCCTGGAGTCAGGAGGGCCTGAGTTCAAATCCGGCCCCAGACATTTAACACTTACTAGTCATATGACCTTGGGCAAGTCACTTAACCCCAACTGACTTGCCTTGCCCCCTCCAAAAAGCCAAAAAAAAATTTTTTTTACCATGAAAAAGTTGAAGCTAATACCAGAGTTAGTAATCATCCTGGAGGGAGAGCTAGAACTGACTGTCAGGGGGTTTCAGTTATATTAGTATTACTTCTGCCACTGACTGATTAGATGACCTTGGACAAATCAATCACATCACTTCTCTGAGACTTTTCTTCCATCTGCAAAAAAGAGGGAGTTGGGGCATCATGGCTCCTAAGGACGCTTAGTTGAAACTGTTCTATGGTTAAAGAGGTGGATATGAAACACTGAGTTAGTGATGCAGAAATAATGCTGAAAAGTCAAATAGCACAAAACTAATATAAACAAGATTTTCTGGAGTAAAAGGAAATCACTCAGGAAAAGTATATATTGGCCTTTGAATTTAGTAAGCAATTTCATGGAGACAAGCATGGTACCAAGGGCCTGAAGGTCACTCAGCTACACATCCCTCATTTTACTTTTTTCAGAACATGGCAAATGACTGGAAAAGCACATTGCTGTCAGGGATTTCCCTCCCACATCGCCCTCCCCTCAAAAAAAAAGCCCACCCCCCCCAATTTCCAGATTGTCTCCTAGGGTCAAATCCTTGAGATCACTTGGCAAAGGGATGGAAGATGGATAGGGAGGATTCCTATTGGTAAAGTCCCTGGATAGAGAGGGAAGGGTCATTACTTCCCTGACCAGATACAAATCTTGGCAAACTAGGAAGTGGGCACGCTAGCAGCAATAAGCTAGGAGCTTTCCAAAATCAGATTTTCAGGTCCTGCAGCTAAAGATCCCCAAGCTACAGATCCTTACTGAGAACCAGAGGCAGGCCTTTGCAACATAGATTTCCATTCATCTAGAGATGGAAATGGTTTCAAATGCAGTCTTCTTTTTATGACTTGAAAAAAAAAATCAATAAAGGGTACTCACTTTTTGGGATTTTTAGAACCTAACGTCCAGTACTGGGTTAGGATATTTCTTTCATGAGATATTGTTTTCTTTGCCTGAAAAAATGTATGGTGATCCACACAAGATTTCCATAAGTTTTTGCAAGATCTATAATTTAACATATTGAAGGCAATGATGTGCTCTCTGGCTTCATCCTGAGGGGAAAACAATCTTGATTTAGTCTGTGCAAAAAAATAATAATATTGGTAAAACATTTCAATTACTATTGTAATTACTCCCAAATAGGTAAGAATTGAGAACACTATGGTACTGTACCAATAAATAAAATGGATATCTTTAATTTCTTGGAGGAAAGGCCAGGATAAAAAAAAAAGAAGCACCATTTTCAAACTTTTAAGTTGTGAAAATAGATCCTTTATGACAAGTGAAGATGAAGAGCCTTCATTCCTCTCCAGGCCACATTCCTGTCTCCTCTCTTTAGGACTTCCTCTACCCTGCCAAAGGAACGTCTCCAAACTAGAAACTCACTCCTCCTGGACCACTTTACACTGGAAGTGTCCTTGCCCCTACAGACTCTCTTTCTGATTAGCTGGTTCCTCTCGGAACCTCCATTTTAAGCAGGAGGCCCAGACCAGTTCAGTCTTCACTCCTGACTCATCTCCACAGGACTTTCTCCATCCTGCCCCTAGCTCAGCCACTTTCATCCTCCCACCCCCATACAGCTCCCTTTTATGAGTTTTCTCTCATTAAAATGTAAGCTCACTGAGGGCAGGGGATATCCTTATCTCTGTTTCTTTTTATATTTTCATCACTTACCATAGTGCCTCGCACAACTTTGCTATGTGGGCTTCATGTACATGAGGTCTATAAGTGGAAACTCAACTACCCTTCTATGCAAGCAACCCAACTTCAGATTCCCAAATGAGATGATCACAGAAAAGAAAAAGCTTTGCTCAAGACTAAGAGACCTTAGAGCTAGAGGAACCACCAAGAGAGAGAGGGAGGAAAAAGGAGAGAGAGAGAAAGAGAGAGAGACAGACAGAGAGAGAGAGAGAGACAGACAGACAGAGACAGACAGAGACAGAGAAAGAATTTCTGTATCATGGGAGTTCCATGTGGATTGGTATGTTTGTATGTGTGTGTAGAATAAAGGAAACAAACAGTATGTGTGTAATAAATCAAACAAATATTTATAGGTAGAGAAATCCCCATACATGTTTTCTATGTATATGAACATTGTTTTCTTAGAAAGGAAAAAAGGAATGACATCATCTTTCCTTTGTTTTGCTCACGTTTGAACCTGTTTGGAGGCTTACTTATTGAAGTAGGGAGATCTGAGAAATGTTAGTAGAACTGAAAATAGTGATGGAACGTGGAAGAGAAATGCTAATTAGGTGAAAAGAATGGTGATCATAAGATAATAGGAAGGATGGAGAAGGTTGGATAAGAGGTCAGGACTGATAGGGTTAACCTGGTTTGTCAGTCGGCCAGTTCCCCAGTACTCAGAAAGCATGCACTATGCTCAGGTCCTGTGCTAAATACTGGGGATGTGAAAAACAAGTCTCTGCTCTCAAGGGGATGATAGTCTTGTTTAATGGGAGTGACAATATGAGAACAACTATGTACAAACAAGATGCTGTTGGTTAGTCATTTTCAGTTGTGTCCAGCTCTTTGTGACCCCTTTTGGGGTTTTCTTGACAAAGATATTGGACTAGTTTGTCATTTCCTTCTCCAGCTTGTTTTATAGATGAGGAAACTGAGGCAAACAGGGTTAAGTGACTTGTCCTGGGTCACATGAGTAGTGTCTGAGGCTGGATTTGAACTCAGGTCTTCCTAACTCTAGGTCCAGTGCTATATTCACTGCACCTGGATGCCCTACAAACAAAATACATACAAGATAAATTGGGGAAGATGCTATTAAATAGGGCTGGGGAAGGTCTCATGCAGAAGGTGAGACTTAAGTTGAGACATGAAGGAAGCCCAGGAAGCAGAGATGAGGAGAGAGAGTGAGGTAGGAAGTGAGGAAGCAAAGGAGGGAGGGAAGAAGTGAGGGAAGGAGAAAGGGAAGGAGTTAGAGAGTGAGGGAGGGAAAGAGAGAAGGAGGGAGGGAGTTAGGGAGTGAGGGAGGGAAAGAGAGAAGGAGGGAGGGAGTTAGGGAGGGAGGGAGGGAAAGA
>CM053599.1:178926974-178947852 GCA_028646575.1 Pseudocheirus occidentalis | reverse complement strand
GGCCTTTCATCTTAAAGTTCCAAGCGAGGCCCAGAAAGAAGCATCAATTTTAGAAATCTTTGGTTCAAGGAAGAACAATTTCATCTAGGCGCCCTCTGAATTACAGCACCTGAATAACTAACAAACACTGAAAGAACAACTAAAGACATGTAATAAGCAAAACAAACACGGGTCTACTCACATGCTTTTGGTGTTGCTGTATAAAAAACTTTTTTCTTTTGAAGGAGATTTTTAGGATGTTCATCCTATAAAGAACAGATAATAGCACTTATCAATGTAAGTAAAATCACCAACCTCTCGACATGAGCACTTTGCAAAATAAAACACTCTTAGCTTCCCAGGGAGATTTCAACAGAAAAATGGCAGAGGCAGTAACATCCTAGCAAACAGTGTGGAAAGGCTGAATGCAGGCAGATGGCAGAGCTGGCCCACTAAGTTTTAATGAAAAATAAATATCGAACGACCAGTCAGTGAGCATTAGATAAAATGCTCTTCTCCACAAAATCCCTCATCTTTTGATAACTCACATTTATTGAGGGCTGGAAGGTTCAGAGAACACTTTAGTCATAGAAACCTTAGGAGGTAAGCATAAGCATTAGTCTATCCACTTTTCAAATAAGTAAACTGAGGCTCAGAGAAAGGATAACAAAAAATACTAAGCATCAGAGGTGGGATTCGAATTCAGGTAACCTAACACTACAACCAAAGCTCTTTCCGTTATATCATGGCTCGGTAGTATAGCGGATAGAGTTGGACCTGGTGTCAAAAGACACGGATTTAAATTCAGCCTTAGTCACTTAAGAGCTGCGTGACCCTGGGCAAGTCATTTAACCTGTTTGCATCAGTTTCCTCAACTGAAAAGTGAGGATAATAACAGCACTTACTACCTCCCAGCATTGTTGTGGATCAAATGAGATAATATTGGTACAAGAGTTTTGCAAACTTTAAAAAGCCTTATAAATGCCAGCTATTATTACAACTGAAATTCTTCAATTCAACAAATAGTTATTAATCACCTACTACGTGAACTATACAGAGGGAAATCAAAAAGAAACCAAACAGATCATGGCCTCCAGAACCTTCTATTTTGCTGAGGTGTTACAAACATATACACGGGTAAGTAAAAAGAAAGCACTGACATTCTGGGGGAGTTGTGAGGCTTCACCGAAGAACCCAACACATGCTGATGAAGATTCTGAGAAGCAGAAAGAAGGCTGTGCACGTCAGGCATAGGAGACACCCACCACGAAGGTGCAGATGAGAAATGCTAAATTCAAAGAATGGCCAAAGCAGCCTACCATGGAACAGAACATGCATGGAGGCAAGGAACAGGAGACAAAATCTAGAAAGGTACACTGGTGTTAGGCAGGAGAGGGCTTTCAACGCCAAGCAGAGGTGTTCCTCTTTTATCATGAGGCAACAGAGAGCCGTGTAAGATTTATGAGCAAGGGGAGGATGCGGTCCAAACTGTGCCTGGCAGTTATGTAGAAGATGGATTAGTGAAGAACAAGTATAATGCTATTTAAAAGGTACACTAATGAAGTGTTGGTGGAATTGTGAACTAGTCCAGCCATGGTGAAGAACAATATGGAACTACGCCCAAAGGGCCATACAACTGCATACTCTTCGACCCAGCAATACTGCTACTAGGTCTGTATTCCAAAGAGATCAAAGAAAAGGGAAAAGGTCTTATATGTATTTTATATTTATTTATTTAGCTTTATCTTTTTTGGGAGGGGGAAGGCTAGGCAGTTGGATTTAAGTGACTTGCTCAAGGTCACACGGCTAGTTTTTTTTGTGTTAAGTGTCTGAGGCTGGATTTGAATTCAGGTCCTCCTGACTCCAGGGCTGGTGCTCTTTTCACTGAGCCACCTGGCTGCCCCATATTTTATATTTATAAAATGATGTATATGTATTTTCTATTTATAGCAGCCCTTCTTGTGATGACAAAGAATTGGACATTGAAGGGATGCACATCAACTAGGGAATGGCTAGACAAGCTGTGGTGTTTGATTGTGATGGAATACTTTAGTGCTAGAAGAAATGACAAGCAAGATGATTTCAGAAAAACCAGGGAAGGCCTATATGAACTAACACAAAATGAAGTGAGAAGAATGGGGAGATCATTATGCACAGAATCAGTAATGTCATAAAGATGATCAACTGTGAAAGCCTTGGCTACTCTGATCAATACAATGATCCAAGATAATTCCAAAGGAACCATGGTGAAAAAATGCCATCCACCTCCAGAGAACTGATGAACTCTGAGTCTAAATGGAAATACAATTTTCCCACTCATGTTAATTTGTCTTTTGCAATATGGCTAATAAGGAAACGCTTTGCATGATTTCTCATGTATAATTGATATTGTATTGTTTGCTGTCTCCGTGGGCAGAGGAGGGAGTGAAACGGAGCAAGAGAATTTGGAACTCAAGATTAAAAAAGAATGGCAAAATTAAATAATATTTTTAAAAGGCTACCATAATAACCTTAAGTGAGAGTTAATGAGGGTTTGAACTAGGACAGTGGCAATCCAAGTACACGTAAAGGGACAGGTGTGAGGAGTGTTACAGAGACAGAAATGACAAAACAACTGATCTGCAGGGGAGAGAAAGTGAAGAGGTCAGGATGACGCCTGAGGTTAAAAACCTAGGTGAGAGGAAAGCTGGTGATCCTTTCAACAGAAATAGTGAAGTTTGTAGGACTATCCAGGTTAAAAGAGAAGAGACTGAATTTCATTTTGAAAGGACTGAGTTGAGAATACCGATGGGTCATCCAGATGAAACCCAGGGGGCAAGCGACAGTGCAGGACTGGCATTTACCAGTTTTCTTTTGGAAAGCACCATCTGGATGTGTCCCTTAGGCATCACCAACTCAAGATGTCAATAGCATTATCTTTTCCATCAACCCACCCCTCCTTCAAACTTCACTCTTTCTCCTGATGGCACTTCTCTCCTTCCTGGCACTGAGGCATGGCTGGGGTCATCTCTGACACTCTGCTCTCCTTCAATCAAGTCCATCCCCCCTATCCAGTCTTCTGACACATCTCATCAATTTCACATCCACACCTGTCCCCTTTCTCCATTTACTGGGCTCTCGCTGCCTCTCACTTGGACTACATCCACTCCTAATTGCACTCCTGGCTTTTACTTTCCCCTCTTGACTCACAAGCCAAAATGATCTAAGTCTGATTATTCCCTTGCTAAAGGACTTTAAACAGCTCTCTATGGCCTCAAGGACAAGACACATCTCTTAGCTTGGCATTTAAAACCATTCACAATCTGTCTCCAGGTTTATCAATCATCACTCCCCTTCATGCCCTCCAAGTTTTGGAGAGACTATCCCATTTACTATTCCTCAAACTCTAGTCTTCATCCCTTTCCCTAATGACAGAATGCACTTTCCTTTCACTTCTGGGGCTCAGAATTCCCAATTTCCTTCAATACTCAGTACCTCCTATAGGAAGCCTTCCTTGATCTGTTCCAGCTATCTTTAGTGCTCTTCCCCTTCTCAAATGAGAAACTATTTTCTTATCAATGTATGTGTTGTTTCCCTCCAATGAAAACAAAACTCCTTGAAAATAGAGACAATTGGGGGGGAGGAGGTAGTTTGGTTTCCTGGGTGCCTAGCAGTCAATGCCTTCTGAAAATGAAATGTCTACCAGAGACTAGTTGAATTAGACAGGAAAACCCTTAAGACTATGCTTTGGCTTACTAAGCCAAATACAAAAAAAATCAATAAAAACTTCTGGTTATTTGATCCGATGACAGTTTGGCTTGGTAATGAGGATGTAACTTATAGTAAGATACTTTACTTTTTTAGAAAGTGTAATTTTAATTAAGAGATAGGAATGCCTTCATTCCGTACATACTTCTGAAACATAATTCAGAGGATGATTAGAAATGAATTCATCTTACCAAGGATAGAAACTTGTGCAAATATGTTTGCGGTAGACGGCAATGCCGGCTGCAGCAACTCCAATCGTCAAATCTAAATTATGCAGATCCTGCAAAAGGAATATATTACATTAGCAAAGAGCAGTCCTAGTCAAGTTTAGAAATGTCTTTAATTTGAAACATTCCATATACTTCCAAATAGTGGCCTATACATTAACACGAGAGAAAAAATCATTACTGAAAAACAACAAGGCTTAATGGAAAAAGTCAAAATATCCCTAGTTCTACACTGTCTCCTTTAAACTGTGCTAACATTCTAGAGGTGAGAGGAATCAGAGACTCCATTCTTTATGGATGTTCTCAGACAGAAATTCAATCGGTTTTGGATGATTTAGAGCTATAGAGACCTAATAATTTAAGTATCTTGAAGATAGAGACTCTTTATATCATCTTCAACTAAAGTGCCTTGCTTAAAAAATGCTCGCTAATCTTTTAGTCCAACTTTATCAACTGACTTAACGTGGAAACTGAATCCCAAAGAGGTGAATTATTATCCCTGAGGTCACCCACTTAGTAAATAGCAGAGACCTGATTCTAACCCAGGTCTTCTGGTCTCAAATTCAGCATACCAAATTGCAACGATGATTCCTATGATGTTATTTTTGTTAATATTAATATTTTAAAATTCCAATACTTAATCTTAAAAAACCATACAATTATATATTCAATTATACTTTCATTGTAAATTAAATTAGATCCTATTTAAAAAACTTACTAAACAGTAGAAAACATTGTGTCAGATAATGAAGATACAAAGAAAAAATAGTTTCTGCCATTAAAATTTGCTTTCTGTGGGAGAGAGAGGGGAAGATACTTTATGCAACAGATAAATAAAGGCAAAGCATACAGAAAGCAATATGAAATAATGTTAAGCTGGTGGGAACACGATCAACTTAATTGATAAGGAAAAGCCTCATGTATTAGGTGGCACCTGAGTTGTGTTTTAAAGGAAGTTATAGATTACAAGAAGCCAAGTCAGGACAGCAGAGCAATGGTGCAGTCCACCCGTGGTTGGACCGCAGGAGACAGAATGTGATGGAAGAGTAAACGCATTACGAGAGGTGGGGAATCTGCAGCCTCAAGGCCATGTGTGGCCCTCTAGGTCCTCAAGTGCAGTCCTTTGACTGAATCCAAACTTCACAGAACAAATCCTTTAATCCCCTAAATAAAAGGATTTGTTCTGTAAAACTTGGACTCAATCAAAAGGCTGTACCCAAGGGTCTAAAAGGCCACATGTGGCCTCTAGGCAACAGTTCCCCTGCCTGGTTAGTCTGACCAGAATAGGAAGTGCTTAAAGGGGAGTAATATCAAATAAGACAGAAAAATTAAGAAGAAACTATATTGTGGACAGCTTTAAATGCCAGGCTGAGGACTTCATGTTTCATTCTAGAAACAAGAGAGAGCCACTGAAGATTACTGAGTAGGACCGTGACAAAGATTTTGTTTTACAAATATCAATCTGGTAGCTACCTTGAAGACAGATCAGAGAAATGGAACCAGACTTTTCCCCATTATTAAAAATGTTTCTGATAGCATGGGAAGATCTATTTGAACTGGTACACTGAAAGCAGCAGAATCAGAAAAACAAGCTATATATTGATGATAACAGTGTAAATGGAAAGAACGAAAGTAATTACAGTGACCAAGTTTGTCCCCACAAGAGTAGGAAAAATGCACCTTCTTCCCTTCTTTTGCAGAGGTGGAGGGCTATAAGAGTACAATACTACATACTGTCACCCAAGGCTGATGTGCTGGTTGATTTTGGCTGATCCTTTCTATCTTTAAAAAAACAAACAAACCAACTTTGTTACAAAGGACGGTTTGACATATGGGGGAGGAGCAAGGCACACAGTTTAAAATGACATTGATATAAAAGCAGAATATCAAAGTATGAATAAAAGAAAGAAAACTTCTAATTCTAATACTACCTTGCCCAGAGGCAGAAAAAGGATACACTAGCAATAATCCTGCTCCCTCTCAATTCCCTACCAAAATCCAGGATTGAAAAAAAAAATTTTATCACAAAATTTTAGAGGTAGAATCAACTCCTGAAATCATGTGGTCCAACCCTTTCATCTTAGAGACAAGGGGCAAAAGAATTAGAGGGAAATTTAAGTGACTAAAATCTGGAATAAAGAACATTTTAAAAATTACGCGAGTTTTAATGTTTTAAACTTATCTAATATTGGGGCAGCTACGTGGCACAGTGAATAGAGACCAGCCCTGGAGTCAGGAGGACCTGAATTCAAATCCAGCCTCAGACACTTAACACTTACTAGCCGTGTGACCTTGGGGCAAGTCACTTAATCCCAATTGCCCTGCCTTTCCCCTCCAAAAAGTAAAAACAAAAAACAAACAAACAAAAATCTACCAAAAAAACCCCAAACAGAAACTTGTTTATTATCATAAATACTGAAAATCCAATAATCATAAAGTAGAAGAAGACACACTTTTCTTCTATCAAGATTAACCAAAACTCACTGCACGGGAGGAAAAACCCTATTACTTACAAGGAAGATGCAAATGAACGTCATTTAGTTCTGAGATAGAGAAAAAAAAAATAGGAGAGCTGGAAGAGAAAGGAAGCTACAGAAAACAAAAGGCAAAAACAGGACAGAGAGAGGCCGACTGAGCCGCCAGGAAGACTTCCATGGAGCCACATCACCATCTAGTGGCCTCTGAGAATATTGCTATTAAGGACGTTCAAAAAGGACTTGAAGCCTATGGGATTTGTTATGCTCAAGAACCTATGTTGAAGGAAATTATATATCTTTTTGTATTTTATAGGTAATAACAGTAAGTCAAGACAATAGAAAAAAATGTAATAGTCTTTCCCTTCAAATAGCTTATATTCTATGAGTACGGCAAATACATACAAAGATGCACAGAATAAATACAAGGTGGTGTAGTAGATAGAGGAATCAAGAAGGAAATGACAAGGTTATGAACTTGGGAAAGACTCTTCTTCCTGAGTTCAAATCTGGTTTGTGACCCCGGCCAAGTCACTTAACTCTTTTTGCGTCAGTTTCCTCAATTGTAAAAAAAGAGCTGGAGAAGGAAATGGCAAACTACTCCAGTATCTCTGCTCAGAAAACTCCAAATGGGGCCATGAAAAGTCAGACACAACTGAAATGACCAAACCACAACAAATTCACTATAAGATGACTGAGTCAGGACAGCACTAAAGCTTAAAGGTATCATGTAGGAAGTGGGGCTTGGGCTGCATTTTGCAGGAAGAGAGGGATTTTATGTGGCAGAAATGAGAAAATAGTCTGTTTCAGGCATGGGATGAGGGTAAAGGGATGGCCAGTGTAAGGGCACACAGACATCTTCTATGACACGCAGTGTGTAAGGAACAGAAAGAAGCAGAGGAGATGGAAGGGTGTCCAATAAGACTGGAAAGACAGGCTGAGATCCCACTGTAAAGATTTTAAAACCAAACAGGTGGATTTATATTTTATTGTAGAAGTAACAAGGAGCTGCTATCATTTACTGAGTAGAAAAACAACATAATAAGAGCCATACTTAAGGAAAATCACTTTAGCACCTTGAAGACGATGGACTGGAATAGAAAAAAAAAACAAGAAGTTAAAAAATTTGAAGCAGAGAAGCTCCTTAGGAAGTCATTGCAATGAAGACTGGAACTAAGGTGACTATGTAAAGGGAAGAGGACGGAGAAAGGAGCTATTGTGGAGGCAGAGGCAACAATATCTGGCAATCAACTGGACACATGGAGTGCGAGGGAGTGAGGAATCAAGAAGGAAATGACAAGGTTATGAACTTGGGAGACAGGAAAAATGGCAGTGCCTTCAACCAAAATAGGAAAGTGTGGAAGGGGGTGGGTCTCAGGACAAAGATGACAAGTATTGTTTTGGATATGATGACTCTGATACTCCTAGGACAGCTGGTGATGTGAGACTGGAGGTCAGAGATTAGATCTATCAATGAGATGACCAAATGAAAGAGTATGGAGAGGGTCATTGATAAGAGTCTTGGGGTACACTCAGTAGGTGTGAGACTCAGATGATGATTCAGCTAAGGACACTGATGGGGGGGTCATAGAGGTGGGAGAAGACCCAACAGAAAAGCGTCCAGGAGGATGGGGTGCTCGACAGCATCAAACGAGATATAACGGTCAAGAAGGATAGGGACTGAGAAAAGACCATCAGGTCTGAAAAATTAAGAGAGCAACTTTGGAGAGGTCAGTTTTAAGCAGAAAAATGAAGCTGAAAAGTGTGGACGGGAGTCTGGAAAAGGGAGGGAATAAGCATTTATAAAGCCCCTACTATGTGCTAGGCAATGTCTAAGTGCCTTTATAAATATCTCATTTGATCCTTACATCAATTCTGGGAGGTAGGTGCTAACATTTTGGGGGGCGGGGTAAAGACAGGGCAATTGGGGTTAAGTGACTTGCCCAAGGTCACACGGCTAGTAAGTGTTAAGTGTCTAGGGCCGGATTTGAACTCAGGTCCTCCTGACTCCAGGGCTGGTGCTCTACTCACTGCGCCACCTAGCTGCCCGCCCCTGTAGGTTCTATTATTATCTTCATTATACAGTCGAGGAAAACAGAAGCAAACAGAGGTTAAATGGCTTGCCTAAGGTTACATAGCTACTAAGTGTCTGAGACTAGATGTGAACTCAGGTCTTCCTGACTGTAGGTCCTATACTCTATCCACTGTGGCACCAGCTGCCTCTGGCAAAGTTGTGAGCAGGTCGAGAGGACATTCAGAAATCCAAGTGCACAGGGAAGTTACAGGACAGCACCAGAGGGTCACGTATTTAGGGACTTGAGAGACCATCTAATCAAACTCTCATTTTACAGATGAAGAAATTGCAGCCTACAATAGCTGACTCCCCAAGGTCACGTAGCTCACACTAGGCACATAGGCAGGGAAGAAGAAACACTGCTGATGAGCAAAGAATTTCTAATAAGGGTCTGAGATCCAAAGATATAAACGAGGTTAATAAAAATACATATGACCCAATGGGTGACTGTCAAAGTGTATTAACAAATAGGCCCCCCAATTTCAAACTATTAAAATTACCATGTGAAAGATAGATCCAAATGACTAATAATAAGAGAAGAGCAAACTAAAACAACTGAAGTTTTATCTCACCATAAGAAACAGCAAATATGAAGAACTGAGAGGAAACGGGAAATATTATGTAAATGGAAGCAAGCTAAACTTATCAGAATAAGACAATAATATACATAATATAAATGGGAAGAGAAATAAATTGGAAATGAATACTGCATAATTAAAACACAAAGCTTGGCCCTACAGAATAGTTGAGAGAAATATATCTTCTTCTTTTGCATATAGGTCATATAGCATATATGGCAGTTAGCCAGGTGGGTAGTACATGGACTGGTGGAGTCAGGAACACCTGAGTTCAAATCCTGTTTCAGACACTTATCCGTGTGACTCTTCTATGTCAGAGAGCATAGAATGTTAGGGGTTTTAGCTAATTACTTGAGAAATAGGTTAAAGATTAAAATCTCTTTTCTAAGAAAATTATTTGGTACCTGCTGCTTACACTGATGATGCCCTGGACTGGCATTTTGTTGAACAAATCTACAAGGTCAGCTATTAAACTTTCACAAAAGAAAGGCAACAGTCTCCTTAGGTGTAGCAAGGGTGGGGAACCTGCAGCTTCAAGGCCACATATGTCCCACTAGGTCCTTGAGTGTGGCCTTTTGACTAAGTCAAAGTTTTACACAACAAATCCTTTTATTAAGGGGGATTTGTTCTGTGAAGTTTGGATTCTAAGGGACACACTTGAAGGCCTAGAGGGTCACGTGTCCTTGGGGCCACAGATTTCCCACTCCTGGTATCTCATTTGAATGAATCACACTGAATGTCTAATTATGTAGGAAGCTATGAGCTCAGTTACAGATTGATGTGGCTCAAATTCCTGCCAGTGCTTTGCCCAATACAGCTTATTTGTACATATTTGTTTTTATGTTATCTCTCGCATTATACTGTGAGCTCCTTGAGATCTATTGTAACCCTAGTGGTTAGCATGGTGCTCAATAAATATTTATTGACTGAATGAAGTCTTCTGGTTACTTCTAAGACAGGGTTTCTTACTTTTCTTGGGTCACGGGCTCCTTTGGCAGTCTGGTGAAACCTATGGAACCCTTCTTGGAATAGTGTTTTTCAATAACTGAAAAATGGCCTAATTTCACTTAGTGGTTAGTGAAAATAAAGATTTTTTTTTTCCTATGCAAGTTCATGGATGCCCTGAAATCTACCCAAGAACACTGGAGTGTCCATGGTCCCAGGTTAAGAACTCCTACTCTACAATAAAACACAAATTTCTCAACTTAGCACCAAAAACCCTTCACAATGTGGATCTAACCCATCTTTGTAGATTGACTTCAAATTACTCCGGACCTCATGTATTCTGCATTCCAGTCAAACCAGCCTATTTGTTTAACAAACACTCCGTATTCCACCTCCCCATGTTCAACACTCCTGTGTGCCTTTGCACAGGCTGAGCCATGGGCTTGGAATGCTCTCCATCCTGACCGCCACCTCTCGAAATCCTGAACTCTCCATTAAAGACCCAGCCCAAAGGCCTTTCTTCACTGCCAGCACCGCCTCTCCATTTGACAGTTGTTGGCATTCTCTGCCCCACTTCCAAAACTAAATTGCATTTCCTTTGTATGTGCTTTGTATTTACTCATCTATATACTTATCTTTCCTTAACAGAACATAAGCTCTTTGAGTGAAGAGGCCATTTCACTTTTGTTTGTGTATCTGGAGCATCTAGCACGGTGCTTGGCACGTTGTTGCTGTTCAGTTATTTTTCAGTTGTGTTTGACTCCTTGTAACTCCATTTGGGGTTTTCTTGGCAAAAATACTGGAGTGTTTTTCTACTTCCTTCTCCCGCTCATTTTACAGATGAGGAAACTGAGGCAAATGGAGTTAAGCGACTTGCCCATGGTCACAAAGATAGTAAGTATCTATGGCCAGATTGGAACTCAGGAAGATGAGTCTTCCTGACTCCAGGCCCAGCACTCCTTGACACATAGAAGATGTTTAATCAGGGCTTGTTGAATTTAATTAAACTTATGTGAGAGAGAGCTTCACAGGCTATTCATTTTTCAAGACTCTTAAAGCTGTATCCCCTTTATTAAATTAGGTCATAAGACAAGGTGATGCAATATATCATTCCCCTTCCTATACACAAAATTATGGACTAACCTTTTGCAGAGAATAAGGTACAAAAATGTTCATTTAAATAACACGTCCATGCATGTTTTCATCTCTTTTGCTGAAAAGCAGTTGAAGGTGTTGTCTGAAACATTCCTCAAAATCCCTGCTACAAGGACCCAACCAATAAACCATAATTTAAGTCTGGTTCTAGTAAAAAGTGGATCTCCACAGGCTAATTTGTGCTTTCTCTTGTCAGACAAGTCCAACCTTTTCTGGTTTATTCTTTGTCAGCCCCACAACTTAGGGCCAGATTTGGTGTTGAGCTGTAATTACTACCGTCCAAGTTTCTGGTAGCTTTTGCTTCCCATGTGCTTCTAAGACAGGTCTTTGTTCTGTTTGTAGCCTTCATTATTCTCTGCCACGTTATTTTTAATTATGTAAGTTGTCTCAAAACCTTATGGAAGCAGACTGACTATAAATAAATTAAATTACTATAATCAATTCCAGGGTTCTAGCTATAAAGAAATTACATAAAGGACACTAATGTTTGGTGTTGTTTTTCCCCTCTAAGGAAACAGCAGCTTTTATGTCTCCTCCAGACAGCTGCCTTTGTGTAGCTGAGCTGTTCACACAGTAACATTTTTATATCTTCAGTACCCGGAAGACTGTTGAAATGAGGAGAATGTGAAGATTATAATTTTCAAATGCTGCCTCTTTTGAATTATTATTATTTTTTTGGTTCTGTGAGCTACTTAGTTTTTAGGTTTTTTTCTGGTTTGGTTTTGATTAGGTACAGTTTGTTTATTTGCCAATCAAATTTTCTGGCAAATACATCTCTCTAAAACACAACCTTGAACTTTGAGTAAGAAGAAAAGGGGGGCCATGGCTGGTGAAGGAAAGCATTATGCGGATCCTGGCCACGCTTAGTCACAGGCCCTCATCTAGAAGATATACTAAGTTGACAGAATGTAAGCTCCCTGAGGGAAAGGGCGTCTTTTCCTTTCATCTTTGTATTCCCTAGCAAACATATAACTGAGTATCTTCTTACTGGATCAGAATGGGTACAAAGGAAGCTCAATGACAAGTTACAGTAATAGCCAGCATTCAGATAGTGTTTGTGCCAGGCATTGTGATAAATGTTCTACAATGATTACCTTATGTGATCCTCACAACAATCCTGGGAGGGAGAGGCTATTAGTCTCATTTTACAGATGAGGAAACTGAGGCAGACAACGATTAAGTGACTTGCCTAGGGTTACACAACTAGCAAGTATCTCAGGTTGGATTTGAACTCGGCTCTTCCTGACTCCAGGTTAACTATTCTACCATTGAGTCACCTTGATGCCCTGGAGTAGACTTATTAGAAACAGGAAAGTTGTCAGGGACCCTTGTTCCATCCAAAAAGATAAGGTTCATGGGTTTAAGTATTCAGATTCATCTCTAGGTCTGTTCAGGTACTCCTGAAAGAGTGACTCTCATTAGAAACTGCGGAGAGGCTTAATAGAACAATGTGATCAATGGGGCTATAAAAACCCCAAGTCAGACCCTGGTACCCATGGTCTTCTCATTCCAAGTTCAGCAATCTACCCAGCTGCTGATCCAGACTCCAGAGACTCTGGTAAGTGATAAGCCTCTGGCCTCAGTCTTTGTCTTCTAAACCTCTCAGATTCAACCCACTACTCAAACATGGTTATCTTTCTCTTACTGCTCTGCTCCTCGGCCTCTCAGTAAAAACCCAACCAAACTATTCTCTTCCTCCTTAAATTATCTTGACTCTGACTACTGACCTCCCACTTTTACAGCCCTCTGAAGGCATCATTAAGCTGATTAAGCCTGAACACAACAGCTCACCCTAACCCATCTGGGCAGAAGGGGTCAAACTCAATTCAGCTCAACCAGCAAATAATGAAGACTATCACCCTGTAGGAACAATTCACAGACAATCTGGAAGAAAATACTGTCCTATAAAGGCTGGTAGCTGGAGAAAATGCCAGGCAGCAAACAGAGCTTTGAACTAATAATAGCTCACCTTTATACAGTGCTTTAAGACATAAAAAACCATTCTCCCTAAGACTGTCATCTGATCCTCATACAGCCTGGTCAGGGAGCAGCTTTTATGATATTTATTCTTTGCCGATAAGGACAATGAAGTTCAGAGGTCAAGTGATTTGCCTAGTAGTATGCAGCTAGTAAAAGTATGAGATGGTATTCAAATTCAGCTCTCCTTGATTCGAAAGACTCGCCCCTGTTCACTAAAAGCCCACCAGAGGGCCCAAACCTCCACTTTAGGAAGAACTATGACAGTTTTTGGTAGACTCCAATAAGAAATATGACCAAGTTTTCTGGCTTAGAATCAGCATATATAAATAAAAGACACTAAGACTTTTCTTTAGAATGGATACATGTGTTGTTTTAATCAGTGTGTAGCAAAGTTAAAACACCTAAAGTAGACTGTGGTTATTAGAGGCCACTGTTATTTGTCCTTCCTACTCAAAGAGGCCCAATGACATCATGGTACTGGGGCCAAGCTACAGTATGTTTTAATGTGGCTGTTCAGTCCAATGGGAGCTCAGAAGGCTCTACCACAGCTCAGGCATAAATAGTCCATTTGAACATTTGGGATGGAGAAGTTTCTAGATTTGCACATCTCATGTTTCCTTTGTGCTACTGTGATTCTGCTTTTGCTTACAGAGCACAGTGCCTTCTTTCATGTGGGTATACCATACTGGGTGGCCCTGGACTGGTGTCTCCCTTGTCTTGCAACTGATACTAAAGTTCTTCAGGGAGACCTTGAGAGTGTCCTTGTACCACTTCTTCTAACTTCCATGGGAGTTCTTGTCTTGTGCAAGTTCTCAGTAAAACAGAAGGTAAATGTATGTTTTGGCAATTAGGGCTACATGGCCTTTTGGAAAGACTATCAGGATTTCCTCAGGAACTCAAGCACAAAGGACTCTAATTAACCCCTGAGGCAACAGGTGTCCAGCTGAAAGATCCAGAAACTGCAACAGGGCTAGGGTTCATTGGTAAGATATGCCATTGAGTTCTAGGTCTTGGCTCAAATCTTAAGACTGGAACCAGAAGGTAAAATAACTCCAGGAGGAACTAAAGGTTCAAACTTCCAGAGTAAGCTTACCTCAGGTCAGGTATAAATCTTTCTGCTGAAGTCAGTTAATTGCTACTTGAAGATCAAGAGAACTCTAGCAGAACACTGGAACTATATAGATATGTCCACCAATCAGTGTACCCTATGCCAATGTACATGTGTACTATGGACAGAGACTATTGGGATGCAAGCATGAGCCTCATCTCAAAGTTCTCCTGCTTTTTATCAGTAGTAACTGTTGTTAATCCATCACTTAGAAAAGAAAACTGTTACATAGGCCCTGAAATGTCTGGATACAGGAGCATCTGGAAATGAAACTGATGTAAATGACTCATAATGGACTAGTCCTGAGCTCCCAAGATGCCAACAGGCTGAAATGTAAGTTGTACTCAGAATCCAGGGCCAAACTGCTTCACTGCTTCAATATTAGATCACTGTTTGGTGGCTGAGCAAAGAGGCACTTACAACTTGGGATCTGAAAGAGAGATCCTGCAGTAGGTATAGACAGCCATTCAGGACTGGTCCACAAGCAGGAGCTGTCTAGAGTACTGAATCTGCTGAAACAGTGGAATTGCTCTCCAGAAGCTAAGATGAAATGAGGCAATGTTTGTAAAAAGTGCTTAACACAACAGGCACTATTTAAATGGTTAAACCTTTTCCCTAAAAACTCCTTCTGCCTGCAAATGTCTATAAAACCAGCTTTTCTGCTTCACCTACAACCACATCAGCAGAACTGCTGTCCCACCCATTTGAAAGCATTCTGACACCTGTGCCTGGAGACAAGAAACTCAGATACTGTAGCTGGCTATTAAAAAAAAATAATTGTTTTGCTCCCTCCTCTCCAGGTTTTTTCTCTTTAATTTACTTTTGTTTTTTCTCCCCTGCCCTTCCAAAGGGAGGAAAAAGTGAAAAAAGAAAAACAAAACCTTTGGAACAAAATATGCCTTGTCAGACAAACAAATTTCAAATAGTGACTGTGTACAGAGAAATACACGTCTCATTCTGCATATTTCTTCTATCACTTCTCAGTCAAGAGGGTTATCTTAACCAGCCTGTTCCCAACCTTAAGAGGGTCATAAGTACCAAATTCACCTAATTCTTCTTCAATCAAAATGCATATTCTCCCAAGGCAGCTAATATTGGATATATATTCAGAACAAAACAATCTTCTTATATAAACTACTTCATGAAAAATGATTAAATAGACCCTTAATCCTCATACTGGTACCTCTATTTCCTTATTTAGAAAAATATTTAATTCAAATGAACCTCCATCTTGGTATAATTTCACATGGTTGCCAATTAAGAACAGAAAAAAACCCCAATCAGACAGTGGCTTCTAACTCCTAGGGCTGTCTTGGAGGAAAAATTAAAGTTGTTTTTGTTTTCTTTGGGTAACCTAAAAAATATTAGTATGCTGCCCCCTTCCCCTGTAGTGGTTTTTAATGCATTGTTTGCAATATTTAAATTTTAACCAGTGTTTTAATATCTTAAGTCCAGGAATTATACAGTTTAAGACTTGGAAGGGACTTTGTAGATCATCTACTTTAATCCTCTTTATTTAATTAATACATATTTCTATATCTATAATTTGAGGGCAGCTAAGTGGTGCAGTGAACAGAGTGCTAGGCCTGGAGTCAGGAAGACTCATCTTCCCAAGGTCAAATCTAGCCTCTGATTCTTACTAGACGTGTGACCCCAGGCAAGACACTTAACTCTATTTGCCTCAGTTTCCTCATCTGTAAAAAGAGCTGCAGAAGGAAATGGCAAACCAGTGCAGTATCTATGCCAAGAAACCCCCCAATGGGGTCATGAAGAGTCAAAGATGATGGAAAATGATTCAACATATGTAATTTATATATTTACATATATAATTTATATAATGTAGATCATATGTGTGTATATCTTATATATAAATATGCATACACATACATACATGCACCTAACATATGTAGGTGCATGTATATATGTGTATATGTGTACACACACACACACACACACACACACACACTTCCCTCCAAAATGGCTTCCAATGTTTAGAAACCACTGTGTTTTGGGTTTTTTTGGAGTGGGGAGGGCAGGACAATTGGAGTTAAGTGACTTGCCCCAGGTCAGAGCTAGTAAAGTGTTAAGTGTCTGAGACTGGATTTGAACTCAGGTCCTCCTGACTTCAGGGTCATTGCTCTATTCACTGTACCACCTAGTCACCCCTAAACCACTGTTTTCTTAGGTATCATAATATGTTTTTTTCTAAACCTAACTTTGGAATCCTTTATTCATACCTATTCTATCCAAAACTATAAAATATCAGCTGGGTTCTGCCAGGTCAGGGGATATGTAACATTTCACTAAGGAAGGAGTTAGCAAGTTGAGCTAGTTTTCACTTTGGCCATTTGCCTACTGTCACTGAGACTTCTTCCTCCTCCTAACTTTACAGGGGGGTTTCATTTACCCCCTAAAAGTGGTTCAAGACCATCACTATTTCTCAGTAAGAAACGATGGCTGGAATGAATGCTGAGAAACTCATGCTTTTATTTAATTTCTGTGCCTATATTCTAGTCAAAAAATATTAATAAGTGATTCTATAGTAGGCACCGGAAAAGATACAAACTCACCCTCTGTCTCACATTTCATCACCAGCCCCTTCCCACCTTTCTGGTGTTCTTCCATCTTACTCCCCTCTATCCACTATAGACCAGTAACACTGGCCTGCTGGCTGCTCCTTGCACAAGACATTCCATCTGTGCCTTTTCAATGACTGTTTCCACACAACTGGAATGCTCTCCTTCCCTGTGTCTGCCTCCTGGCTTCCTTCAAGACTCAATTAAAATCCTATCTTCTGCAGGAAGCATTTTCTTTATGTCCTTTTGTGTTAGTGCCTTCCCTTTAAGATCATCCCTAACTGACCCTGTATGTATCTCGTTAGTACCTAATTGCCTGCAGGTTGTCTCCCCCACTAGGGTGTGAGCTCCTTAATGGCAGAGACTGTTGTTAGTCCCCCTTTTTTGTATCCCCAATGCTTAGTGCTGTGCCTGGCCACACATTTCAGACTTTTAACTGGTCTAACTGGTTCAACACTTTCATTTTACAGATGAGGAACCAATGACCCAGAAGAAAAGAAATAATTTGTCCAGAGTTACACAGCCATTAAATGGTAAAGCCAAAATTCAAAGCCATGTTTCCCAACCCTAGGTCTAGTTCTTTTTCCACTGTACCATGCTGCTACAAAGATAAGACATGGTCCTTGCCCTCACGGCGTTAAGAGCTTAAGAGTTGGGAAGGGAAGACATATACATAGATAACTACAATACATAATATCAGTAACACAAAAGTTAAAAAGAAAATAACAAAAATAATAATCATAATAAGAATAACTAACATCAACATAGCTTATATGAGTTTATTATGTGCTAGGCACTGAGGTAAGTGCAATTGTATCGCATTTGGCCCTCACAAACCTAGGAGAAAGGGCTATAATTATACCCATCTTACAGATGAGGAAACTGAGGCAAACAGAGGTGAAGTGACTCACACACAACTAGCACCTGAGACTGGATTAGAACTCAGCTCTTGACTCTAGGTCTGGTGCTCTATGCACGGCTGTCCTAAAACAAAGTGCTAAACAAAGCTGGAAGAAGATCTCTACTGACCAGGGATGAGGAAAGGCTTCATGGAAGAAGTGACATTTGAACTGGGCTTTGAAAGGCAGACTAGAATGAAAGAAATGAAGGGAAGGAAAATGACAATTATATGGAAGAGTGTTAGAAAAGGTATGGAAAACACAGGGAATCTTCAGAGGATGAGGCAGCCAAGCTCTAGCTGGAGTCAGCAGTGACTGGGACAGGGTAACAGGAGACAGAGCAAAAAAGAAAGGCTGGTGTGAGGCTCAGGAGGATCTTTAACCAGAAAATCAAGCAAAAGAGACTAAAACTGTCTTGGCAGGCAAAAGGGAAGCCACTGAAGTCAACAAACAAGCATTTATCTTATAAACACCTACTAAGTACGGTTATTACAAAGCCCAAAGTGATAGACTCCCTGTCATTGTGGTGCTCACAATCTCACCAAGAGAAAATGTGTACATCAGAGGTACACAGGAAACATATGCAAAATAGATACAGGAAAATTAAAGGGGAAATGATGAGCAGTGAGGGAGAGGAGAAAAAGCTTCATCTCAAATGGGATGCTTAAGGCAGAATTTGCAGGAAAATGAGGGATCTGGAGAGGGAGAGGGGAAGGCAACAAGAGAGTGTGCTCCAGGCGTGGGAGGTAGTGAGGGCAAAGTCACATATCATGAAGGTGGAGTGCTATTCTTGAGAAAAGAAGACAACCAGTCTGGGTGGACCATCATGCATGTGAAGGCGAATAATGTGTAGGGTAGGGTGGGGCCAAACTGTGAAGAGTTTCAAATGCCAAACAGAAAAATTAATATTTAATTGTTACTAATATTTAAGTCAACATTTAATCCTAGAGGTAAAAGGGAGCCATTGGAGTTCATAGAGTAGACCCAAACTTCAGAAAAACCACTGTGCAGAGGACAGATGTAGAGAGAAGAAAACTGAGACCAATTAGGAGGCTAGAGCAAAAGTCTGAGTAATTAGGTGGTGAGAGCCTGAACCAGAGTGCAAACTATGTGAGGGGAGAAAAGAGGATTTGAGAAATGACAAGCTTTGGCAACTGAATAGATACTTGGGGTGAGTGAGAGTGGGGAGCCTCTGAAGATTTCTAAGCAGCCCTAAATCTATATAAATGGAAGATAAGTCTGGCAGGAATTCAAAATATGGATTAGAGGAGAGAAAGAGTGGAGGAGGAAGACCTATATTTAGAGTATCTCAGTGGTGGCTCTAAGGGAATAGAGAGGACACATGCAAAGTGACTCGAGAGGGCAGATATAAAGTAAACACCAGCACTTGAAGAGGGTTTTTTTAATTGCTCAAGACAGAGCTCAAACCATAAATGATAAATATTTTTTAAATTTGGCATATCTGAAGACCAAATATACCACTAGCTAAAATCCTCAGAAAATAATTTATCACTAAGAACAGATAATTTCTGAAACATAAGGAGACATGCCTAAGCCAAAAGTTCCTGTTTCATAAGACTCTGGTCTCTGAATCATATTCAGGTTTTTAACGAAACACTTTGAAATAATCTTTTCTTACATGATGTTCACAGTTCTATCTGTTGGAAGAGGATATTTCAGAGAAACACGGGAAGACTTGTATGAACCAAAGCTGAGATAAGTGAGCAGAACCAGGACAGTAATTGAGACAATAACAGCAATTCTACAAAGACTCTGAAAGACTGAGGACCACTGCTCAACACAGTGACCAACCACAATTCCAGAAGACTCAGGATAGAGCATGTCAATAATCTCCTAATAGAAAGGTGATGGACTCGGGTACTTATTGAGACCAAGTCCTTTTTTGGACATGATTAATGCCAGAATTTGTTTTGCTTGACTATAAATATGTGAAAGGGGGGGTTGCTTTTCTTAATTTCTCAACTGATAGTAGAGTGGGGGAGGAGAGATGGGGAAGGAAAGAACATAGAACTAAAAATTAAAAAAAAAATTTGAAAAATACAGAGTGGAGGAAGTATTTGAAAAATAAAGTACATTTGTATAAAGCAAAAGAAAAAATAGTCATACTGCTGATACTGCAAAAATGCTAAGAAGGTATTATTCTGTTCTTTATGAATTAAAAAGGGAGCAATTCAGAGGTAGAAGATGTCAATATTATCTTTGCAGAAATGTCTGAAGCTGTTCCCTTTTTATAAAAAGTACTTATGCACTCATTGGGCTTTAGCCTGAAAGCTGTTATAATATCATCTCTAAATTACTTTCTAGGGAGAGCAACAGAAAAAGTTATTAAGAAGATACATTTGGTACATCTGAGATCACCTGATACAAGGCCCTTTTCCAGAAAGAATAGAAATAGAAACAGTGGTTTCCATAACACATTGTTCCAACATTATGAACAATGGCTCATTGTTCATTCTGATACTTTTAGATGTATCAGGGTACAATTTTCTTTTATTATCTGCTTCCTCGTTGGAATCTATTATCTTGAAATGCAATGGGCATTTCAAAGACTGAAAAGCCCAAAAAACCAAAACAAAAAAGGTTGTCAATTTCAAGTAAAAAGGTAACTCGGAACCCCATTCAAATATTGCAAGTGTAAAAGACATTCGGGAAGAGCCAGGTAGCATAATTCCAAAAAGTGAACAAAGACCTTGCAGGTTTGAGAACTCATGAAAGAATTTGAAAACAAGAATGCACCTTTTAAGATTCTAAAAGTCTCCTAATATATCTCCCGCAAATAAAATCAAATTACATTTAAGGAATAAAACCCAAATAGTTCTTCATTTAGGTCAGGTTAAGAGGAGGAGCTGGCCCACAGAATAAAACAGAGATATAATCAATTAATAACAAATATTTATCTGCTGACTGACACAATCACACTGTCAGTGTGAAAAATTAACTGTCTGAATTACTGGCAGGGACAGAAATGTTTAAAAATTAGGACTTGTTTGATCATGAAGCTGCCTAAGAGAAAATTACAGAGGTCTTCTTGGAGCCAAAAAGGCGGTATAAGCAGTAGATTGCTGTCCCTCTCCCATTCTCATCTCCGAATACCCATAAAACAGTTCCCCAAAAC
>CM053599.1:178903066-178926474 GCA_028646575.1 Pseudocheirus occidentalis | reverse complement strand
AGCCTATATTGAATTGGTTGTCCTTCCAGTGGGGGTGGGTGACAAGGGAGGAATCAAAAGAATCTAGAATTTCAAGCTCTGCAATACCTGCAACTAGGAATTAAGATATACAGGGGCTGGGGTAGGGAGACCCTCCCTTCCCTACCAGAAAGTTAGAGAGCAGACCAGGGGAGGGGCTCTACAGTGGGATCGCTGTTTTGGGGTTGGGGTAGGGGAAAGAAGGGGGAGAAAATCTGTAATTCAAAAATCTCATGAAAATGAATGATGTAAACAAGAAACAAATAAAATTTATAAAAAAAAAGTTAAGAACACCAAAGAATAATCAATAGAAAACAATTTCTCTATTAGCCTTCTGAAAATAGAAGAGAAGAAATCTATATTAGAACTCGTAATGGTCCCCCCATCTACTTTGGAGAGGAAATAGGTTTTATTAGCCAAGGAAATGTTCATGTTAAAAAAAATAAAACCACAGTAAAATTTTCCAACCAAAAAGTAACAAAAACAAACATACTCTACCACTGTGCAATTCAACTCCATAGAATTCTAGTGTTCGGGCAATGTTAATAAAGCAGGATTCTGCTTCAGATTGCTTGAGGCCACTAGAGAAAATTAAAAAAAAAAGAGAGAGAGAGAGACTTAATGACAATACGAAAGAGTAATTCAATAAGCAGATAAAAAAGAAATTGTGGAATTGATGAACTGAATTTTTTTCATAATAAAATCAATCAAATCTGATAATCATCTTTGCATGGTCATTCTTCACCTCAATTTTAATGCAGTTAATTCCAAAAGAAAGCAAAAGTTTTCTTAAAATGACGTGATCAATTTCATCTACTTACCATGGCCTCAACTTTCTCTACCACTCTTAGGATTAAATGACCCATCTCATTTACCACTTCATCAACATTCAATTACAATTTCCTCTGTCTTTTTACTTATTTGAAGCTACTCAATTTAAATCCAAACTGATTTTCTGTCTTAATTTCTTGGAGTGCTCCAATGCCGGAACACCCAAATGCAATGCTGCATACAGTGTAGAGTCTTAAAAATTCAGAGAAAGATATGTATTTTGAAGTTTCCTTTTATGAGCTCTTTTTAATGACTTGGTCCTTGCTTTTAGTTTTCAGTGTGAAGTATACTTATGCCTGTCAACAAAGTCAACACTTAATCTTTTATTATGGTTTAATTTGGCCTGAATCTGAGCAACCATAAATAGGGAAGAAATGCCTAGCCATTCTTCCCTTTAAAATAATGACAAGAAGGGAATCTCCTTTTGAAAAGAATCAACAACAAAACATGTATGCATCTATATACACATAATGAAATTAATACGGTACTTTGAGATTAGTCTAACTTCAAGGGGATGATCATGAATGCATGTAATTGCAACAGGGAAATATAAGAATTAACTAGTTTACACTTCATCTAATATAATATGTATTTTTAAAGACCATAGCCAGCTGAATCATTCCAAAGAAGTCCTAGAGGTTATGAATTGCCAAAAGGGGAGAAACACAGACACACAGACACGCAGACACGCAGACACACAGACACACAGACACAGACATACACAGACAGACAGACAGACAGACAGACACACACACACACACACACTTCCTTTCTGGCTGCTGAATTGTAACTTCCAAACTTGTGATTTCATCAGTGTAGTGGGCTTCCAGTATGCTGACTCCTTCAATGGAGATAGACAATTCTGTAGCTTATAAGTCTCAAAAAATGGTCTGGAACATGTAGAAGATAACTGACTTGCTCATTCTGACCAACAGAGTTTATGAGAGGCAAAATTTAAACTTAGATCTTCCTGACCAGAAGGCCTGTCTTTTGTCTACCACAACAGTCTTATATAGATGTGTACTTATCTCTTTTAATGGACCTGTGATTCCATTTATTAGGAGGACTTCCACAGAATAAACTTCCTCTCAACTAATGCTCACAGACACTGGCAATTTAGAGTCTTAGAGAGTAGGTTCAAAGTGTCTTGGTCAGGGTCACACAGCTATTATATGTCTGTCAGTGCAGGATTGTAAAACCCAAGTTTTCCTGACTGTCAGTTCCATGAGGGCAGGGATTGTCTTTCTTTCTATTTGTATTTGTAACCCCAAAGCTTGGCACATAATAAACTCTTAATAAATGTTTACCGACTAACTGAATGACTGTTCATCAAAATATTCTACTGAAGCTACCCAATTTAAATCCACTTTTTCATATATGTACAAATATCTAATGTTTATGATAGGAATATGCTATTTGGGGGTGGAATTTATTAATACAGTTATATTTTGGATG
Organism: Pseudocheirus occidentalis; assembly: GCA_028646575.1. Lineage (NCBI taxonomy): Eukaryota > Metazoa > Chordata > Mammalia > Diprotodontia > Pseudocheiridae > Pseudocheirus > Pseudocheirus occidentalis. Next base: position 178,924,170 of record CM053599.1, on the reverse strand, counting down.
TGCCTTATACATGCTTGACAGTACCTTGTACATTTGAGTTTTTAGCATCTGAAAGAATATCTTATAATTTTAAATAAATACAGAGGGGTATAATTTTTGTATCTTATCTTTCATGACTGATCTACAATTTGTTTCCTTTTTCAGGAGCATAACTCCCAATTATGCCATTAGTGCTTGAAGGAAATATAACCTCCTTTTCAATGATACCCTTTATGACAATAAAATCATAATATCAATTTTATACTGTCATCATTATTATTCCTAGGACCCACGCAATGAGGGAAAATCCCCATGTGGGAGAAACTCAAGTTTAAAAAGTCACTAGGAACGGGAGTGATTTTTAAATGTACATAAAACCGTTCTTCAGAAATGTAGGGGATTGAAGACAGCAAATGATATATATGGTAGCATTCTGCACCCAAATCCTTGCTAGGAAACAAAGTAGTAATAGAGGAAAGGTTTATGGATGGGGTTTCAGGTATGTTAGAGGTTTTGTAGGGTGAGATGGACAAGGCAATTTGGTTAATCATAAGGAGAAAATGGCACAAAGAGTCATTATTATTGTTTTTCTATTCAGATTCCATAAAGAATACCTAATTATTCCTAGTAGCTGAGTCTAGGACTAATTTTTTTAAAATGAAGTATCAAAAGTGATACCTTTAGTTTAATAAGGACAAAGAACTGGGTACACATTTATGGAGAAAGCTGAGGTCATGTTGGATGGCCCAAGAGATGCTCTAGGCCTCAAGCCAAAACTCAGGAAAACACAGGCTCTAGGAAGATCCAGGATCTTTAAAACCAAAACAACAACAACAACAACAAATCAACCATCAGGAACATGAATTCTGCTTAGAATGGGAAAAGAGCCAAGCACTGGAGTAATTTATCAAAAGTTGTACCTAACAGAAGGTAACATATTCCCCTTTCTAAAGGTTTGCCTCATATTTAGAATTCTGAATTTCAAATCTCAGATTTGAAAAAGATACCAATGCTCAGTTAGCCCAACCTCTCAGCTAATGAAAAGATCCCTGAATCTAGACTTAGCTCGAATCATTTCATGAAGAAATAACTACCTAACGAAAAAGTCATTTCATTAAAATTTTTAAAACAAACCCTCTAACCAAAAATTAATCTTCCCTATATTGGGTCACAGATTTTTCCTAATAAGCTTTAGTATAGGTGTCACCCACTAGGGCAGTGGTTCTCAACCTTTCTAGTGCCGCGACCCTTTAATACAGTTCCTCATGTTGTGGTGACCCCCAACCATAAAATTATTTCGTTGCTACTTCATAATTGTAATTGTGCTACTGTTATGAATCTATCTCAATTGCAGGATGTATTTTAATTGTTACAAACTGAACATAACTCACAGGTTGAGAACCGCTGCACTAGGGGAATTTTTTTTTTAATTTTATTTTTTTTGTCTTTATTAATTTGTTTACTTTTAGTTTATAGGGTAACTGTTAATGGAAATATTTGCAAATGATTAAATTCCCATACTATTCCAAATGTACTTTATCTAAATTATTCTTTTAAAATTGTATATAATAGGTTTAATATTTTTTTTAAAGGCAATAATGCCTGGATTTTTAGTTTAATGTCTTCAGAGTCACTATCTTGTGGCTAGGGAAAAGGTCTCAAATTATTGACCTGATGATACCTTAAACTGGCAGCAGCATCCAAGTGGTGGCAAAGGTACTGATTAGAAACTAAGCACCATTTGGGTGTGCCTCCCAAACTGAACCCCAGACAGTGAAAACGAACACTTAATTTGTATCTGATAATTTTAACTATGTGCTAGAAGATGTACAGGGAAACTGACAGCCTTTTGCAAAAATTTCCCATATGTAGTAAAGAGATAAATAAAAATTTTAAAATTAATTTTGATTCGTAATGTTGAAAACTAGAGGATCTTTTAAAATATAATTGTTAAAGGAATAATTTTTTTAAGGCAATAATAAATATGAGAGGCAGCATGGCAAAGTGGACAGAGGGTTGGTTTCCTAGCCAAGACCAGGGTTCAAGTTCAACGTCTCAGTACTTCAGCCAACTCTCTAAGATTTTAAGTTGTAGAGAAGGTGCTAATATGCACTGGTAGAAGGAGTTCTCCTGTCTGGGAGTTCCCCATGCCAAAGAAATCATAGGTCCCATGTTCCTGTCCTCAGTGATAAACATGCAACTGTGAAGTTATTTTTTTTTCAATCTCTTAGCTAGAAGAAAAAAAGTCAAATAATATTTTCTCCTTCGGATGAAATGCACAGTTCTATTAAACATAAAGATATCAGAGCAGCATGTTTCAGAAATTCTCGGAAAATGAAAGATAAATTGTTTTGCCTGTCTATGCATTTTTACTTGTGTTTTATTCTTCTTTTTGTTCTTTCAATTAAAGAAGTAGGTATAATATGTATTATATTTCTTGCCTTCTCAATGGGTAGAGAAGAGACAAGAAGAAGGGAGAAAATTCATAACTGAAAATTAAAAAAAATTAAAATCAATTGGTGAAGTGGGGGAGAAATTTGTTGTTCAGTTAACTTCTCATGACCCCATTTTTGGTTGTCTTGGCAAAGATACTGGAGTGGTTTGCCGTTTCCTTCTCCATTACAGACCATTTTACAAATGAGGAACTGAGGCAAACAGGGTTAAGTGGCTTGCCCAGAGTCACACACCTAGTAAGTATCTGAGGTCAGATTTGAACTTTGGAAGATGAGTCTTCCCGACTTCAGGCCCCACACTGTATCCACTGTGCCATCTAACTGTCCTGGGAGGAAAAAAATAAACACTTGTTTAAAAAAAAATAAAAAAGCAACCGGCAGCTAGGTGATGCAGTGGATAGAACACTGGCTTGGCATTGGGGAGATCTGAGTTCAAATTCAATTGCCGACACTTACTACCTGTGTGACCCTGGACAAGTCAACTCCATTTACCTCAGTTCTTCATCTGTGAAATGGGGACACTGGAGAATAGCAAACCACTCCAGTATCTTTGCCACAAAAATCTCATGGACTTCTCCATGGGATCACAAAGAGTCAGACATGACTGAAAAACAACAATAAATTGAAAAATAAAATTAAAAACAGGAAATGAGAGATAAATGGATTATTAATAACAATGCTGATGATAACTAACATTTATAAGGCACCTATTTATGTGATAGACATCGTACTAAGCTCTTTATAGATAGGTTCTATTATTATCTTTGTTTTACAGATGAGAAAACTCAGGCAAACTGAGGTTTGTGGCAAGTGATTTGCTCAGGGTCACACAGTCCATTAAGTTTCTGAGGCCATATATGAACTCAAGTCTTCCTGACTACTGGCCTGGTGGTCCATCCCCTGTGCTCCCCAGTTATTAGTATAATTATAAAGCTAATATACATTTGCTAGACAGTTTTTATAGATCCAAATTCATGAATGTTAACAAGGTTCAAATTGAAAGGGATTTTAGTACAAATCTTACAGATTGAATTAAAGCCCTGGAGACAGAGCTGCCTAATAAAGCAGGGTCATGTTTGCTATGGTCTCAGGGGCCTGATGTATCTGAAATGAACACATGTGAAGTCCTGGGATCAAAGAATGTCCATACTAGAAGGGCCCTGATGGATTAAGCACAAGCCCTTCAGTTTATAGATAAGGAAACTGAGTGACAGAGTTTTTAAGTGATGTTGAAGGTGTCATGCCCCAGTAATCTGATCTTTCTCCAAGCATGGGAAGGTCAGTCTCAAGAACATTTAGCTCACAATCTAGGTAGCATTGCCTTTATTTTTTTTAATTGTCCAAGATCACAGAAAATACTTTAGTAGCCAGAACCTGAATTCAATTCTAAATTCTCTCTTCTACCTAGAGGCTTTTTATTTTTTAGGTTTTAGACAAGCAGCTTTTGAGCACAGATAGGCATGAGTTCTAGGCAATCGCTTTTCCTTGGACTTCCTTCTTTGTATAAGATACTGAGGCCATAACTTCTAGTTTACTGATTTTGCCTACTATGAAAGTAATTTTTAATTAAGTCAAGTCTGTGTTTTGACTTGTCATTTTATACATGACTGTTTATTAATTTCATAATAACTCAAGAAGGGATTGGCTGATTTTTGCTAAACTTGGTAAAATACTAACAGGTATCAAAAGATTAAGTTCAGTCTGTGCATTGGCCAGCTGTACTGAAACAAAATGGCAGCCAAGACAACTTTTGAAATGGATATTTCTATTAGGAGTTAAGGCTATAAAGACAAATATCTTAACAGGAAAATAGGCTCAGTTTGCCATTTTAAAACAAAATTTGTCATACTACTTTTACTATAATCTGCACTGGGCAAAAGCAAAAACAGTCATTTAACAGCATTGACTAATGTTCAATGAACAGGTAGCTTGCCCATAAAAGAAGCTCTCAAAACCACTTCTTATTTGAGTCATGTCTGACTCTTTTGACCCTATTTGAGGTTTTCTTGGCAAAGATACAGGTGCGATTTGTCATTTCCTTCTCCAGTTCATTTTACAGATGAGGAAACTGAGGCAAAAAGAATTAAATGACTTACCCAGGGTCTAACAATAAGTAACTGAGGCCAGATTTGAACTCAGGTCTTTCTGACTCTAGGTCTGGTCCTCTATCCACTGTGCCACCTACCTGCCCCCCTCAGAGTACTAGTCTATACAGACAGAGCTACCAACATGCATTCTTTCAAAATAATTCCTGAGCCAGAGATAAGATCACACAAGTCATTATATAATGCCTAAACACATCCAGAACTAAGTTATTAAAATAATCAGTGATGCATGTGAAATGATTCTGCTTTAGTCAGGTATTACCTGTGCTGTTCATGCAGTGACTCTACTCTGGTTACAAAGTCTTTATTCTGATCTGGTATAAACTGGCTATCGGAAAGATATCCTGAGAGATGCAGTGAAGAGTTATGGTCTCCAAAGTGAGCTATTAAGAAAAAAAAAAGGGAGAGGGGAAATTAATGATTAATTTAATCTTTTATTCAGACAGTCTGAACTAACAGAAGAAAACAGCATCGTGGTCAGAAGCATTAGCAGTCCTATAAATGAGAATAACAAAGAAAACACCCCTTGCTACATGTGCACAATGAGGAATTCCCATCATAGCTGAGAGCCTGGATGAGTCTGAAGAAGCTCCCCTTTGCACTAGGTCCTTTACCATGTTCACTGCTGATAGGTGGACTGGAAATATTAATTCTATTTTACCACACACAGTACAGCAGTTTAGGCTTAGATCTTGGTTTTAGACAAATAAAAAACCTCCTTCAGAAATAATATACTACTATTACACACAAAAATCCAAATCTGGTCTCAGATACTTACTAGCTTTGTGACCCTGGGCAAGCCACTTAACTCTGTTTACCTTAATGTCCTCATCTGTAAAATGAGCCAGAGAAGGAAATGGCAAACCCCTCCAGCATCTTTGCCGAGAAAACCCCAAATGGGGTTATGAAAAGTCAAAGATGACTGAAAATGACGAAACAAAAAACCAAACAGCACATATACATGTCTTTCTACATGTAACAGATACTATACAAACCTACATACACAGACACACTGTTATATAAATTCCTTTAGTCCTAAGTTTGAAATCTCTATTGGGGGACATTATTTTAATCATCCCCCTGGTCTGTACTACAACAGCATAATGACTGCTTCTCTCTCCTTTGGTTCTGACACAAGTACTTTCCAATAATTTTCTACCCTCATGCTAACCAGCCTCCATAGAAGAGAGATAGCTTGTTGGCATATAGGGCTATGGCACCTTCTTGTACTGCATCTGTTTTTTCTACACAAGCTATTATTCTTTTCAAGTACCAGGACTAAATCCTAATGCCTCTCTAAGAACCTATGGGAGTTCCTCTTCATTGATGTTACCCATTTCAGTCTTGTCTTCTCAGTGCTCATCTCTGATGGATGACAAGCACTTCCCTGGGAAGCCACGCTATTCTTTTATTGGCCATGGTTATCTTTATTCCCACTCAATTTTGCTGATTTGATAGCCAGACAATCCACATGCATGTTTTGTGCCCTGCCTCTGTTCTCTTGCTAACCCATACCTTTGTCCGCCTCTTTTGTTAAGCTCCCATGATACATGACCTCTGTGTCTATGGACTGCAGGCTCTGCTGCCCTCCTTGGGGAGAGCTCAATCACAGCTGAGAGCAATGAACTTATTGGGAGTGAGAGGCAGTCTGCCCTCTCCTTGGAGCAATGGAATTTGGGGTTTCAAATTAATGCTGTCTGGATTAAATTTATCACAGTATTTCAGAGTTGGGAAGGACTCAGAAGTCACCCAGGCCACCTCATATTAAAAAAAAAAATTACACACACACACACACACACACTACAATATATCCAACAAGTAAAAATATGGTCATTCAACTTGTGCTTGAAAACCTCCAATTATGGGGAGCCATGTGGTATGAAAGGCAGTGTGCCACAGTGACACTGGATTTTAGAATCAGAAAGATCTGGGTTCAAATCTCACCTTAGATATTTAATTGTTGTATGACCCTGAGAAAGTCACGTAATCTCTCTATGCCTCAATTTCCTCATCTGTAAAAGGAGGGCTTTGGACTTAATGACCTCTAAATTCCTTCTAGCACTGATGCTGAGTGAAGTGAGCAGAACTAGGAGTACATCGTACACAGCAACAGTAACACTCTGTCATGGCCAATTAGGATTGACTCGGTTCTTTTCAGCAATACAATGATCCAAGAATATTTCCAAAAAATTCATGATGGCATCCATATCTAGAGAAAACACAACTGTGGAGTCTGAATGCAGATTGAAGTATATTCTTTTTGTTTTTAAATTTTTTTTCTTTTTTTCTGTTTCTTTTTTCATAACAGTCCATAATGTAGAAATATGTTTTATATTACTGCATATGTATAACCTATACCAGATTGCTTGTCATCTTGGGGAGGGAACAGAGGGAGAAAAATTTGGAACTCATAATCTTTCAAAAACTGAATGTTGAAAACTGTCTAACTGGTTTTCAACATTCATTTCCACAAAATTTTGAGTTAAAATTTTCTTCCTGTCTTTCCCCTATCCCCTGTCCCAAGATAGTAAGCCTTCTGAATACCCCTTCCTCCAATCTGCTCTCTCTTATATCCTCCCCCCATTTCCCCCAACTTTCTAGTAGGCAAGATGGATTTCTATACAGTGCCTGTATATCTTACTTCACAAATGCAGGTAAAAAACAATTTAAAAATTGTCTAATTGGAAAAAATAAAATACTATTAAAATAAATTCCTTCTAGTTCTAATTCTATAATCTAAGGTAAACCATTATACTTTTAGATAGCTGTCAAGAAACTCTTCTTTACAAAGGCCCCAAACTTGAATCTTTGCAGCACCCCCTCCTGCATTGTGCCCAGCTCTGCTGTCTTGTTCTGCCAGGTAGAATAAGCTCAATCCCTCTTCAACATGGCAGCTCCTCAAATATCTGAAGGCAGCTCTCATGTTCTTCTGGAATCTCTTCCCTAGTTCTTCAGATTTGGTCTTTATGTAGTATGGACTCAACATCACCCACCACCCTAGCTATCCTTCTTGAGATGCTCTAGATAGAAGAAGGGAAATTTGCAGGAAACTTTATGTGAAAAGACAAGAACAAAGAGATGTTTTCTTGGTTTCTACTATAGCTGTAACTACCATCTGAACCCAGGCAGCAGGTAAATAACTGCAGACTGAACCCGGCCAACTGGTGAAACCCCTTTATCTGTGATAACTGCCTGCAGACAAGAATCTAGGTTGCATAGCAACAGGTGATCAGAAGAAAAGGGGGATGCACTGATTGGTTCAAAGCTTCAAACTGACTCAAAGCAGTGATATCGGAAGCTTACCCTCCATGGGGCCATTGTGTAGGGTCTTTACCCGAGAGCTTCCTTCTGCTATTGGATATGTGAGCTCATTCCCATTCAGTAAGAGGTTTTGTTTGCTTTGGTTTTTTTTGTTTGTTTTTGTTTGTTTGTTTGTTTGTTTGTTTTGCTATGATACTGTGTTTCTTACTATCCTGGATCTCCCATGATTGGAGCCCAGGCCTTGTGTGCCACAGCTGTTCTCCATCTCACCTATGTTCATCCCAGACTGGGGTATCCAGAGGTGAAGCCATCCTGCAACCAGGGCAGTACACAAAGAGACCACTGCCTCCTTATCCCTGGAAGCTCTGCCTTTCCCTAACAGAGTCTAAAAGTAGACTGAGCTGTTTTTTGGAGCGGGGGCTGCAACATCTCATGTTGAACTTTTTACCCCCAAAGCTCCCATATCTTTTCTGAAACACTGCTGTCTAAACGCTGTTGCTGTTGAGTTATTTTTCAGTCATGTCACACTTGTCAAGACCTCATTTGGGGTTTTCTTGGCAAAGATACTGGAGCAGTTTATCATTTCCTTCTCCAGCTCATTTTACAGATGAGGAAGCTGAGGCAAACAGGGTTAAGTGACTTGCTTGTGGTCACACAGTTCATAAGTATCAGAGGCCGAATCTGAATTCAGGTCTTCCTAATTCCAGGTCCTGAGCTCTATCCACTGTGCCACCTTGCTGCCTATGCCCAGTGACTTGAGATGTGTGACCACAAGTCAGTTGCTTAATCTCTCAAGAGCCTGTAAAATGGAGACAAAACTGGCAATCTTCTTACCTCCAAGACAACCCTAAGTCCCACCTACCACCTACACCTCATCACTCCCCAAAAAACTGCCTGCAACCTCATACATTCATGTCTTTAGTATTATTCTTGAAATGTCTGTCCTCTTGTCCCCTTCCCATGGGAAACTCCTTCCCATCCTTTGTTTTTAAATTTAAATTGATTTATTTTTTAGTTTACAACATCCAGTTCCACAATCCCTTGAGTTCCAAATTTTCTCCCCCTCCTTCTCCTCACCTCTCCCCACCACACGGCATACAACCCGATGCAGGTTCTATAAATACCTTCACGTTGAACATTAGTCAAGTTGTAAAGAAGGATCATAACCAATGTTTCCCATCCTTTAAATCCCAATTCATATGCTATCTCCTCTACCTGATCTACCCAAGGCTCATAAATAACCTAGTCCCATCACCTCTTAATATGCAAAATGAAATGCATTACAATTGTCTTTAGAGGAATATTTCCCCATTCAGCCTATTAGCTAGGGTTTGGAGATTAGGAATCAGTTTCTTATGATACTTCTCAATGATGGGATTTCAACGGGGCAAAGAATGGAATTACTTTTGTTCCTTTTCACATTTTGTGCTAAAAAAAGATCATGCCAATGTGCAATTCTATTGCAGCAAACCATTGGGGTGGGGCATCATATGATTTAGTAGGAATTACACTGGATCTGCATTTGGAATGGGGAGCCTAAGCTTGAGCCGTAGCTCTGTCACCTACATGACTCCAGGCAAGACAAGTCACTCCAACATTCCCATATAGAAACAGCTGAGTTGGAAGGAATCTCAACGGTCAGCCACCCCACAGAGGAATGCCCAACATTCTCAACAAAGAGTTATCATCCAGCTCCAAGGATGGGGAAAGCTGCCCATTCTGGAACAGGCCTCATTATTAGAAAGTTATTCCTTATGCTGAGCTAAAATTTGCCTTTCCAGTTTCACTCACTGTTCTTACATGTCAGTCCTCTAAGAAAGAACAAGACAACTCTAATGCCCCTGCTACAGAAAATCCTTCAGATATCTGAAGATACCAACAATGACCTTCTTTCCTCCCTGAAGTATATTTTGCTTCATTCCTTTTTGGGTAAAAAATAGAGAACAAAATAAAGGTGATAATCAGTCTTTCTTCCTTAACTGGAAGCACTGTACTGGAAAGTTTGCTTTTACACCATGGTTCTCAGTCCTCTCACTATCCTGGCCCTGCCCACAGCCATACCCCCACTGGCATCATTCTACCTTGTCAATGTGTGTTCTAGAATGTGGCAGTCGGTCTAACCAGGACAGAGGACAGCCCTTAGAGATGTGCCTCATATCATAGTAGCTTTTCACGACTATAGTCCTATAACAAGTTCCACCTCATCACATAATATGTAATATGAAATTGTGCATTATTCATGTCCAACTATTTATGACTCCACTTGGGGTTTTCTTGGCAAAGATACCGGGAGTGGTTTGCTATTTCCTTCTCCATTTCACTTTTCAGATCAGGAAGCAAACAGGGTTAAGTGATTCACCCAGGGTTACAGTTAGTAAATGTCTGATGCTGGATTTGAACTCGGGTTCAAATTGCAAAGCTGGGATTCTATCTGCTGTGCCACCTAGCTGCCTCCATGAAACTGTATTAACCTCCCATTAATATTTCAAGTTCATTTGGTTTCTTCCCTCACCACCACACTGTAGCAATTGTTTATACTGACCTCAGAGGAATTCAGTCTCATGATCCACCTCATTTTCCACTAATCTATGGGCTTTTCTCAAAGTATCATGTGGTTCAAAACTAAGTTCAACCAGAGGAGAATCTAAGCTTCTTGATGGCAGGATATATTTTGGTTTTGTCTTCATATTCCCAGTTCCCTAGTAGAGTGACTTGCATTGGAAGGTGCTTCAGAAATGTCTGTAAAATTAAGTGTCATCCTCATCTAGTTTCAAATGAAGCCCATGACTCCCTCTGGCCTCTAATATTAGTGGGGCTGATCTGGGGACTGAGGGAGGTGATGAATATAGGGTATAGAAGAAACAAGGTCAGAGAACTTATTTTGATTGATTATGCATATTTGATACAAAGAATTTCTTTTTCTTTTTTTCCCCATTGGATTGAGAGGTAAGGAAGAGGAAATAATTTTAAAAAAAAGGATAACATACATTTCCCCAAAACTGCATTAAATGGCCTCACATAAAAGCAGCACTACAACAGATCATCTGAGGAAAAAGGGCACAGAACTACTTGGTAGGAAATTACCTGGTATATATATAGTTCTGAACAAGAATCTCACTGTGAAAGCACAGATAATTCCTCCTCTATAGGAATATGTCTCACAAAGCTGAAAATATTTGATCACCAATATCAGGTGAGTCCTCAATGCTTGTATTTATAAGCCCAGACTTACTGCCTCCAATGAGGATGGTTACTGATGAATACACAATTTTTGTTCTCTATTTATCTGTTCTTTCTCCACTACATGGTCGTATCTTTGCCCCTGTTCTCTACTGATCATGGATGTTATACTTGTATTTTACCACCATAAATTGTCTTATTAAATGATAATGATATATGATAACTCTTATGGTACTCCTCAATGATGGAATTTCAGTAGATTAAAGAATACAATGTTTGTTGTGACTCATCATGTATGACTAACTTGCAAAAAAATATCACCAATTTGCAATTCTATCAAGAAAACCATGAGTATACCTCTTTTTCCAAATCCTGACACCACATAATTCTGTTACTTTTAGCTGCTTCTCAACCTGATAAGTCAACTTGATAGGTAGGAAGTGGTACCTCAAAGTTGTTTTTTGTTAAATCTGCATGGGGGGTTGGTCATGAGTCAGAATAAATTTTTAAAAGCAATTATTTATGAAATATTATCTGTTGTAAAATGTCTAATCATATCCCTTGACCATTAAGCAAAGGTGACTTGTATTATCTGAGTTTTTCAAATTTTAAATATTATTATTTTATCTATTATATTTGCTGCAAAAATTTTCTACTTTTTCTCTTGTTATTTTCTTCTGCAGAACTTTATAACCGTCTTTTTTTTAAAATAATAGTTTTTCTTATATTCTTTTATATTTAAAAAAATCATATGGACCCAGTTGGAATTGATTTTTGCATACGATATGAGGCAAAGACATAAATTTATTTATTGCCTTGCTCTAGCCAGTGTTCTTAAATTTGTCAAATAATGAATTCTTTCTCAAGCTGCTATCATGTTCTCCAGATTTACCAAGGGATAATCTTTTAAAGTTATTTAGTCTTATCTCTAGGATTCTCTTCTGCTCTACTTATCTTTTCTTCTCCCCTTTCTTTAAAAATACAAAACGTTTTGCCCATTATCAGAGGGTTTTTACATGAACTATTTCATCTTATGTTTTAAAGTCCAGGAGGGCAAATACAACTTTTTTGACTTTTCTCTCCCAAATTTGCCCTTTAAAAATGCTACCCATTTGTTTTTCCATATAAATTTCATTAATAAAACCAATTGCTAACATTCACATAGCACTTACTGTAAGGGCCACTTTAAGCCTTGAATGACTAGAGGTCTGAACTCGGTCAGTGTGTCCTCTCAAACAGGAATACTGGAGGCTGGTCTAAGAGGCATCCGTGCGTTTGCCCCACCCCCGTGACCATACTTCTGTTTAACAAGCACTCCCTGTCTCGTGTCCCACGGGCATGGGTGTCTTGGGGGGATTAAAGGTCATGGGTGGCACAGAGCTTGCACAAATAAGTGGAGGAGCGCTCCCCCCTATCAGAATACTATTACTGAGGCACGTGATGAAGGGAAGACAGACAGTCTATATAAGGCAGAGGAGCGCGGGACACATGGGGATAGGGCACACAATAGGATAGAATAAAGAGACCTATACTACTCCACCAAGGTATCTGACTAGTCTGCCTGTCTAATCCGGGAATATCCCAAAGGGTCATGGAGGTGACCGGGTCGTAGAGGCGACTGAGACTGTCCACATGGACTGAGGTAGGTGACTTGGGAAGTTAACAGTCCGGCAGGCTCCGACACTTACTAAACTCCAGGTACTGTGCTAATTTAACAATTATTATCCCATTTGATCCTCACAACAACTCTGAAAGGTAGATGTTACTATTATTCCCCTTTTACGGGAAATTGAAGCAAAGATAAAATGACTTGCCCAGGGTCACACAGCTACTAAGTGTACTAAACGTCTGAGGCTGGAATTGAACTCAGGTCTTCCTTCAGGTCCAGGGTTCTATTCACTGTACCACCTAGCTGCTTCTTATGACAAACTATTTGATTTCTTCTTTTTTTTCTCTTTTTCTGGGTGATTGGGGGTGGGTTTTATTACAGATTGCTGCTGGGTGTAGCAGGATACACTCCTATAATCCCTGTTAATCAGGAGGCTGGGGCCGATGATGGATTTACTGAGTTTTGTAGTTTTAAAAAGCTCTACTTAGTGTCTGTACTAAGTACATTGCCAATGTGCTCAGAATGGGAGGAAGAGCAGGCTGCCCTTATAAAGAGGGCAAATGGCCCTGCTCAGAAATGGACCAGGTCAAAGTTTCTGTGTCATTTAACAGTGGAGATGGACCTGTGAGCAGACACTGCACTTCTAGTCTGGGTAAAATGGGAAAATGGATCTCAAAAAACAAAACAAAAATCAATTTCTTAGCACATCTGATACCATGTTAAAGTGGTAAAAGCAGGTACCCTTGTTTTAGACCTATTAGTGAAAATGCTAAATATTTTCTTACATTTTAGAATGTCTGTAGATAAATTCCTATAACTTTATTCTTAAGGTTTTGTTATAAGATGGATGCTGAATTCACTAATTTTTCTGGTAAGTACCACATAGATTTATTTTTTCCTAATGTTAAACCATCCCTGAAGGTCTAATATAAATATTACATGGTTACAATGAATGATTTTGGTTAAACTTGCCTTATTCCATCTACTAATGTTTTGTTTAGCATTTTAAAATGTTCTTTTTGGCAAATGCAGGAAACAAGATGAAGTTTGTCTCAAGAAGAATGGCAGCATTCCTTCTTTCCTGATATTTAGAAATAAGCTATGCAACATAAGATATGTTTTTTTTTTCCCTTAATTTGGAAAAGCTGACCCATAAACTCATCTGGGCCTGGTGTTTTTTGTGGGAAAACTGACTGTTGACTCATTGTATTTCTTGTTGGGAAACCAACTTATTCAAATGATCTATTTCTTATTCAATTAGTTTCAGTAATGTAGTCATCTTTTTCATTGAACTTTTCAAATTTATTAGCACAAAGTTGGGTGCAATATTCTCTGAAGATATTCCAAATTTCTTTTTTGCTTGTCATGATCATTTTTATTTTTTTTAAAAGTTGTTTTTACATTTCTTCTTTTGCTTAAACTTGTTAATGGTCTCATCTTTTAAGATAAATTTTGTTTATTTTGTTAATTTAATATTTTATTGATGTTTTTATCTTTATTCTCTCATTTTCTATTTTCTTTTGCACTATTATGTTGCTCCTTCTGTAATGATTTTATGGATAGGCTTATTTTAGTCTTTTTCTCTTTTATTAATATCGGCAGCTAGTACTGCAAACTTGTGTCAAAGAATGGTTTTGGCTCTATTTTAGAAATTTCAATAAATGGTATTACCATTGCAATTTTAAATATTCTTTTTAACTTTCTAATTTTAGCTGTTCGATGGGATTTTTTTAGGCTCCATGGGGTCTTTTTTTAAAAAAATTCTTATTTCTAGTTTCTTATAATGAAATGTTTATATCTCCTATTGTTACATTCTTATTTATTACTTCTTATGCTTTTAATGTCTCTTATTATTTTAATTTTGAAATGTCTGATATAGTAAAATATTTATATTATTGCACTAATGTATATATATTTATTAAAGTTCCCTTCAGCACTGTATATAGTACACTTTTGTTTCCTTTATGTTTTCTAATCTGAATCCAATTTCATCAAATATTACTGTCTTGGGATGGCTAGGTGGTGCAGTGAGGAGGCCACTGGCCCTGGAATCAGGAGGACCTGAGTTCAAATCTAGACTCAGACACTTAACAGTTACTAGCCATGTGACCTTGGGCAAGTCAATTACCCCCAATTGCCTTGCCTTCCCCCCTACAAAAAGCAAAACAAAACAGGACAAAAGATATTATTGTTGTTCCTTTTTAAAAATTGCAGTTATATATTTTAGATGAATTAATGTTCTAACACTTGTACATATCTTTTTCCACTGAATATTCTTCCTCTAGGCAACATTTTAATGTATTTCATTTTTTAAACCATCCCATAACTCTTTTCCTTTTAATAGGACAAACCAGACCATTCATAGTTATTAAATTTGATTTGCCTCCTGGAATTTTTGTTCTTAATATGATCCAAGAGGTAAAACTATCTTTTTTTCCCTGTAACTATTTCTCCTGGTAGACATATCATGGTGTAGTGACAGAAAGCCAAGCCTTGGAGTTAAGATAATCTGTATCTGGACAACCAATCAATAATCAATTATTGAATATTTAATAAGCATTTATCTGCCAAGTACTGTGCTAAGCATTAAGTATATAAATAAAAAGTGAAAACAGTCCCTGGCTTCAGTGGGTCTACCACCCTTGGGGAGAGAGAGAACATAAATACTATGCACAAACAAGTATATGCAAAATACACACCAAGCAGACCTAGGCTGTCTTTAGAGTTAGTGGCTGCTGGGTTCAAATGGAAGAAATGGTCCATATTCTACATTAATGAACATATGCTAAATATATACAGAGCAGATGAAAAACAGCCTTAGTTGGCTTAGTTCTAGTTACTGAGGGTGCAGGAAAGGACTCCTGCAGAAGGTGGCATTCTGAGCTGAGGCCTGAAGGAATCCAGCAATACTGGGAAGCTGAGATGAGGAAAGTGAGAGTTCTAGCTATGGAGGAAACCAGTGTTGTACAGATACGCAGGAGAAGGAACATTTTGTATGAGAGTAATCAACTGACCCATATAGTGGAAGGTGGTAATGTGTAAGATTAGAAAGACAAAGAAGGTGCAGGTTGGGTATGTGAAACTCAGGAATTCCTATTTCTTCTTAGAGGTGAGAAGAAGCCCATTAGAGCTCCCTGATATGTATGGGGAGTGATATGTATGACTTGCCCTTTGGGAAAAACATTTTGGTAGTTGGAGTGGAGAGAGGAGAGACTCAAGGTAGGGAAATCAATGAGGAGACTACTACAATGGTTCTGGTGAGAGGCAATCCGGGCCTGAAGTAGGATGGTGGCTGCATGAATGGAGGAAGGACACATTATACATGTGTGTGTTTATGCTTATGTATATGTGTGCATATAAATATATATGCATGAAATAAAAATTGTAGCCTTGGGAAGGTGGGAGAGGGTGTGGAGTGGGCAAAAAAAGAACAAAGTAAAAAGTGCACAGCAGAGAACAAAAGAAAACTTATAAGGAAGCAGAGAAAAGGTAGACAGCTCCCAACACAATGCATAGAGCTTATCACATAGGCTTTCTTGAAATGGAAATTTATTGCTACATATTTTGAATCCTCTCATGTTCTGCTGTGCACATGACATATTTTTTCCCTTTTTTATTCTGTATTTAAGTTTCAATATTTAAGTTAGTAATGCTTCTTTTTCTTTTCTCTATTGTATTTTAAGTATTTAAGTTTTAATATTTAAGTTAGTAATGTTTCTTTTCCTTTTCTCTACTGTGTTTTAAGTATTTAAGTTTTAGTTTTAAGACTTAGTTTAAGTTCAAAATAAAAGAAAAAAATTTAATTGGCAACTGACTGGCCAAATGACTGATGCAGAGAGTGAGAATGAGAGGTCAAGGATGACACCAAGGTCACAAACCTAAGTAACCTAACGGACACTGGTATTCATAACAATAATAGGGAAGTATATAAGAGGGGTGAGTTTGGGGAGGAAGGTTGATCAGAGTTCAGTTTTAGTCATGGTATCTGTGAGATGTCTACAGGACATAAGAACGAAATTTCTATTAGGCAGTTGGTGAAATGAGACTGGCTCAAGGGAGAAAGTAGGCTTGATTTATAAATCTGGGAGTCATCTACATGAAGATAATAATTGGAGAAAGCCATGAGAACAGATCAGACCACCAAGTGAGAGATTAAGAAAGAAAAGAGAGCCTAGGGCATACCCCTGTGGTCACACATAGTCTGGGTCATGGACAATGATCTATCAAGGGAGACTGAAGAGCAGTTAGATATGTAGGAGCAGAATCAAGGAAGAATAGTATAATGAAAACCCAAAGAGGAGGAAGTATTAGGGAGAAGAAGAAGGTAGCCAACAATGTCAAATGAGGAATAGGGTCAAGAAGGATGACAACCGAGAAAAGGCCATGAGATCTGGCAATTCAGAAACCACCGATAACTTTGGAGAGAGAAGTTTCAGTTGAATAATAAGTCAGAATGCAGAAGGTTTAAGAAAGAAAAGAGGAAGCGGGGGAACTAAATTTAAGCAGCTTTTTAAAAGAAGTTTAGCTGAGAAGGGATGCAATATATTGGATGATAGTTGGGATGCTACAATCTAATCAGACTTTTGAAGAATGGGAGATATTTGGGGGTGTTTGTCAACAACAGGGAAGGAACCAATACATAAGAAGACTGAAGATTACAGAGAAGATATGAATGAAGGGGCAGTTTGCTAAGGAAGCTGGGAGGGAATGGGATGAAAGGCACACCTACAGGGGGTGCCCTTGGAAAGAAGAACCACCTCTTCACTGGAAACTAGAGTGAAGGATGAAACAGTGGGGAAGGGTGAAAACACAGGAATGTACAATGAGAAGAGGGGAGAAGAGCGAGCTGACAGCTAATGCTCTCATTCTTGATGGTGAATTATAAAGGAATGGTCTCTCCTGAAAGAGTGAGAGAGACAGAATGTGTGTGTGTGTGTGTGTGTGTGTGTGTGTGTGTGTGCACGCGCGTTGCACATGCAGGGGTATTATACAGCCAGAAAAGAGAAGAGAACCTTAGGAACAGTCTCTGTAGGGAGCAGGGTAAAGATTCAATTGGAGAGAAGTAGAAGGATTGACTTGTTTCAGCGAGGGTTTCAGTTTGTAAACAGGGTCAGCATAGTTTTGTGACTTCTTCCCAATTTGTTCAGTAGGAAAAGAAGCAAGGAGGCAGGCAGTGGGAATACTTCAGGGTCAGAGATTGGTAAGACATGATTTAGTAACAAGACAAAGGAGCCGAGGATTCCAAAGTAAAGCATAGAACTCGAACTGGTTAGCCAAGGGATCAAGATTGAGAAGAGAGGAGAATACTTCAGGGTAGATAAACTGGAGGTTATAATAAGAATGAAGAATAAGGTTAGAAATATAAAGCATGGGGGTGACAGAATGATAAGGAATGAAGAATTCTGAAATTCTTGAACATGTGTAATGCCTGAGAAAGATGGCAAGGTTAAAGACATGGCCAGCTCTGTCCAAATGTGGGAAAGAAGGAAAGAGTAGGTCCTGTGAGTTAAGAACATGGAAGAAGTAACAAATTGAGGGTATTTAAGGGAACAGTAACATGGGTCATCATAGTCTTTTAGTATGAGAGCAGGACTCAGGAGAGCAAAAGAGACAGACCTATTTAGAAAGGATGGAAATAGGCCTGAGTACTAGTAGATAGCAGCCACAAGGGTCTATATCAAGTGATAAGGAGAGATTGCAGAGTGATGGTGGTACAGGGAGAATCTAAAAGTGGCAAGAGAACACAAGCATTATGGAAAGGTCAGTTAGGAAGGATGTGAAAGAATGTACAATTAGGACTGGAAAGGATGGTTAGGGATGTGGCAGCAACCTGGGGAGGGCCTCTGCAACATATCAGAAGGTGTCTGACTTTGGACGAGTCATTTAAAATCTTGGTGCTCTAAGTAAGAGAATTCTCCAAGACTGTAAATTACACACTAGTTGCCTATTTGCTTTAGTAGAGGGATTTTTCAAACCAGAAGTTTCCCCCTATAATGATCAAATCACAGGACTAGACAAATAACCTCCAAAATTTCTACTGTTGAAATTAAAAAAAAAAAGTTACTGTTAAAAATGAACAAATTCAGTTACGCTTTCATCCCGTAAAGTAGGGACTCCCTGTGACATCACCCCCTTTTGGCCGGATAGGGGTTTCATTTTGCAGGTCTTTGTTTGCTCTTCCTTCCCCACCCCTGCCAAGCCTTGTAAATAAGCCTAGAAATAAATCTTAACTCTTGTCTTCTTCCCTATTATAATGTACATAATTATTATCTCAAACCCTAATTTGTTTCTATCTCTAATAAAATATTACATAGCGTACTCTATAGTCTCAACCAAAGATAATGACAGAACTAGACTACTCTACTATTTAATTAGTAACAAACATCTTATCTCACTGGTCTGAAGTTGCTTGTTCCCCAACTGTGGTGATCTCTTTCATTGTGAACTTTTTTCAATAAATTCCTTTGACATGCAATTTTTAGATCCAATTCTCTATTGTTAAGGTCTATGCATATTTTTGAGCAATTCTGTCTTCTTTTTCATCTAATTAGTGAAAAATCTGGGGAGTTTCTAATCACTACTTTACTGTAAGTGCTACCCGTGGCCCAGGGGCAAATAGGTAATTTATTTTTCTTTCTTGACTATTTAAAAACTATCTTTCTCATTCTGAAATTTGATAATTATACGTTTGGGAGACTGCCGTTTTTAATTTCTGCATGTTGAAGCCCTATTCATTTTCTCTGCCTGTGGACTGATTACTGTTTTGCATTTGAGGAAATTTTCTCCAATTATTTCTTCTAATAAGGGCATGGGGTACAGGATAGAATGCTGGCTTTGGGGCCTGAAAAACCTAAATTCAAGGCCTGTTTCTAAAATATACTGGTTCTGTGACTCCCAGGTAAATCACTGAACCTCCTACTCCAGGCAACATTCTAAGCCTATAAATTGCATTAAAAGTACCAGCATGTAGTAGAAGAGGCCTTGTACATGCAGGAGCACCCTACACTCATGAAATTCCAGGTCTAACTCCTATTAAACTATCCTTAATTAATCAAAACCTGTCTTCTTCCCTGTTCTCTTTCTCTTGGTCCTGGTACATTAACAGTCTCTTTAATAAATGCTTCACGATTAACTAATGATTGAATTTATTCTATTTTCAAAAATCTATTCTTTACACTTTTAAAGTTCTGTGACATTCTGAACTCAACTTTATTCTCTCTATTGATTTTTCCTCAACTACATTTATTCTTTTTTACTTCTTCCAAAAATGCTGGGTAGTGTCAGGTGTAACCCTAGGCACGTGCCTTAACCTATGTTTGTCTCAGTTTCCTTGACTATCAAACGGGGATAATACCAGCCCCTACCTCCCAGGGTTGTTGTAAGGATTCAAGGAGGTAATGTTAGTACAGAGCGCCTAGCCCAGGGTCTGACACATGGTAAACGCTGATTCTCTTCCCCCTCCTCTGTCACTAGGAAAGGTCTGCAGATTCCCCCTTGCTCTTGCTCTTTCCCTTGCCCACTTGCTCTGGCCTGGCAGGGGACAGTGGTTCCTAGTCCTGCTCCATCTTCATCTCTGTCCACCCCAAAAGGGGGAGAAGAGGAAGACAAATGTGACCAAACAGCAACGGTTTTAATGGTGACCAGAGTAGATAAAACGGTGGTAATCCTGTCGTCGGGCCCTCTCTCCACTCCAGAAATGGACAAAGACTTGCTAACTGTAGACAAACTCCTCCATTGATACCTAACATTTATATAGAGCTTTACAGTCACAAAACACTTTCCATATGTATCATTTCATCTGATCTTCATGATGACTCTGGGAAGCAGGTGTTATTGTCACGTCTGTTTTATAGAGGAGAGCTAGTATTTCTAGTGTTTTAAGGTCTCGCAAAGTGCTTTATGTTTATTAGCTCATTCTATCCTCATAATCACCCAAGGAGTTTCCACTGTCATCCCCATTTCAGAGGTGAAGAAACTGAGATCAAGTAAATTCCCCAGGGTTGCAGAGCAATTAAGTGTCTGAAGCAGGTCTTTGAATTTGAATTCAGATCTTACTGACTCCATGTCCACTTACCCCTCCATCACTCTGTCCCTATTCTAGGTCCTTAGGAAGCAGACAAGAGGCTATGGCAGCAGTGATAGATGCAGATTTCCTCTTTGCCCCTTATCATACCTTGACTTAGGGGAGCACAAAGCTTGGGGGGGGGGGGTTAACCATGCTATAGAATTGTAGAGGCAGCTTAGACCACTGTTCTTCTGCCATCCCCTCCTCAACTTGGGCCCAGAACAGGATGCTGCAGCACCCCTTGTACGGCCCGTTGCTCCTTCGTGTTGGCGCCTTTGCCAGGATGCAGAAACCACTTTGTTCCTCTAGCATCCTCTGCCCATAATGGGGAGCAGGAGTGTCCAGAACAAGGCCTGTACTCTGTCACTCTGTCTCAGCAGCAACGGCAAGTGGGCAGATTAAGCCGAGTTCCTCTCATGACATATTTTTTAATGGACTTGTTTCTCTCTCTC
>CM053599.1:178882744-178893397 GCA_028646575.1 Pseudocheirus occidentalis | reverse complement strand
GACAAATTCCAGCTGAACTTCTAAAACTTACTCCCTATATAACCTTGAATTAGTCACAATACTTTCTGCTTCAATTTTCTCATCTGTAAAATGGGGGGGGGGGGGGTTGGACCAGAAGATCTCTTAAGGTTTCTTCCAGCTGTACACCCATAATCCTAAATATAACACGCTACCCAATGTGGCAATCTTGATCTTGATAATAAAAGTTGATAAATACAACACAAAAAATGATATCACTAATTGATACAGATACTAAAATAAGGAACAATTTTAGCAAATAAAATAACACAAAAAAGTCAACTTAAGAAGTCGTTTTAAAATCTAATTAGAAATTAAAACTATGAACCTAAGCAATGATAGCTCTTTTTCAGGAAAATATAACACATCAAGCAGAAACCTAAAAATGTGAAATATAATATTGAGAGGGAAAGCATTCAACAAAACGGGAAGCAACCTTTCATTTGTAAGCTCCTTGAGGGCAGGGACTGTCTTTTGCCTCTTTTTGTATCCCTAGCACTTAGAACAGTGCCCGGCACTTAACTGTTTGCTGGATGATTATGAATGAGAAATTCTTCTTCAAAACAATAATAAAATAGATTCAAAAGCCAAAGTTAACATTATATGCAGCGTCAGGTTCAAGAAAGAATGGGGAGGTAGCATGCTCCAGTGGAAAGTGCCCTGGAATTAGAATCACAATATTTAGCTCTGATGACTCCTCCTCCTCCTCTTCTTCTTCCTATGACAACCATCACAACCACCACTGGCTAATATTTATACTGCACTTCTGTGCCAAGTACTGTGCTAATAAGCACTTGACAATTATTCTGTCATTCTATTCTGACAACAATCCCAGGTGGTAGGTCCTGTGTGATCACAGGCAAGGTACCTGTCATCTCTAAAGCTCGGTTTAATCACGGATAAAATGGAAAGCATACTACTAAGAGTTCCTATTTCATTGGATTGTTTTGGGAGAGAAAAAAAAAACTTTGTTAACTTTAAAGTATTATATAAATGTGAGCTACTATTATACAAAATGGTGAAACATCAGAAGTTTTTTCACCAAAAGCAGTACAAAATAAAGGTGCTCATTCTTGCCACCATGATTTAACACAGTATGGGAAGCCGGGCAGTATAGTCTACCAAGAATAGATTTTAGGGTCAGGAAAAACCTGAGTTCAAATCTTGCAACCTACCAAAGCACCTACCAAATAATTCTCTAAGATGACTATAAGTTGCAGAACAAATGCAGATTTGCATTGATGGAAGGAGTTTCCTTACTGGAGTTTCTTTATATCAATGAAATTAAAGGTTCCCCACCAACGAGACTCCAAAAATATTAGAAATGCTGGGAAAAAAAACCATAAGGAAAGAAGTAAAGATGATTTTCACTGAAATTTAAAAAAACAAAAAATATCATTCCTGGCAGATAGCATCTGAAATTCAATTCCAAAAATATATTAAGCACTTTTGCTATCCAAGGCACTTTGCTAGGCAGTGGGGATACAGAGACTGAAAAAAGAAAAAAAAAGGTTCCACTCTGAAGTAGCTTTTATGTTAATTAGGGACAAAACATATTCATAAATACATATATAAAATACAATACATAAATATAATAAAACATATACAGATATGTACATATAATACATAAATATAATAAAACATACTTACATGCATATGAATATTATGAGGAAAAGTGAAGAAGAAACACTAACAACCAAGACAATTAGGAAGAAATCACAGAGGAGCCAGATCCTAAGTTTGGCCCTAAAAAAATGGATAAAGAGAAGAAATGCCCTCTAGGCATGGAGGATTGCTGGTCTATAAATACAGAGAAGCAAGGGACAAAATATTCAGTTCAGAAGAAAGCTAAGAGTTCAAATTGACTAAAATGTATGAAGAGAAATAGTATAAAATAAGGTTAGAAAGGTAAATAGAAGCCAGATTGTAGAAGGTTTTAAATGTGAACATAAGTTCTTGTTTAATTTCATAGACCAGTGGTCATCCTAGAGCAGGCAATGCCTAAGGAGAAGATTGATAAACTGGGAGAAAGTAGCTGAAAGACAGATTTCTAAGGTTTAAGAAGAGAGGGCACTGAAGCCCTCTCTTGTTATTGGTTAACAAGTGTATCTTGTTCTTCCTACATGCTCCTAAGTGAAAGGGAAAAGAGATACAAAATGATAGTTTAAGGGGGTAGCAGGTCAAGTGAGGGTTAAGGATAAAGATACAAGGGGTGGCTAGGTGGTGCAGTGGATAGAGCACCAGCCCTGGAGACAGGAGGACCCCAGTTCAAATCCGACCTCATCCACTTAATACTTAGTAGCTGTGCGACCTTGGGCAAGTCACTTAACCCCAATTGCCCTGCCTTCTGCCCTAGGAAGGAAGGAAGGAGGGAAGGACAAACCATTTGATCGGGGCAGGGAAAGAAATATTGATTTCAGCAAATTCCTATATTAGACAAAAGAGGCTGGCCTTGACAAGGAAATGGGTCATTTCTTTCTCAATCAAACAATAAGAATCTGTTATTACTTTATCACATTAATATAATGTATAGCATAATATATCATATTAATAGATAACATATCTAAATTAATTTGTTGTTATTCTTTATTATTACTGTCTACTACTTGTCAGGCACTGGGATAGATACTAAAGATACCAAGGCAAATTGAAATAGTCCCTGCCTGCACACGGGAATCTATACAAGTTAACATGTATGCATGTTCTACAGGTGTTTGTGTGTGCATATATGTGACACACAAAATAATTATGAGATAATCAAATAGATGTTTGTATATATACATATATATGTATTATACATACTTAAATATTTAGGATTTAGGGGAAAGTACAAATGAAGTCTGTTTGGGGCATCAGTTTAGGATGCCTGAAGGACATCTAGTCTGGAATGTTCAATAGGCAGTTGATAATCCAGAACTAGAGCTCAGGAGAGAAATTAGAGCTGAATACACATCTGAGGGTGATCTTCACAGCAATGATAAATTGATAACTGCTGACAAGGTCTTCTAGTAAGTACAGGCAGAAAAGAGATAAGGGATTAAGAGTGGGGGGGGGGGTAGAAACAGAAGAACACCCCCAAGTTGTAAACAGGACACAGATGATGTTTCAGCAAAGGAATCCGATAAAGACAAAAAGAGAAAGTAGTAAAACTCCAGAAGGAAGATAGCATCCAGGAAGAAAGGATGGTAAACAGATGCTGCAGAGAGGTTAAAAAAAATAGGATGATGAAAAAGGTCTTCATATTTTACAAGGAAGAGATAAGTGGTAATAAAAAGAGGACATGTAGAAAAGTACATCTTGGTTATCAGTAACGGTGGATGTGTTCGTTTGTTCTGCTTAAATGTTTCTTTGCTACTAGTGAGGGTTTTGTTGTTGTTGTTGTTGTTGTTGTTGTTGTTGTTGTTGTTGTTGTTGTTGTTGTTGTTGTTTGTTTTTTTACCACAGAGAAGTGCCAATAATGTTTTTAAAATAATTTTTTAAATGCTTGCAAATCTATTCCATTTTTTATCCATCTATCCTCCCAGTTTTACTTATAAATGCTCCCAGGATAAAATGATTAAGTCTCAAATCAAGCTTCCTACAGGTTCATTTTGTACCTCCATCAAAATTTTGCTGAGACCATATTGTACATAATCTTCTCTCTACCTCCGTAATGTTTTCCAAAAGAGTTTGTAATCTACTTCATTTCTGGCATCAGGAGTCACATTTTCCTGCTTGCCAAAGACATCAAAAAAGTATTTACTACCTAGGGTGGTTTCTGAGCTCTTTTGGCCTCAATGCGGATAATAAAAGCCTTTATTCCCATTCATTTTGAGTTGTATTTATATGCATTGTTTTCATCTTTATTTTGTCTCCTAATTTGGTAAATTGGTTTTTATTCATCATTTAGCCAAGTGCACAATAACAGTTTATTTTAAAATGAAACTAATATTGTTAACCAGTCATTCTTTGTTGAGAGTAAGTTTCACTTTTTAAGTTGTTTGGTGAATATCACCTCCACTGCCTCCCACTTCCTGAAGAATGTATTGGTGAAGTAGGGTCAAAATTGTATATCCAAAACTAAAAGGTAGCATTGTTAGGAATGGAAAAACACTAGATGTTTCCGCAGAATAAATGGTGGCAAAGTAAGGATAACCCCTCTCCATACAATTATCTGATGATTCTTCTACAAACTATCATAATAAGATAAGAAAACAAAAGCATAAATCTCAGTAAGGAAGAGGCAAAATAATCCTTATTTATTGAGAAGATGAAGATACATTTAGGAAATCCAAGAGAATCAATGAACAAAATTAACAGATAACTGGTAGAGTCCACGAGGTGCCAAAATAAAAGAAAGATATTATATTAAAAATATCAAAATTTCCGTAATAACCCAAAAGAGAAATTGTCTTTAAAATAGCTACACACTGGGGCGGCTAGGTGGCGCAGTGAATAGAGTACGGGCCCTGGAGTCAGGAGTACCTGAGTTCAAATCTGGCCTCAGACACTTAACACAAAAAACTAGCCGTGTGACCTTGGGCAAGTCACTTAACCCCAACTGCCCTCCAAAAAGCAAAAAAAAAAAAAAATAGCTACACACAGTAGGTATTAACCCACCAAGACACAAAATTTATGTAAATAAATTTATAAAACACTTTTGACAGAAATAAATGCAGAGAGCCTCACTGCTCATAGTTGGGCTACATCAATCCAATAAAAATGATAATAATTGTTAAGTTAAGGAATTTAGAACTCTGGTGGTTAAACTACCAAGAGAATAATGAAATAAACAAAAATAACAAAATTCATTTGGAAGAACCTCAGGAGGTTCAGAATGAAGAAAGTGGGCATAGCATTAGCAGACTTCAAACTATAATATAAAGCAGTAGTAACCAAACCTACCTGGCGCTGGTTATAGTTATTAGACTATAAGTTCCTTGAGGGCAGGGACTATCTTTTCCCCTTTCTTTGTATCTTCTGTGCTTAGCATAATGCCTGCCACATAGCAGTCACTTAATAAATGCTAGCTAACTGACTAAAAACAGGAAAACAGAAGTGGAACATATTAGCAAGAAACAGGAACACCTGAAATCAAGCAAAAAAAAAAAATGTTTTATTTATTGTCTTACTGTATGCTAGCCACTAAGTGAGGTGTTAGGGGTGTAGAAACAAAAATAAAATAATTTTCTACCCTTAAAGAGCCTACAATCCAATATAAATCACTGAGGAAAAGACTCACTTTTACTAGGAAAACTTAAGGAATTTTGGCATATGTAAGGTTAAACTACCATCCTAAACCACATAACACAATAACTTCAAAATGGAAGGTGATTTAAAAATATATAACCATTAAAAATGAGAAGAGAAGAAAATCAGGTACTTTTCACAACTATGGCTAAACGAAAATAAGCTGCAAACTAAAGAAGGAATGGAAGAAATTACGAAAATTGAAATAGACATTTTTGACTACATAAAATATAAAGACTTCTGCAAAAATACAATCAAAGACAATTAGAAGAAAAAGGCAGAATGGGAAAAGAGCATAATATATCACTATTAAAAGTCTAATATCCAAAATATGCAAAGATTAGAATAAATAATAAACACCAAGAGTCATTCTCCAATAGATAAATGTTTGAAAGATACAAATACTTTATCTTCTAAAGAACTGTAAGTATAAATGACCACATGAAAGATGTTCCAAATCACCAATAGTGAGAATTAAATTAAATTAAAAGTTTTCACCTCACATCAATGGAAATTGGCAGAGACAATAAGAAATGGAAAGAGTCAAGGCTGTGGGAAAGCAGACATATCAATATACTATTTGTGGAGCTGTTAAGTGGTGCAATTATGCTGAATATTAATTTGGAATTATGTAAAAAAAAAGCAACTAAACTTTTTATGCTTTTTGACTTAGTGATCTCACTACTAGGAGAGTCTCCAAAAAGATAGATGCAATATACACCAAAATATTCATAGCAACTCTTTTTGTGGTAGTAAAGAACTGAATGCGAAGTGGGCATCTATTGAATAGTGAACGGCTGAAAAAACTATGGTGCGTAAAATGTAATGTGCTGCATGCACTGCGCAGAAATGATGAAAAAAGATCAAACAGCATGATAGATAAAGAGCCAGCCGGAGTCTGAAAGAGCTTCCTTCCATCACAGGTCCAGACTCCCTACTACTGGCCCCAAAAGGAAGTCAGAAAATCATGAAGATTTCTATGAATTGATATGATGATGTAAGCTGAATCAAGATAACAATACCCACTACCACATCAACTAAATGAGGAAATTCAATGATGAGTAACTGAAAAATCAATAAAGGTCTTGGGAGAGCAAATAATGAGCTATGCACCGACCCTCTTACAAGAGAAAAGCTATTACAACAGAACATTTTCTCCTTTCCCTGATGTGGTCATTGTATCAGGCATCTCTGTTTAATTGTTTTTCTCTGTCCCAAGGAAGGGTTCAGTCTGGAGAGGGTCTGCAATAACAGGGTCATAAAAACTGATAGCATCACTAAAAACATTTTCTGTGAATGCATAGGATCATACAGTTAGACTCAGGAAGGACCTCAGGGAACATCTAGTCCTTCATTTGACATATGATGGAATTAAGACACAGAAGGGTTAACTTGCCCAAGGTCACAGATATAGCAATGAACTGACAGGGACAGTAGGTGAACCCAGGTCCAAACCCCAAAGTCAGTGTTTTCACAGTCTAATGCTGCCCCTCAGTTCACCAAGCCATGAACTCAGGATATACTGAATCATCTGCTGGAGAATTTGTAAATAGTCTAAAAACAAATCTATTGATCCATAAGTACCTGTTTTCACCCTGCACCCTTTTATGGCCTGTGTAATTCACTCAGTGAACCCAGCTCCTTATTTCACCTCTCAGAGAATCTAGATTCCATCCTTCCATGGAGCCAAACCCCTCCTCTGACTTCACTTCCCTCTCCATTCCAGAGTTAAACCAATTCAACTCCACTCCATTTTGGACCTTCACAGTCAATATGATCAGACCATCACAACAAATGAATGTAAAGACTATTTCACATTTTGCCCAGTGGATTTCTATCAATTTGATGCATGACACAAAGATTTCTGCCACTCCTCCATGGTTAACGCAGACAAGTGTGGATGATACAAACTAGTCAGAGGTACTACTCTATCCAGATACCCTTAACTTAAGTCTTATAGAAGACCTTGACAGAAACAATGAGTAGAAATAACAGCAGCGGGCAGCTAGATTGCACAGTGAATGGAGCACCGACCCAAGAGTCAGGAGGACCTGAGTTCAAATCTAATCTCAGACACTTAATACTTATTAGCCACATGACCCTGGGCAAGTCACTTAACCCCAGTTGCTCTGTATTCCCCTGTTCCCCCTCAAAAAAAAAAAAAAAAAAGAGAACAGCATTAGAAAAATCTGAAATCACTGGTCCAAAGCAGAGGTAAGCAAACTGTGACTAATGGGCCATAGTTTGCTGACCTCTGACCTAAAGCACTGAAAAAGGTCAGTTCTTCAAAGATTCTACCAAATAAATGAAAACAGTTCCAAAATTGAACTATGAAAACCATTATGGAGAACAATTTTGTAGCAGACAAGGAAAACCACTATTCTGTCTATATACTTTGACCCACCAATCTCTCCACTAGGTATATAATACCAAGACGGTCAATAACAGAAGAAAGGGTTCGTGTATAATAAAATATTCAAAACGACATTCATTAAGGTAGCAAAAATACTATAAATAGAATAGCTGTCCATCAATTGAAGAACAGCTGAACAGACAAGTATATAAACATAATGGAATATTACTGCATCACAAAAAATCACCAAGATAACTGTAATTCAGAGAAACTCAGGAAGATATGAACGAACTGTTCCAAAGTAAATGTAACCAAGATGACAACAGTACACATAGCAACAATAACACTAGAAGGCATCTGAACTCTGATCAATGTGATGACTAATCTTGACTCAAAAGGACTCGGACTGATGATGAAACATACTCTTTAATTTGACCTTTTGAAAAAGGTGAACTACATTTGCAGAATACTACCAGACATAGTCAATTTACCCATTCCATCTGTTTTGCTTAATACCTGTATTTTGTTGTGAGACTGGTAGAAAGGATGATTGGGAAATAATATTACTGTGGGACAGAAAGGCATTAAGAAAATACTTTCTAAAAGAGAATATACTGATGACATACAGTCATGTGGTTTTGGAAAAATCTACAAGCCTTTGAACTTTTTCTTAAACAGTATTTCCCAATATATTTTTCCTCAGTCTTTTCCTGTATCTAACTTTACAGAGAAGTCACCAAGTATCAACCTATTTTATATTGACTTGCTTGAGAACTTGTCAAAACTAATCTTAGCTTTCTTTTCCCTCTGTAATAGAAGCTGTAATTCTTTTCACCATGGTCTGTTTACTTATGCTACTAAGAAGCACTGTAAGTTGATATAACCAGGTGTTCTATTAAAATGATGTTTTTTTATGGCCTTTGGGTAACTCAATGAACCCAACTCCTTAATTCACCTCTCTGACAATCTAGCTTCCTTCCATGGAGCCAAACCCTTGCTCTGATTTAATTTTCCCCTCAACCGTACAGTTAACTATTTCAATCCCACAGGGTCCTCTTCTCTCAAATTCCTTGTCCTCCTGAACCTTGTATTCTATATACTACCCCTCACCCTTTGCCAGACTCTCTGAAAAAAGGTTGTTTCCTTTTTTTGTCTTTGTATCTTCAGCTCTCAGCACAACATTTGTCACATAGTAGGCACTCAATAAAATTTTACTGATTGATTCTTTTAGGTTTAACTGAGAGGAAAATTGTCAATTAAGATATAATCCAGTTCCTCCAGCAGTGTAATACACTGACTGTTGGAAAAAAGATTCAGACTCAAGAATTATGTTTGAAAATAGTCTAAAAAAAAAGCTGTGATTCATTACAGAACCCTTTTCACCCCTTTCACTGTGGAAATGAAAGGGGGCAGAAGACCACTGTGTATTTTTGTCTGTTTTATTGGTCCCCATGGTCAAATAATTTATCACCTAATGGCAAACTTCTCTGTAGTTAGCTGGGCTGGACCTTGGACAGCAGATATAGTCTGTCACCAGTATCATATTCTGAAGCCTTTCCAGCTTAGAACAATCTGCCAGATTTTGCAGGCATTCCCTTTAAGAACTCATTTCCACATCATGATGGCCACTAGAGTAGAGCTTCTGTGAAGGAAAACTATCTGGTTCTACACACACACACACACACACACACACACACACACACACACACACACAAATAAACCAAGGGAAAAGCAAAGAAATCCCAGAAACAGAATCAATGAGTTTAATTCTGTGACAAGGTAAAAGACAGAGTGTAGAAAACACTATTTTATACTTATTGTTTTGTATCCCGTCTGTATGGTACAATTTCTCCCTCACTCTAATCCTAAATGGGTCCCAGCTCTAAGACTGGCCAGGATTACATGGGTCCATGAAGTTGACTAAAATTCTAGTTCGGGAATTTATGGAAGGTACAGCTGAGAAGTATCTACACAGGTGACAATCAACAACATAGAACAGACAAGCCAAAATCCAGGAGCAAGCAGAAAGAAGGAGGAGGAAGAAGGCCAGAGACAGAAGATGACATCAGAACCAGGAAACAGGACTGAAACAAAATAATGTTGGAAATAGAGTTATTGGAAGCAGCCTAAACTTCATGGTTCAAGCTCAACAGAACAAGAGTATCAATTTGTCACGCCCACATCAAGGGGTTCCTATCACTGCCACCACCCACAGGAACTACCAAAGACTGTAAGACAGCAACCCCCATTCCTGACGGCCTAAAACTGTGCTAAAGACATAAAGCACACAGTTTTCCTGGCTGCTTAAAGAATTATAAAAATGATGAATAACATGTCAACTAAATCATTCATTAATTAATGAGAGAAGATAAACAGTACAGCTAAAAGGAAAAAGTTCAGAAGGCAAAACTTACTTAGCCTTCAGTGGGACTTCTAAAGGGTGTGTGGATAGATCTAAGGTGGGGACATGAACTTGGAATGAAAAAAAGTTAGTTTATTTCAATAGATGAATAATTTGTTAATAATAAATAATTTAAAATAATTAGCAATGGTTATTAGTGAAAGATTAATAATTTATTCAATAAATTCATCTTTATCTCAATAGAATTGATTTCCTTTGTAATTCTTAGCATTTTAACACATTATTCTAAAAGGGGGTCCCAGAGGCTCCACCAGACTCCCAAACGAGTACAGGAAACAAAAAAAGTTAAAAACATCGGCCTATAAAGGCAGGTCATATGGAGTGGCCCACTAGGAGATGGAAATAAGTATGAGGTTTCCTGTTGGTAGAACCATTAATAAAGCGGTTTACTCACTTCCCACTCCCTTCTCCAAAGAATAACCTTGGCAAAGGGATGGGTAGTAGAATTGAATGATTCCGTCAGTTATGTTCTGAGGCTGAACCGGCATGAAAACAACTAACTCAGGGAATGTGCTTTTCAGAATGCCGGCTGGGGCAACATTAGAGGAGAGAGTTCAAACAGGGACAGGTAGACTACAGTGTTACTTGCAATGAGCTGACACCTGAACCTGCAGACCCTGAAAAAAAAAAA
>CM053599.1:178826476-178874905 GCA_028646575.1 Pseudocheirus occidentalis | reverse complement strand
GAGAGAGAGAGAGAGAGAGAGAGAGAGAGAGAGAGAGAGAGAGAGAGAGAGAGAGAGAGGGAGAGAGAGAGGGAGGGAGAGAGAGAGGGAGGGAGAGAGAGAGAGAGAGAGAGAGAGAGGGAAAGAGAAAGAGAGAGAAAGAGTGAGCTTGGAGGCAGAAAAGAATATGGTCAGAGCAGAAGGGATGAATTCATCCTGGTCTTTGCTCCCTATTGCTACTTCAAGACTTCCTGCTCCATTATCACTCACCTTGTCCTTCTCTGAAATCCGTATCATCAAAAACTAGAAACAGAGTGCATGCTCTCTGTGCTATAGGAAATGACAAAGAGAGAGGATTAAGGGCAAGGACTGGATAAACTGAAACTGGACAAAAGTAAGCAGAACAAGCAGCCCAATTTTCCCAATGACCAAAATAATGCAAAGAAAAACAGCACTGAAAAACTTCAGAACTATTGATCAATTCAGGGGCCAATCACGCCCCTGAATTGACCCCACAATCTGGAAAATCTGCATAATATTTTTGGCCCTCCCTTCATATCAGAGAAATCTGAAGTTTTTCTTTTTCTTTTATGGGGTGTTTATAGTATCTTATTATAAATCTTGGGTTAAGTATTTCATTATAAGCTGTGGCTTCTGCAAAACCCTCCCCAAATTCATTCAATTTCTTATGCTGACGCGCATTATATCAAAACCATGATGGGGAAAGTCGTGACGTGGAAGGGATAACTGTTAATTATTACTGTTATCCAACTATGCTTATCTTTGAGAATGGAGGGCTCTATTGACTATGATCTTCATGTGTATTTTTCTCTCAGTTTTGGTATTTTTACTTGGTATCAGCTCACATAAGTCTTCCCAATTGAGTTTCCTTATCTCACCTGTGATAAAAGTATGGTGACCACTCATGGACCAGAGCTTAATGCTGATCAACATGGAAGCTTTAACCTGCCCCATTTTTCCAACAAGGGCTAGTGCACTCCTTGTGCAGCCTGGTAGCCCTCTAATATGGCAAGATAGTCTGCCAATAAGGCAAGTCCTCGAATGGGATTAAAAATGTAAGTGCCAGATTTTGCAGATACCTGACAGCTACAGCCCTTCTGCAATTGAGGACTCCTGAACTCAAGCAATCCACTAGTCTCAGCCTCCTCGAGTAGTAGGAATTATAGGTGTGTACCATAACACCTAGTTTTCTTAAAAGCCTTTTGAAATCCTATGTTTTCTTTTTTCACTTAATATTTTATTCGCAGTCTTTTTTAAAAATATCATGGTCATTTCCCATCGACTCTTCTCTCCCACTCCAAATACAGGAAAGCAATACCTAAAGAAATCAGAATTCCCAATCTTGATTCCAAAAGTTTGATAATAAAATGCACTTTTCTCTTCTTGACAGAGAAGTAGAAGGCTATTGATATGGAATGCTGCATATGTTTTCAGATAAATTCAGTATGTTTGGTTTGTTCAATCAATCAACAAGCATTTATTAAGTACCTATTACTTGGACAAATAAAATTGTCCCTGCCCTGGAGAAGTGTCTTATATTCTACTGACAGAAACAACACATACGGAGATAAGGAAAAGCAAAACATCCACATACATGTGCACACACACAAAATGAACACTATGAAATTCCAGGAGAGGCACTAAGAGGTGGGGAAATGAGGAAAGATCTCCCAAAGGGAGTAGCACTTAAGCTGAGCCTTTCCAATATGTGCAAACACACGGAGAAAGAACGTCACACATGGAGAACAGCAAGTCTTCCAGTCTAGCTGGAACGGTGAGGAGAAATGAGAGTAACAAGAAATAATCTTAGAAAGGTAAGTTGTCACCAAATTGTTAAGTGCTATAGAGTTTAACTGGAGATGATATTTTATCCCAAAGATAACAGACAGTTACTGGATCTTCTGGAACAGTCAGAGCTGTGCTTTCGGGATATCTGCTGGACAGCAGCTTGGGGGACAATGGGAGGGAAAATAGGCTTGAGGCTGGAAGGCCATTTGGGAAGCTACTACATAAATCCAGGTGGGGGATGTTGACGGTCTAAATTGTTTTTACTGTTGTTACTTCTTCATTCTCAAAGAGGATCAATGACATCAGGAGGGTGATGTCTTGACTTGTGAGTGAACTGGATTTAAGTGAGGCAGAGCTATGCAGAATTATCAGCCTCACTCTCTCCTCCAGAGTCATCAGAGTCTAGTGGCAAGACAAAGGTCAAGACAACAGGTGACAGATCTGGAGACAGTGGGAGACCTTGGCCTGAGACCTGGGGCCTAAATTAGGGTGACTATTGTAAGAGTAAAGAGAAGGGGACAGACAACAGAAACACAGAAGTAGAAATGAAGAGACTCCACAACTGAATGTCTATGGGAGGTAAGTGACAAGCTAGGCTGTGAACCTGGGTGACTGGAAGAATGGTGGTGCCCTCCACAGAAATAGGGATCTTCTGCCTGTTTTTCTTTTTTACAAGAGATAGTGGTATTGAAGTGACAGGGAAATTTTTTTAAAATTAGCATCTATAAAACCTTTTGGGGCAACTAGGTGGTACAATAGATAGAACGCTGGGCTTGGAGTCAGGAGGTACATCTTCCTGAGTTCAAGTCTGGCCTCAGACACTTCCTAGCTGCATGACCCTGGGCAAGTCACTTAATCCTGTTTGCCTCCATTTCCTCATCTGTAAAATGAGCTGAAGAAGGAAATGACAAACCACTTTAGTACCTTTGCCAAGAAAAACCCAGATGGGATTATAAAGGGTTTAATATGACTGAAAAACAATTGATAAAACATTTTAAAAATAAAATTCTTATTATTCAGTTATATCATGCTTTCGCTCAGAGACTAATTTGCTTCCAATTTCACTTATCCCCTCCATACAAAATGCCACAAGATTTGTATCTCCTGCCCTGACGTCTCTTCCCAGATGCCAATCCTGCATATCCCAACAGCTCCTAAGACGCTTCCACTTGGACATCCGGTATCTCCAACTCATCACTTATTCTTTACCTTCTCTCCCTCCTCCTCCAAAAACAAAAAACCAAACCCCATACCTTTCCTCCTGGTCTCCTTATTTCTGTTAAGTACACCACCATCACCCCAATTACTCAGCCTCAAAAACTTGAACTAAGCCTTGACTCTGATTTCTCCCCCAAAATCCAATCACCAAGCCCTGTCCCATGTGCCTTCATTACGTCTTTTCCATCAAGACCAGGCAAATGCGATGATTAACACTTCCTCTTGCTTAGGCTCCCTAATATATCCAGCAAAACAAAAAAAAACAAATACATGTTGGCACCACATTCATCTTCCAAAAATTATCATTTTTATCATGTCTTTCTACAGTCCAAAATTCTGAGGCTCATACAATAACAGATTTAGGGCTGCAAGGACCTAGGAAGTTTTTTTAATAGATGTGGAAACTTGGGTAACTTGCACAGGAAGTAAAGAAGAAGAGCTGAATTCAAACCCAGGACCCCTGCCTCCCTACCAGTCAAGTTCAATAACTCCCTCCTAAAGGGGCAGGTAGGCGGCACAGTGGGTAGAGCACTGGGCCTGGAGTCAGACAGATTTGTGTTCCAAATAAAACCCAAATGTCTTAGCATGACCTCT
Source organism: Pseudocheirus occidentalis (assembly GCA_028646575.1). Classification (NCBI taxonomy): domain Eukaryota; kingdom Metazoa; phylum Chordata; class Mammalia; order Diprotodontia; family Pseudocheiridae; genus Pseudocheirus; species Pseudocheirus occidentalis. The sequence goes on along the minus strand of CM053599.1, from coordinate 178,871,305 downwards.
ACCAGTCCACCCCAATCTATCCTTCTAAGCTTTGAGACAGGGATCACCTAATATTTCTTTGTACGTCCCCACAATAGTATTTCACATACACAGCAAGCACTTCAATAAGTTGTTGCTGATTTAGTATAAAGATTCCTAACACTGACCATGGCTTGGATCTTCAATGGTTGCCCTCCCAGCAGCACTCAGACTGATCCCCAGGATTCTCAGGTTCAATTTTTGGCAACAGTCATCTGCATTCTACCTGACTTTCATGTTCCCAGTTTCACATTTAGCTTTAGATTCACATCACTGTTTGCCCATAATACAAATAATAAAACTTAGTGTTGCTCTTGCGAATATTCTTATGTCTGGCCAAGAAACAGACCTTGTGGTCTTCCTAAACTGATAACCCTAAGTTTTCGAGGTCTAGCTCACCTCTCCAGTATCCCAACCCTAGATGACAGAGTACTGAGACCCTAAAATACCATAAGCCACAATAAGCTGGGATGCCAAAACTCCCTATCCAAAAATGTCCAGTGAATTTAAAATTGCTAAAAATATAGACTCATTAAACACTACCACCAGGAGGGAAAAATTGAGGAGGCTGGCTGTTTTGCCAGGGAAAAACACATACCCTGTGATGGGAAGAAAAAAGCTCTCTTCACTATCTTGGGCTTGACCTGTGGTTCCTTCATAAAGCATAGAGGCTTAAGGGCAACCCTCATTTCTCTCCTGAGCACCAGTTTCATATTGACCACTGCTAGTTTTTTATTGGACAATTGTGTTCAACTTTTTGTGAACCCATTTGGGGTTTTCTTAGCCATTTCTTTCTCCAACTCATTTTACAGATAAGGAAACTGAGGCAGAGTTATGTGACTTGTCAGCCAGTAAGTGTCTGAGATTCAATGTACACTCAGGTCTTCCTGTCCCCAGGCCTGGTGCTCTATCCACTGCATCACCTAGCTGCCCAACTGCTATTCAGACACCTAAAGTTGAATAGGCACCTCAAACTCAACATGCCCAAAGCATAACTTATTCTCTTTTCTCCCCAAACTCCCTCCTCTTCTCAATTTTCCTGCGGCTAACAAAGACACCATCATCCTGAGTTATCCAGGCTCACAACCTGTGTGTTACTTTCAATTCCTCATTAACACTCACCTGATACAATGCAACCTTCATAAAATCTTTTCTAAGCATCCCCTTTTCTCTGTTTACACAGACACAACACTACCTCAAGTCCTGATCTCCTCTCATTTGGACTGCTCTGAGAGCTTTCTACTTTGCCGCCCTGCCTCCAGTCTCCCCACTCCAAATCATCCTCCATTCGGTTGTCAAAATGATTTTCCTAAAGTGCAGGTCTGAGCATATCGCCCTCCCCACCACTCACTGAACTCCAAGGGCTCCCTATTACCTCCAGTATCAAACAGAAAATCTTCCGCTGGGCCTTCACAACCTAGCCCCTTCCTACCATTATATCTTCTGCTATTTTAATCTTGTGACACGATCTAGCTACTCTGGTCCACTTGCTGTTTCTTCAACAGGATAGTCTGTCATCTCCTGACTCCATGTTTTTGTCTTGACTGGCCCCCCGTGCCCTGAATGTTCTTCCTCCTCACGTCAGACACCTGGCTCCTCTGGCTTCCTTCAGGACTCAGTTCAAACCCACCTGCTGCAGGATGCCTCTCTCTAACACCATTTTTCCTCCCACTTCCCCTATGCTTCTCCTTTGAGATTACCTTCCATTTACTCTGCATGTATGTCAGGCATACATTTGCAAGTGGTCTTCCCATTTAGAATATGAGCTCCCTGAGGGCAAATTCACTGGTTTTTGCCTTTCTCTGCATTTCCAAAACTTGGTAGAGTACTTTGCACATATGGAAGATGGACTGACCTACTAAGACACATTCCTAAAAAGCCAGGCCTTGCTGCCCCTCATCAATTCTTACTTTCTTTAATCTCCCTTATTTTGCTTGTCTTGTCTCCCCTATTAGACTTAAAGCTGCAAAAGGGGGAAATCATTGTCTTATGCTTTGAATCCCCTCAGTTTCCAGCACCGTGACTTACATAAAGCAAGCACTGAAAGAGAAACCATTCTGATGCCAAAGAAAGAGTCTTAAAGAGACCAGTGTGGATACACAAGCAACTCATCTATCTCTTTAGATAAGTTTCTTGTATATCTATCTACTACACACACACACACACACATACACATACACACACACACACACACACACACACACACACACACACACACACACACCCATATACCATGTAAAGAAGATGGAAGCAAAGGCAGATGACAGAAGAAGAATATGAAAACCTAGTAAAGAAAACGGGATCATAAGGACAAGTGTGGAAATGAACTCAGGTTAAGAAAAATGAGCTTATGAAGGCAGATCAGCCATATTTTGGAAAAGGTATGATGTGGCAGTACAGTGGAGTAAGATGGCCTTGGAGTCACTAAGTCCAGAGTTCAGATTCATCCTCAGACATTTACAAACTGTGTGAATCTGGGCAAGTCACGTGACCTTTCTGTGCCTCCGTTTCCTAATCCGTAAAATGGAAACAATAAAGGGAGGCAGCTATGTGGCACGGCTGATAGACTGTCAGACCTAAAGTGAAGAAGACTCCTCTTCCCAATTTCAAATTTGGCCTCAGACACTGATTAGCTGTGTAACCTTGACCAAGTCACTTTGTCTCAGTTTCCTCATCTGTAAAATGAGCTGGAGAAGAAAACAGCAAACCACTCCAGTATCTTCTCCCCAGAAAACCCCAAAATGGGGTCACAGAGAGTCGGACATGACTGAATGACCAAACATCAGCAAAGCATCTACTTCCCAAGGGTTGTGAGGATAAAAATGAGGTATTGGTAAAGCATTTGGACAATCTTCAAGCTCTGTATCAATGCTAGTTACTACTATGAATTCTTGTGAATTGTAAGGATGATAGTGGAGTACAGACAGGGATCTATGTTTGACTTTGTGCTATTTAACATTTTACCATCGACTTAGATAAAAGCATAAAAAGCACGTGGGAATCTGAGGAGTCTGTCTAGCTAACAAGATGGAAGACAGTTTAGCTCTAAAACAAACACATCAGTTATGATTAAGGAGATAAATTTTAAAGTCTGAGATCAAAAATCAACTTCACCAAAAATAAGTACGTGTGAAAGAAACAGAGATATGAAAAGACAGCAAGTCCAGAACAAGGCAACAAAGTGATCTGACACCCATTAATATTTTCTAGTTAATATGACCTTGGGCTAAATTATGAAAGGCACAGTTCTCAGGTCTACAGAGATGATAAATGTGCTGTGCTCTGCCTTGGTCAAACTCCATCTGAAGTACACTTTAGGAAAAACAATGACTAGCTGGAGAATAACCAGAAAAGTGCATCCTCTGGGCGACTAGGTGGTAAAGTGAATAGGGCACTGGTCCTGGAGTCAGGAGGACCTGAGTTCAAACTCAGATTCAGATACTTACTAGCCGTGTGACCTTGGGCAAGTCACTTAACTCCAATTGCCCTGGCCTGCCTTCTCCCCTACAAAAAAAAAAAAAGCAAAAAAAACCCCCCAAACAAACCAGAAAAGTACATCCAGAATGGTGAAGAGCCCCCCAGGACCATGTGGAATTAAGTTCACCTAAATGAACTGGGGCTAACCAGCAAATAAGACTAAGGAAGAGATAAGATCATGGGCTTCAAGTATCTGTACAGAGGTCACCTATAAGAGAGATCAGACCTGTTCTGCTTGATCCCAGAGGCAGAACTAAGAACAATGTGCAGAAACTTCAAAGAGGAAGATTTAGACTTGATATAAATAAAAACTTCCTAACAATTAGCCATTCCAAAGTTGAATGGGTTGATCTCTGGCAGCAGGGGGGGTTGTTCTCTCTGGATTTCTTCAAGTAAAATTTAGATGACAATATCAAGTACACTGTAAAGGGAATGAACTAGATGGCTTCCAAGATCCTTTCCTACTCTGTAGTCCCAATTTGCTATCTTGATAACACTAGAAGGGCCAGAATTTTGAAGAATCAAGATGCCTTGACTTAAATGATGCATTTTTTTTCAAATCCAAGAGGCAAAGAAAATAGAGACAGGATGAAAATTTTTATTTCAAAGTAAAATTCTGATTAAATGTCACTGATGCAGCAGGGACACCAACCTAAAATGAACGTACCCAAAGTCCAAATCCAAGCAATGACCATGGCCTAGATCAGTTCCCACTTTGATGATCACGCCTGTGCCCCACTTTCTGGACACCCCAACCTGCTAACAACCCCATGCTGCAGCCCTAGACACAGCATCATCTCTGTGGGTAGCAAAACCTATTGAAATGACACTGATATGAAAAAAACTGCTCCAGTTTTTCCCAGTACTTCCAAGAATAGCATGTAGAAATTGTCCTGAACCCAACGAAATAGTAGTGCTCTAGACGTGAGAGGCTTTTCTGGTAATAGCATATGCCACTGATAATAAGAACCACAAGAGGTCATATATTTATTTTTTAATTTCTAATTTCCTTTCTTTTATTTTCTCCTGCTTTTATTACATTAATACATATTTACAGAATAAAACAACCATTTCTATAATATAGTACAATAAAAAGATGTACATGAAACTATAAATCTACTACACACAACTTGCTATAAATTATCATGTAAATTTCATTTTTTGTTGTTCCTCCTTTCTTTCTACTCTCCCCCACCCTGGAGATGCCCTGGAGAAGACTGCCATGAGACACAGAGGGGTCTGTGTGAGTGTGTGTGTGTGTGTACACACACATACATACATGTCAAATCATTCTATATATACTTCTATTTATCAGTTCTTTCTTGGTTTGCAGATGGCATCTTTCTTCCTCTGTCTTTTATAATTAATCTGGGTATTTAGTCAAAATAACTTATTCACTCAAACTTGTCCTTAAAACAATATTGCCATTACTGTATACAATGTTCTCTTGGTGCTGTTCCTTTAGCTCTTCACTATTTCATGCCAATCTTTCTACGTTTTTTCTAAGGACACTGAGCTCATCATTTCTTATAGCACGGTAGTATTCCATCACAAATATATACCACAACTTGTTCAGTCATTCCTCAATTGATGGGTATCCCTTTGAACAAAAAGTCAAGAATATCAAAGAAAATAATGGAGAAAAAATGTAAAGGAAGGAGGTTTAGCAGGGCCAGATCTTAAACTATGTTCTAAGTCAGTAATTATCAAAACTATCTGGTACTTGCTAAGACACAGAATGGGAGATCAATAGAATAGAATGAACATAAAATTCACAGTAGCAAATAAAAATCATAATCTTATATTTGACAAGTGCAAAGACTTAAGATTTTGGGATAAGAATTCATTATTTGGTAAAAAAAAAAATTGTTGGGAGAATTGGAAAGCAGTATGGCAGAAACTGGGTATAGAGCAATATTTTATACCATTTACCAAGATAAGGTCAAAATGGATATATCACCTAGACATAAAGAGAGATTTTACAAGAAAATCAGAAGTTCATGGAACATATTACCTATCAAACTTATGGATAGGTGAACAATTTATAAATAAACAAGAGACAGAGAGCAAAGTCAGGTGTAAAATGGATAATTTTGATTGCACTGATTTTAAAAGTTTTTGTAAAAATAAAACAAAAGTAGCCAAGATCAGAAGGAAAGCAGAAAATTGGGAAAAAAGTTTTATAGACAGTTTAAAGTTCTCATATCTAAAATACATAAAGAACCTTGTCACATCTATAAGAACACGAGTCATTCCTCAATTGATAAATCATCAAAGGACATGAATCACTATATATGAATTCACTTCCAGTGAAGAAATCAAAACAATTTTATAGTTATATAAAAAAAAGTTCTAAATCATTACTGATTAGAGAAATGCAAATTAAAACAACCTTGAGATATCATTTTATACCTACTAGATTGAATTAAATAATAAAAGGGGAAAGTGACAAATGTTGGACGGGATGTGGAAAAATTGGAACACTCATTCATTGTTGGTGGAATTGTGCATTGATCCAACCATTTTACAGAGTAATCTGGAATTATGCCCAAAGAGTTATTAAATTGTCTATACCCTTTGACCAGAAATAACACTATTTGGTCTATTTCCAAATATGATTAAAGAAAAAGGAAAAGGATCTATATGTTATAAAATGTTTATAGTAGCTCTCTTTGTGGTGGCAAAGAACTGGAAATTGTAGGGATGCCCTTCAATTGGGAGGATGGCTGAACAAGTTGTGACTTGTCTACAATCACCCAGTGAAAAAGCCAGGAGTAAATGTGAGTCTTGAGATCCCAAATCCAAGATTCATTCCAGTATGCTACAAAGCCTTTCATATAAGCACCACTTTCTATCTAAATGAACCCAAAATGGATAAAGAAGACCTCACCATCCTACATCCTTTTCGAGTTCCTTCAATGAAACAACTGCAAAAAACCATACCTGTCAGTACTCTGTGGGAACCACCAGGCTTGACTACTTTCCCTGACAAATACACTAACCACAGAAATCGAGGTTTGTCAGCAAGTATGGCCCAGGCTGAGTCCCATCAAGCCAACCACACCTATGCTTCTCTCTACCCACTGCCTATCCTGCATTGTAGGGTGTCTTCCACTCCAACTTTACGATAGAGACTAAGCCTGATGACTTTGCAGAACTGCCTCACTTAAATCCAGTTCACTCACAAGTCAAGACATCACTCATGATGTCACTGACCTTTTTTCTTTTAAATTTATTTACTTTTAATTTACAACATTCATTTCCACAAGTTTGAGTTCCAAATTTTCTCCCCCTCCCCTCTCTTCCCCTCTCTCCTCCCCAGGTGGCAGTTCTACATATACCTTCACATTAAACAGCAATCATTTTGTAAAGAAGAATTATGGTCTTCTTCCAAAATGAAGGATGAACAACACCATCAGACTACAAGACTTCTCTCCCTTCCCTTCCTTAGTAGACTGGAGCATCTTACCATTCAGCTTTACAGGCAGAGAATTCAGATACAAAGGACACCCCAATGAAAGAATAGTCAGTTGCTCAACAAGTATTAAGTACTTATTATGTACTCGGAATTGTGTGCTAAGCTAGGGACATAAAAAAGGGCAAAAAAAAAAAATAGTCTTTGCCCACAAGGACTGTACATTCTCATGCCAAAGACAATACATAAATGATTAGGTATACACAAGTTATAGAGAGAATAGAGAGAAGATAATTTGGAAAGGGTTGAGGGTAATTAGGCAGTGGGGCATGGGAAGGGCAACCAGAAAAGGCCTTCTGCAGAAGATAGTTTTCTGAGACGGAAAACTAAGAGGCTGGCCTGAGAGGCGGCAGAGAATTCTAGGCATGGAAGGGCAGCCAGGGAAAAGCTCAGAGATGGGAGAAGAAGAGCTGTGTTTGAGGAGCTCCAAGTAAGCCAATCCAGCTGGAGAATAATATGAATGAGATAGAAAGGTGCCAGGTTACAAAGAATTTTCAATGCCAAAGAGAGGACTTTATAGTTGATCCTAGAGGTCACCCCCAACGCTTGACTCAGAGCACAAACTTAAAACCCTTGGGATGCCTTAGCCCCAGAAAGAGAAGTAAATATAGAGGTCAGTGGAAATGGGTTTAAACTGTGACTCTGCTAGTGATCTTGGATAAATCACTCAACATCTCTGAGCATGAATTTATTCCTCTATAAAGTGAGGGGGTTGAATCAGACGATCTCCAAGACCCCTTCTCTTTCTATGTTCCCTTCTCCCCATGAGGCAAAACAAAAGCTCTATGAAGAAAACTCCTCCTTTATGGTTTGTAGACAATTACAAGATTTCTTTTAAGGCACAGACCTACCCAGAGTCTCCCTCCATGTCCTACCCAAGTGAAACAAAAGGATACATTTGAGAGAACACACAAACTGCCAACATCTGAATGAAAGAATGTCAAGGACACTGCCCTAACCCAGGGTGTGCCTCAACTCATGTAAGTAAGAAGAGCTCTTGGCAAGTAAGCAAAAATAACAAACTCTACCTAGGCCTAGAACAGATCACAGTTATGATAAGAACACTGATCAGTAATGTATGCGTTGAGGAGGGAGGGTATAAGGAAAGAGGGAAGGAGAAGGAAGGAAGAAAGAAGAATGAGAAAGCCCATGAGTAAAAGTGGGTCTGCTCTCACATCCTGCCAAAGAAACCTTGGAAGATGAAGAAACAAGACAGATGGAATAATGACCAGCTTAGCTAGCCTTGGGAGTCTGAGCAAAGCAACTAGCCAGAATGAGGCAAAGGTCAGGTGTCAGTACTTGGAAGCAAGAGTAGGGATTCAAGGGAAAATGCATGATTCAAAGCCCAGAGACCAATCTACACTGTTTTGTCTATGGACCTCTAATCTTTATAACTAGAGCCACCTAAGCACCCCACCCCCAAAACCAATCCAGAACCTGCTAAGGGGGAGGTACAAGTTATAGAGTTCTAAGGTAATACAATCCTCATTCATTGGCTCAGCATCAATCAGGTCAGTCTCTTCCTAGTGCTTTGGGTCCTTTCACTTCCTCAACAACTGGTTGTTGGTATACTGGTATACCAGTCCCCTATGGGAGGGATCCCCCTTAACTCTGAATCTCAGTTTCCCCATGAAAAATGAGAAGGGATGACATTATAACTAAGGGAGAGATTATGAACGTGAATGCAAAAAGACCAGATTTGGAAGAAAAGGGAGTTATAAAGTAAAAATGACCCAGAGTGTTTCATCACTGATGAAGTAGATTTGCCCCCTGTAAAAAGTAATGCTGGCACTGGGATACCAACGGAGGGAGGCAGAACTGAACAACTTGGTTAGTTCTGAGCCTTCCAAAGAGGTGGCATTCTTAAATTCCTTTCAGCGCTATTTCAAAATCATATTCAATTTCATTTTAGTGTTAAGTATTTTTTCATCCATCCAACATCTATTAATTACCCAATGTGGCGGAGCCCTCTAACAGGACAAGTTTTGATAAGGTCCAGTCCATTCCCTTCATGGAGTTTCATGAACTACAGGGACCAAATGAGAAAATATCAGGTGTCCCCAAAGTCTTGAACTACTTAAAGCTTAAACTGAACTAAGACTTTTCAGATATCCTAAATATGTAAAGCAAACCACTTGGTAAACCTTAAAGAATTCTCTAACTGTAGTTATTATCATTATAGCCTAGCAGGTAGCTAAGACAAACAATTATAATACATAAGTTCTTAGAGTCTAAGAAGTAAAAGTGTGGGAGAATAGTTGAAAAAACTGTGGTGTATTAATGTAAAAATTACTGTGCAGAAAACAATTAACTTAGAGACACTTGGAAAGATTTAAATGAACTGATACAGATACTATCAGTAGCACCTACCTCGCCAGACTGTGACATTAAGAATGTACATTAAGAATTCTACAAACCTTACAGCACTACACATACAAATCAGTTATCACTAATGATGGTAAAGATATCTTGAGAGTAACTAGCTTCAAGACTTTAAGCAAGGCCCATTTGTAAAATGAAGTAGTTAGGTTAAATAATCTCTAAAATACTCTTCTGCTGCAAAATTCTAAGTTTCTAGGAGCTAACTTCCAAAATGAAGGCTTTCAGTTGTATCAGACTCATCTGGACCCCACTCAGGGTTTCTTGGCAAGACACTAGAGGAGTTTGACATTTCCTTCTCCAGATCATTTTACAGAGGAAGAAAGAGAGGTAAACAGGGTTAAATGATTTGCCCAAGATCACATAGTTACTAAGTGTCTGAGGCTGCATTTGAACTCACAAATATGAGTCTTCCTGACTCCAGGCAGGACTCTATCCACAGCACCACCTAGCAGTCCCTAAATGAAGACTCGTTTACAGCGGTAACATGAATCTTCATTTATGCGCCCATGGTACATGTTTGGGAAGCAGTAAGGCTGCTACTTAACAAGCTTCCCTAACTTCCTGAAATGGAAAGACCGTTTAAACTATAAGTGACCACTAAAGGGAATAAGGTGATTGGTAAAGGTACTGTTTTATTCACTGTTTCATTACAATTCGAAGTTCTAAAAAAAATGCCCTTAATTCCTAGAAGTACAACCTCCTCCAAGAAGCTCTTCCAGATTCCCCGAATTCTGTCCCTAACTTAATCTCCCGGAAATTACTTTGTATTTCATATCTATTTTTCTGGATACGTGTTTTTACTTTTCAATAGATCGTAAGCTCCTTAAGGGCAGGTAGGCACTTTTCGCTTTTGTCTTGGAAGCCAAAGTGCCAGGCATCTGAAGATTAGGGGCAGGAGGTGCATTTTCATTGCTAAAGGAAGCACTCCCTCTCTCAATGCAGGGAACGCACCTTCTAGGCAAGTTAGTTTGGGGGCCCTCCACTCTAAAGTGATTTGCCCAGGGTTACACATCAAGTCAGAAGCCAGTCTTGAATCCCGGTGTTCTAGGTATAGCTTAAGCTTCTGGCACGAAATACAGGCTTTGTAATTGCTTGATGAGTTAAAGTATGTCCCTGTACATCCTCTCTTCCACGATGGCCAGCATTTACCCCAACCCTCCTTCCATACAGGATATACCAAAAGGCTGACTGAGTGCAGTTCTAAGCTTTACTGTACTCAGTCTTTTGAGATACGCTGGATACTGTGAAAACAAGTAACTATGAAAACCAATCAGTTCCAGTTGGTAAAGGACACACCAAAAAAGCCAAATAATTTTTTAAAAACACACACCTTAGAACCCTGCTCCATACAGTTTTCATTTCCTTAATTTACACCTTTCAGCACACCAACGTTAATGACTTCCACTACCACTCCCACCCCACCCCCAAATCCACTCCTTCAGTTCCTACCAGGACCAGAAAACAACCGCATCTAGCTGCCGCTCTAGGATTTCCCTCCTAGTTACAAAAACCACAGGGCCCAACTTTCCAAGCAGGTAAAGTTCATGAGAGTGGGCGGAGTGGGGCGGGGGGGGGGGGAGGAGACAGAAAAAGGGGGAGGTAGGGAGGGGGAAGGGGAGCGCTTAGTGACCAAGGAAAACAAGGGTGTCACACACTCCAAACTCACATCCAGAACTTTCACTGACTCCTCCTTCCCTCCCCCACCCCCCAGAGATGAGACACCCCTGCTTAGCGCTTTGCGGCTGCAAATCAACCTCCCGTCTGGGCTTCCCGACCAAAGAACTTAGTGCGCCCGGGCGCACGCACCGGGGCAGAGCGGACCCAAAGCGCAAGCCCGGAGCTGCCCCCGAGGCTGGCCCAGCCCAGGCCAGCGCTACCCAGCCAACCCCCTGCAGACCCCGGTCCCTACCCCGGGGGCGCGGCGCTGGGGAGGTGGAGGGTTGGGAGCGGGCAGGAGAGGACCAGAGGCTGCTGAGCGCGAGTCTCCAAGCCAGCGGCGGGTGGAGACGAGTCTCCTCTGCCCCCCGGGCTCACTCACCTGGACCATCCGGGAGCAGCCGGCTGCCCAGGTGGGAAGGGCGTCCCAGGAGCTCCAAAGGCTTCCTACTTACAGCCCGAACCTGCCCAGGCTCCTGAGCATGCTCAGTGCCACCGCGAGTGACCGAGGAGACATCGCACAGTATCCCGCTCCACTTCTCCCAGTTTTCGCAGCCACCGAGGGGAGGGGGAAAGCCGGGGAGGAGGGGGTGTGGGGCCCACGCCTCGGACTCCAACCTCTCTCCTGCAGAGAAGGGCTGGGGAAGAGCCGGAGAAAAAGCGGAGGCAAGAGGGGCGTGACAAGCACGAACAGAAAAATCTGGCTCTTTTTTTGGTCTGGTTCGAATGTATCTATAGCTCCCTACCCGTAGCCCCCCACTCCAGCTCTTAGAAACAAAGAGGTCTGCTACCTTTTTGTTAGCCTAGGGCCAGTTAGAGAACTGCTTTTCAGATCAAAGGTTTTGCTTCTATGCAAAGCACCTGAAATATACCCTAGAACATTCCCCTTGCTAGCGCGTCTCGTTTACTGCAAAAAATGCACATATATTTAAAGCCCCTTATAATATTCCTTGGTCCTGTCCGTCCCGCTCGCAAGGCATCCCACTACCAACCTGTCAATCTCCCGTTCTGGGTCCCTCCTCCTTTCCCGGTCGCCACGAAGTCCCGGAGAAGTGGATTCAATTCATTGAAAATTCCGATAGGCTTTAGAAGACTGACTGGGCATGCCCAGATCTTGGTCAGGTTTGGGTCAAAAGTAGGAAGCCAGGAGCTGGTAATAAAGCCCTCCCACCGCCCCCGGGACTCTCTGGCTTCAAATAAGTGGCCACACTGTGTGGGCGATGCAGGCCGGATTGGACGGCTTCTGTCCTATCTCCGCTAGAGCTCCGTCTCTAGCCCACCTCCGGCGAACTGGAGCAATTTGACCGGCTTTGTACTTCTATCAAGGACTCCCTGCTCGCACCAGGAAGTGTCATCCCTTGTTCAGGGCTGCCGCCACTCAGGTGTATGTGAGTCTGTGTGTCTGTGCGTGTCTTTATGCGAGGGTGTGCGTGTTTTAACATTTCTTGCTAAGGGTTGCCCCAGCTCAGGTTTTTTGTGTGGGTTTTTTTTTTAGCCTACTGGGGAAAAAAGCCATTGATTAAATTTAAGGAAACTTAACAGTGTTGAATGAATGCTTTCAATAGACTGGAAATACCTAAGAAGGTAAAAATTTGAGTTTGGAAGGAAATTATAGACATTGCATAACTCTTTTCCATATGAATACTTTTTTAGCTGTGGGGAGCAACGCGTTTGTCCCCTCAAGACAACAGCGGAATAATTATTGTTAATGATCACAATAATAATTAGCATTTACCTAGCACGTTAAGGTTTGCAAATCACTTTACAGATACCTCACTTTATCTTCACAATAGCCCTGAGAAGCAAGTACTGTTATCACCAGATGGGGAAACTGAGGCAGATAGCGGTTAGGATCCTATAGCTAGCGTCTGAGGCTGGAAGTGAACTCGAGACTGGAACTCAACTCAAATCTTCCTGCCTCCAGGTGGGATGCTTCTAGAAAAGGGAATTTGGTGATGATCTAATGGTGACTGCCACTTTATTGGGTAAAGACCTGGGTCAGCCAGGTTCACTATCTCAGAACCACACTCCTCCCCGTCCCTACTACACACATTTAATCAGTTGTCAAGTTTTGTTCATTCTGTCTCCCCCGACTTCTCACATTTCACTTCCCATCTCTCTGCCATCAATCATCACAGCTCAGGCCCTTATTGCCCACCTCTTTCTTAGACTTCTGCAATAGCCTTCTAAGTATTCTCCCTGTCTCAAGTTCTTCTTTTCCAACCCGTCTTGCACACAGCTGCCAAAGGGATATTCCTAAGGTGTGGTGGCTCTGCCCCTGTCACTCCCTGATAAATAAACTCCAGTATCTCTCTATTGCCTCCATAGACTAGAAGCCCCTTGAGGTCAGGGGCTGTTTCATTTTTGCCCCAGAATCGCCAACATGTAGCATGGTTACTGACACTTAGCTGGGATTTAATACATGTCTGTTGTTCAACTAATTTGCCTCTAAGATCAAATGTAAATCCCTCTGACATTTAAAGCCCTTTGCAAACTGACTTCAACCTACTGATTCAGTATTCTCTGTAGTCTTCATATGCTCTGTAGTCTATTCAAACTGCCTTTCTTGCTGTTCCTCACAGGGGACGCTCCACCTCCCGTCAGCATGCCTTTGTGTAGACTGCCCATTATGCCTAGAATGGACTCCTTCCTCACTTTACCTGGCTGGTTAAATCTCTAGCTTCCTTCAAAGCTCAGATCCATATACCTATATACGTATATGTGTGTGTGTGTGTGTGTGCGCGCGTGCGTATATATATAAGTATATATATATGCACACATATATATACGTATATATACACACAAACACACATTATGTATATATACACATATCTATGTATATTGCATGCACATGGATGTGTGTGCATGTATGTCTATGTGTATGTGTGGATATTGTGTATATGCAGATATATATACACAATACATATACATATGCACACACATTTTATATATAGTCTATATTTATATGTACATATGTTGTTTCTCTGCATAGAATGAAAATTACTTGAGGCGAGAGACATTTCATTTTTGTCTGTTTCTCAAGCATCTAACATAGGGCCTGGCACATGGCAGATGCTTAATGGTATGTTTGTTGATTGACTGATTGACTGACTATTGCAATCATTTCCTAATCCTTCTCTCCATCTTTAATGCTCCCTCTCTGAGCTTTTCTCTACACAGCTGCCACATTGATGTTCCTAAAGCCCAGGTCTAATCATATTGCTTCCCTGCTCAAGAGGCCCCTATGTTGCTCTCTTGTCTCTAGGATAAAATATAAACTCCTCTGTTTAGCCTTTAAAACTCTATACAATCTGTCTCCAGTCTGTTTTTCTAGGCTTATTTCCCATCACTCTCCTTAATACACTCTACATTGCAGCCAAGCAGACTTACTTGCTGTTCCCTACACACAGCATTTCATCTTCTGTCTCCATGCTTTTACATAGACTAATATCCTCATGGTTGAAATGTGCTCTCTTTTCACTTTCAGCTTCCTTCAAAGCTCTGCCCAAATGTTCCCCTACATGAGACCTTTCCTAATGCTCCAGGTGCTAGTGTCTCTCCATCATCAAGAAGATACCTTTGTACTTACATGTACTTTTATGAACTGATGCAAAGTGCTATGAGCAGAACCAGGAGAACATTGTACACAGTAACAGCAGCATTGTGTGATAAGCAATTGTGAATGACTTGTTCCTCTCAGCAATTCAATGATCCAGGACAATTCCAAAGGTTTCATGATGAAAAATCCTATCCACATCCAAAGAAAGAACTGAAGGACTCTAAATGCAGATAAAAGCATACCACTTTCACTTTGGGGGGGGGGGTTCCTTTTGGTCTTTTTTCACAACATCACTGATATGAAAATATGTTTTATGTGATTGCACCTATATAATGTATATCAAATTACTTACTATCTTAGGAAGAAAGGGAAGGAGGGAGAAAAATTTGGAACTCAAAATTTTGTAAAAATGAATGAATTGGAAAATATAAAATGCTATATAAAAAAAGAAAATACTTTTGTATACATTCTGTACTTAATTTTATGTATACATGTTATTTCCTCTTAGCAGAGTATAAATTCCTTGAGGACAATTTTGGTTTTTGTTTTGTGTCCCTAGCAACTGACACAGCCCCTGGCTCATAGTAGGTGCTATTAAAGGCTTGTTGGATTAAATTTAAGTGAATTCTATGATCCTTCCCTGGGATGAAAGACTTAGCTTGCTAAGGTGACCATCATAAAAGGTTATTTCTTCCATTATCACTTATTCATTAGAACCAAAAACAAAGCAATCTTTCATTTTACAACAGCCAGTAAACTTGTCACATATTACTGTGTTCTCTAATACAAGTCAGATATTTGAAAATAAATATTCACATTTATTCTATATTTGATGTATAGTTTTAAAAAACTTTCCCCCCCCAAATTAACTCCACAGTAGCAAAAACAAAACAAAATATGGGTAACCTCCTGACTCCCTACATGCAGATCTCCAGAAAAATAACCTCAGATTCAAGGAATTCTATGGGTCAGCACTCGAACAAATCCATAACTGACAAGCCCCCACTAATGAGTTTCCTTTTACTAGCCAGCTAGAAGGCAAATGAGTTCAAAACAAAAAACATTTATAAATAGCGTAGCAAATAAAGTGACAAGAAAAGATCCTACCATGCACATATGGGGTATGCTCTGCCTCAAGCTACTTACTCTGCAACCAATGGGGAAGTCACTTGTAGAGAACACTGTGACTAGGGAACATACCTAGAATTCAATCATGTATAATAACGATAATAATAATGAAACTATAATTTATGTAATGCTTTAAGTTTTGCAAAACACTTTCCAAATACCTCATTTCATCCTCACAGCAGCCCAGGGTGATAGGTGGACTTTACAGATGAGGAAACAAAGGCAGGCAGAGGTTAAGTGATTAGCTAGTAAGTGCCTGTGGCAGGATTTGAACTCAAGCTTTGCTCATTCCAGGTCTAGCACTCTGTCCACCAAGAAATAAATGCAAAAAGACAAAGACCAGAGACATGGGTAGAGGGTAAGTACATAGGGAACATATGTGACCAGACTGCATGTATGACTAGGAAAACTCATTCCTCCCAAATGGAATTTAGATGAAGTCATTGTAATATCTACTGCCAAGTGTTAATTCCACTGGGTATCACATTATCTCTATTGGTCTTATGGTCACCAGTCTACTCTTTGCTACCATTTGGGGCTCCCTAATCCCTACTATGGAATGGTGGCTAGAAAATGTTTCCCTGAATAGGGCAGGTTAATATTCTTTTGGTACAATGCTGGCTGCAACCATGATCCTCTATAGACACAGGTCCACATGACCAACAAATACCAGCAAAATTCCCCCAGGCTAAGAATAAGTGAATTACCCGACCTTTGTCTGGAGTTGATCAATGTCCATGATCACAGACAGCTATTTGACTCAGGCTTAGAAAATTATTCATTTAACAAACAGGTGGTGCTGCTATCAGTTAACATGATCCTAGTCAGAAAAAGTGATCTCGGGGCGGCTAGGTGGCACAGTGAATAGAGCACCGGCTCTGGAGTCAGGAGTCAGGAGTACCTGAGTTCAAATCTGGCCTCAGACACTTAACACACACAAAAAAACTAGCCGTGTGACCTTGGGCAAGTCACTTAACCCCAACTGCCCTCCAAAAAAAGAAAAATGAAAAAAGAAAAAAAAAGTGATCTAATGTTGAATGTTCATCCTAAGTTTATGTTCCTCCCGTAAACACAAGTGTTGGGTTAGTGCCAAGATCTCTATGGTTCTCAGAGAGAAATAAACTTTCAATTCCCCAGGTCCATCTCTCTGGGGATGGCAGCTTCAATTTACTCTCAGGGTGTGGATTATAGTGTTTTTACCCAATCAAAATCAGACTTCAAGCCCCTACCTCTGACGAACCTCATTTCTTCCTTGACATTTCTATATTTCACCATACCTTAGTGACTTAACTTTGGCATAAATCTCCCATAGGAATAGTTAAATCATGATTGGATGCTGTATGCAGTCTTTATTCTTGGCATGGAATAAATAAAAACAATAAAAAATATAACATCACACATCTTTTGCTCAGTTCATCCCCCAGACTGCTCCTAGCCAAGCTGTTTCCAAATAATACACGGCTATCTTTTGAACCAAGGAGTTCTAGAAAATGCATGATTTGGTTCGCTTGGTTACTATGGCCACTTCTTTTGTAAGTTGACAAAGGAACATAATACAATATGGATTACATTTGATATTTGCCTCTTGCATTGGGCCAGTCTAGATGAAGACACAGCAACTTGGGATCTAAGACTTTTTACAACTTAGAGAATGGACTCAGGATCCAGCATAAACCGAAATACCTGAATCTAAGACAGTGAATACCTCGCCATTGACAGGCACCTCTGACTGCTTTTCTCCTTGAGTATCTCATGGTGGAGCAAAAATGTGCATTTAGCAGACAATGAAATCCTGCTTCCATTCCACCTTGTTGTCCTAGGATTTGAATATGGTACCTCCCTCAGTTGTGTATTTCATTTCCTTCTTTTCTAATTCCCCATCATTCTTAGCTTTATGGGAGGGTCCACCCAAAGCGTGGAGCTGCAGTCATCAGAGGAACAGAGGTATGTAACTTCTCTGTTATATTTGTAACTCCTAATTTAACCCCTAATTGTGAGCCTGAGTCCCCAAAACCTATTTTAGGGACTTTGCCCATAAGACTCCACAGAAGTTGCATATTGCCAGTTGTGACTAAACCTAATTCGTTCCCCAGATGTTCTTTGATTAGCATACAAATGAATTTAGGTCAAAAACAAAAAAGACTGGTAGAAAGAAACACCAAAGTTGAGTTCTTGTCCTTATTGCATATATCTGTTAAAAACAACAACAACAAAAATGCTAATCCTTTAAAAAATTAACCGTTACCCTGCAAAGAATTGCTCTCTCTACACCTATGTAATATACTGCTCAAGGATTTCAGGAGCTATCATATTTGATTATAACATACACAGAAGAAAGGAAATGAGCATTTATTAAACACCTACCATGACCCAGGTACTGCACTAATTGCTTTGTAAATACCATATCCTCATCACATTTACCTGTGACATAAAAATAAAAACCAAAAACTCCTAAAAGTTCCCATTGATTCCATTTTCTCCCCCTCTCTAGTCCATACATATACAAAGCTTCCAAAATAATCTTTTTTAAAAATTTAATTGTATTATTTTCTCAAATTAACATGCATTTATTTTCTCTACCTTCCCAACCCCTAATTCAACAAGAAAAGAAAACCCTTATCACAAGCAAATTCCTTTTTTGGCCACGTCCAAAAAATGTATGTCTCATTCAACACCAAATAATCTTTCTCATTTCTAATTTATTCTTGCCATGTCACTCGAAATCACAGGTGCCTCCTGAATAAAATTCCGATGGCCTACAATGAAAGACCTTCTGAGCCACTTGTTTTAGGCATATTTCACATCATTCCTCATCATGTACTCTGCATTCCAGGCAAACTAAACCACTGGCTTGTTGATGATCTCACCTTGAGGTGTCCCACCTCAACACATTTGCCCAGTCACCATGCCTGTATAGACAACATCTACAGACAGGATTCATGCAGGAAGAATCCAAAAAGTGTCAAGGAAACCAGGTGACCTTCTCCTGTGATAATGGTAGGCCCAAGGTGCATGTGTAATAGGAGGAGGAAGGAGGGAGCTTCCAAATTACATGACCATGACCAAAAGCTGTGAGTAGGACCTGTCTCACCTGAGTCAACATGACTGTAGATGGAATGAGGCAAAGAACAGTCTTTCCTTGGGCTCAGTCATGCTGGGAGAAGGGACAGCCCCTCACCTAGAGTGTCCCGCTCATGCCATCCCAGCCAATGACACCTGACCCTCTAACTGCCAGGAGAAGGCAGAAAGATATAGGAGCAGGAGAAGATGAAGGTCAGGACATAGGACTAGAAGAGAGTTCATGGGTATTTTCACTGCACAACCAAAGCTGCTAAGTTAGAAGGCTCCTTTAGGGAGGAAGTGCACATCCCAAAAATTTGGCCAACCTGAGGCAAAGGCATAGATCATCCCTCCCTAGTTATAGTTCTAGCCACAAGGAGCATTAACTGGAGTGGTGGAAGCAGCAGCCACCGGGGGAGTTCTTGGGTTAAGTCAGGAGCTACAGGTTCCAAGAGCACCATAGGACCATGCTAGGAGATGCAACCATGCTCGAGAACTGAGATAAAGATAATAAAGACTGAGACAAAGTAAAAAGCCAATCCCAGCAAGAGTATAGACCCCAGAGAAAGAGAAGCAGATGTTGACCCTGGACAGATCTCAAGACTATCTGATAAAAGTATACATGAGGCAAAGATTTGATGACTAGGTGCAATGAGTTTTGTGATGCTTTAACTGTTCTTTTACCAACGAGGCCCAGGCATAACACACTTTTCCTTTATTTTTTAGCATGATTTTTTGTCTGTAGTGCTTGTCAGTCTGAAGAGCTACTGTAAATTTTTTGGTACATATGGGTCCTCTTTCTTTGATTTCTTTGGGGGATGGGCCTAGTGATGGCATTGCTATGAAAGGGTACGCACACTGTAGTGACCTTAGAATCGTCATAAATTGTATCATTACAAATTGCTTTCCAGAATGGCTAGACCAATTCACAGTTCCATCAGTAGAGCATTAACGAGCCTGTTCTCCTGCAGCTTCTTCCTTTTTTTTTTTTTTTGCCAGTATGATCCATGTGAAGTAGAACCTCAGACTGACTCAGTTCTCAGTAGCTCAAGATGGATTGGATCTGGTAGACCCTTTAGAGCCAGCTGGTTCTACTAGAGGGTCCCTTGGATCAGCTCCTGGAAGATGGTATTATATTTTACAATGGAGGCCTTAACTTACTAGTAGATTCAATTCAATTAAACAGACATTGAATAAACATTTGGTGTATACCAGGCATTGTGTTTAAGCTAGAGATAAAAAGACAAAAATGAAATAGTCCTTGCCTTCAAATGATTTGCTTTCTATTGAAGGAATATGTTAGTTGGCGGACTTGTGTTGGAATAAGTAGTCAAATGTCTCCTATAACTTCTGCAGGAATACCTAAGATTTTGTCAGCAGGGCTCAGACATGTCAGGGAGGGCGTAGATAGCTCAGGAAGCCATTTACATTTTCCTGTATTTGATTCAGACACGTCTTTTCGCTTGTCAAGATAATTTTGTCCGCTGGCTTTGTCATCTAGTATGCTAGCTGTTCCCTTTCTCCAACCTGAAAATTTGATGAGTATGCCATCAAGCAATCAAATATATTTATTAAGCACCTACTGTTTGCCCAGTACTGGGCAAGGCACTGAGCATATGAGCACAGAAAATGAAGCAACCCTACCCACAAAGAACTTGCATCCTTGTGAAGGAGACAAGTAGATATTTTATATATACAGACACAGATGGCATCTACATATATGTATATACACATACAAATATAGCATATACATATAGCATATAAGTATATGCAGCATAATGGAAATATATACAAAGGATAGTTTGACAGGGGGTAGTGGAGATAGGAAAGAATTTAGCCATCAAGATCACGAAAGGATTTAGGTAGAAAGTGTTTGAGCTACATCTGAAAAAAGATGGTCTTTAAAAGGAGGAGCTAAGGAAGGAGTGTTTTCTAGGCATGTGGGATGGCCAGAGCAAAGACACACTGATGAGAACAGGAGAATTGTGTGAGAGGCACAGAGAGAAGGCCTTTGTCCTGATAATCACAGAGAAAGGGAAGGAGAGTAATATCCTATGAGTTTAGAAAGTTAGTTTAGGGCCAGAATGTAAAGAGCTTTAAAAGCTAAACAGGAAAATTAATATTTTATCCAAGAAGCAATAGGAAGTCTTTAAAGTTGATTGAGTAAAGGAGTCAAAACGGCCAGATCTTTGCTTAATTGGAATTATATTCGCAGCAGCGTATAAGTGTATATAGGATAGACTTGGAGAAGGAAATGGCAAACCACTCCAGTGTTTTGCCAGGAAGACTCCAAATAGGGTCATGAAGAGTCAGACATGACTGAAATGACTGAACAGCAACAACATAGAATGGGCTGGAGCGATGACAGAATTCAGTCTGGGGCTTTTGCAGTTATCTAGAGGAGAAGGCCTGAACAATATGGTGGCTGTGTGAGTGGAGAGAAGAGAGAGGTTCTTTCCCCTCCTGTTCCCATCCCTTTGTCTTTGTTCTGGCTGTACCACAGGCGAGGAAAGCTCTTCTTCCTCCTCCTCCTTATATAGTCCTTTCCTTTTATGATGCAGCTCAAATACCACCTTCAGCATAAAGCCACTCCTTATTCCTTCATCTGCTTTCTCAAACTACTTTGTAGGTGGAGATTACTTCATTTTTTTGTACTTGTATCTCTAGTACATAGTAGGTGCTTAGTAAATATTTATTGATTAATTGAGAGCAGTCTGATGACATTTGCAAATTCAGGATACAAAAAAAAGTATTGACAAACTAGAATGTATCTGTATTTAGCAAGGAAATGTGTAATAGGGATAAATGTGAAGCCTTACATTTAGGTTCCAAAAATCAATTTTGTGAATATAATCCAAGATGAAAGACGCATGGATAGACAGTAGTTTTGACTGAAAAAAGGCCTTGGGCTTTTAGTGGGCTGTTGGCCCAATGAATCCACATTTTTATGTGGCAGCCAAAAAAAGCTAATGTGATCTCTAATTGTATAAGAAGAAATATGGTTTCTAGGAATAAGGTGATGGTGTCATCAGTCTGCCCTTGTGAGAGCACATCTGGAATACTGTCTTCAATGCTAGACACCACAATTTTAAAAGTACACTGACAGGCTGGAAAGCATTCAAAGGAGTGATGAAGGACCCTGAATCTAAACCTAAGGACAAGTGTTTAAAGGAAATGGGGATGATTCATTATATTATGGGAAACATGGTTGCTTTCTTTGTATTTTAAAGGCTACTCCCTGGAAGAGGGATTAGTTTTCTGTTTGGCCTGGAGGTCAGAACTAGGATCACCGGTGGTGGTTACAAAAGTTAAGACCTGGCATAAAGAAAAGCTTGCAAATAGAGCTGCCCCAAAGTGAAATGGGCTTGCATCAGGAGGGAGTCAGTTCTCTCCCACTGGAGGTCTTTAAGCAAATGTTGGATGGCCATTTTTAGTAGGGATGGGTTAGTCTAGATGGGGACTGAAGTCTATCCCAACTCAAAAATTCTGTGATTCAGTGAATCCAAGAAGATTTGCAACCCATCTAGAGAACTTTTCAGGGATGTTTTCTAAAACTCTGCACTGTGGAGAAGTCTAGCTAGGCCAGTAGCTTCCCACCCCCTTCACCCTGAAACAATCCCCTAATCAGGCTATCTTAGCTCCTGCCACAGGGTGGTATTCTGGGCCTGGAGTTCTGCAAGCTGCTCTTATAGAATGCTTCCTATGACTTTCAATTCTTCTGTAGCCAGGATGATATTGGTAGATAAGAACCAGTTCTCAGTTGGTGCCTGGGCTAGAATCTGAAGAGAATGGTTGTTGGGATGGGTTGACAATGCTGACTGAACACCAATTACCCTGTCTGAGAAATGAAAAAATAAGGGACATTTAGCATGGATACAAGTTGTACATTATACCATATAATGATCCAATAAGCAGGAACTGAGTTGAAAAATCTCAGAGGCAAGGGGTCAGAAACACAGTCGAACCAGAAATTCACAAGGGGTTTGGTAAAAAGTGAGAACCAGTTTTGGAGTGCTATGAGGTTGCTACCAGGAGATCTTAAGTTCTGATTGTCACACCAGAAAGCTGCACGAGCCTCTAAGTTTTAGGCAGATAGGTGACATAGTGGATAGAGCACTGAACCAAGAATCAGGAAGACCTGAGCTCAAGTCTGGCCTCAGACAATTCCTGGCTGTGTGATCCTGGGCAAGTCACTTAACCTGTGTCTGCTTAAGTTTCCTCCTCTGTAAAATGGCAGTACCTACTTCCCAAGGGTTGTTGCAAGGGTCAAATGAGATAATAATGTAAAGCACTTTGCCTGGTGCCCGGTGATATAAAAAATATTAGCTTTTATGATTAATCCTGGCTGCCTACCAACCTATTCCATCCTCCTGGATCGAGTTCATGCCACCACTGTCCTTTTAACCTTCTTCCAAGTGGCACAGTTACTCCTACCTCCGTCATCTGGAATCATCCCTGGGACTGCCGCTGCCTTCATTAACCTTCACGTAGTTTGTGGGGGCAAAACTACACATTGTGACTTTGAACAGTTACTTTAAAACCTTCCTGGTCAGCAGATAGAATGTAAAAGGTTTGTTTAAAAAAAAAAAGGTGTGACATCAACTTTAAAGACCCTCCGAAATGTGTGAAATGTTACCAATTTGTACTTTGGTAGGGAACTTCTAAAGGTTCAGCAGATAAAGCAAAAGGGGGTGTGGGGCCAGG
Source organism: Pseudocheirus occidentalis (assembly GCA_028646575.1). Classification (NCBI taxonomy): domain Eukaryota; kingdom Metazoa; phylum Chordata; class Mammalia; order Diprotodontia; family Pseudocheiridae; genus Pseudocheirus; species Pseudocheirus occidentalis. The sequence continues at coordinate 178,847,846 of CM053599.1, read as the reverse complement.
GAGGGAGGAGCCCGATAGCATTCCTGTCTCAGTTGCAAAGTCCAAGGCCCTATGATTGTTTACTTGTGTGTGTGTCTGTGTGTGTGTGTGTGTGAGCTTCCTTTTACAGAACATGAATCATCCACATGAAGTTTTCTCCAAATTGCACTTTATAGTAGTGCATTAAAATTTACATTCTTCCTACATTAGCTCATAAGTACTACTGCACTGCTAAAACCATGTTAGTCATGATAAGTATATTTTCCAGATAGTCTTAGTTCTTTTGTTAATTGGTAATTTCATGTTTTCTTAGGAATGTATAACTCTTCCCCACTTCCTTGGCCTCTTGAAACCCCTCCATTCCTCCAGGGCCTTACAGGTGGCTCATCTTCCTTGAAACCTTTTCTGATCGCCACCAGCTGAATATGAGCTCCATCTACCTCCTTGAATTTCCCATAGGCCTTTGGACCCCTCCTTGGCATTTTCCCTGTTCTTCCTTGTATTATGTGATTTGTGCACATGCTCTCTCTCGTGCTCTCCTCCCTCCTCTGTTATATTGTAAACTCCTTGAGAATTAATTCAGATGGTATCACTTTTCGTCTTTGCAACTCCAGTGCCCGACACCATGCATTGTTTGTTCATAATGGGAATTTTTTAAATGTCCATTGAATTGAATTGAGAGTGATACAGCTCTCTAAGATTTCATTTTCATTGGGTCTCTGCGAGTTTTGAGCAAAGCAATGATAAGTACCTCTATCAATGAAAAAGGAATTTATATGATGTTAGGTGGCACATAGTAAGCTGGACCCAGAATAGGGAAGATCTAAGTTCAAATCCAGCCCCAGATATGTATTAGCCGCATGACCCTGGACAAGTCACTTAAGCTGTTGGCCCCAGGGTCCTCTACTGGAAGATATAAGATCTATAAGAATATAACCTGCCTCCCCGAGTTGTGATGAGGATCAAAAGAATGAATGTTTATAAAGTGCTTACTTAGCACAGTGCCTGGCACGCAGTAGGTACCTAATAAATGTGTATTTCCTTCCTTTGTGCATTCTGCAAACTCTTCCAGTAAAGCCATCTCTTACTGGTGCCTTATTACTCACAAGACATTTAATCCCTTTGCACAGTTAGTTTCCTGTGAAATGGGCACTGAGAACTTACTGTATCATGGGAGATACAGGATTTAGAGCCAGAAGGGACCTAAGAGAACATCTAGGCCAATTCCCTTATTTCATAAATGGAGAAACTGAGTCTTGGAGAACTTGATTACATGACTCGCCACACAGATAGATAGTGACAGACCTGGGACTCAAACTCCAGCTCTCCTTCTGTTGTACTACAGCAAGACAGACTTCAGTTCACAGTCACTACTTCTCTAATCCCTTCGTGTTTCTTCACTTTACAAGATCAGAGTAATCCAATAGCAGTGAAGAATGTTCTTGTTGAAAACAGGCTTGTTCCCTGCTGGTTCCTTTGCTGGTACCCAACCAAGCATCCTTCTGAAGCAGTAACAGTAACAGAGTGGAAGGCTGCCCGCTCGCCTCTATGGGAATCCTTAGGTTGTTGGTATGATTTCGGCTTGAAGGAAGTGACTGAAACTTCTGAGAGGCCATGTGGTGTTGGCGGGGGAGGGGGGAGAGGGATAACGTACTGGATTTGGAGTTAGGAAGATCTGGGTTCAAATCCTACCTCAGACTTTTACTAGCTATGTGGCTGAGCAAGTCACTCAGTTTTACTTTCTGTAAAATGGACAGTTTCTAGCTCTAAATCTATGATAAAATGATCCAGATGAGTTTAAGGAAGGAAACATTGATTAAACATCTTCTGTGTGGAAGACGCTACGCTAAATGCTTCATAAATTTCATCTCATTTGATATTCACAATAGCCCTGGGAAAGAGGCGCTGTTTTTATCCCCATAGGAGGAAACTGAGGCACAAGCAGTTAAGTGACTTGTGCAGGGTCATGCAGCTGGTGAGTGTCTGAGGCTGGATTTGAACTCAAGACTTCCTGACTCCAGGTCCAGAGTTCTAGCCGCTGCAATACCTGTCTCTCTCAGCGAAGACTAGTTGACAGCAGATAATGCCAATTCAATTCAACAGTCATTAAGTGCTTACTGTATGCTAGGCACTCTTCCAAGCTCTGGGAATATAAAGTCAAAGATGAAAACAGGCCTTTCCCTCAAGAAGCTTATAGTCTGTTTTCTTGCGTGTTGCTAGTGAGCAACTGAAAATGATCTCTGTCTGGGACCGTGAGCAGATCTGCGTTTAGAACGGCTGCTTATGGGCGTACTGAGTAGCCTGGTATCAATTTTAACTTCTTCAGATGCATAAAACGAGAGACGGCCGTTTTGGAAGCAGATGAACAAAGATATTATGTACTTCTTACAGTCTGTAGGACCCAAGCATTGGATGTACAGTGATCCTTCTATACACTTGATTCAGTTGAGACTCAATCATTTTATAAATTGGTGGGTTTGCTGAAAGTGTGCTTCTCACCAGCATCATCAATGACTGCCCTAAGAGAGGGCATAACTACACACACACACACACACACGTGTATATCTATATGTACATGTATGTATATATACATATGTGTGTATATATGTTTTGTGGGGTTTTTTTGCAGGGCTCTACCATAGATCTCAACACTGCTATTTTAGCGATTTCTTAGATGAAACTCTAGGGTCATCATTTATGCAGAGTTCATGATGATATCCCTCAAAGAGTGCCTCTTTATTGAACTAAATTTAGCATTTAGAGTGGCTTAAGACAAAGACCTAATCAGCCAGAGTCACCATCACATCAGAGAGATTTAAACAATTTCTTACAACAGCACTTTCTATAACATGCAGAGAGAAAGCACCGGAAACCAGGATTAGTAGAACAAAGGACAGAAACACTCTTCACGATATTAGCCTGCCTTTCTAGTGATATCAGGCCCTGCTCAGACTATGAAGGGTTACATCAAAGTTCTTCTTGCAGATTCAAGGATGCAGAGGCTACATGAGAAAGGGCCGACTGAATGAAGAAAGAATTTTCAAGATACAATTATCCCTTTCTCATTGCAATTTTTCCCATCATGATTTCGATATACCGCAGGTCAGCATAAGAAATTAAATGAGAATTTTGGAGGAGTTTTGTGGAAGTCACAGATGACACGGCCAACAGACCACACAGACAACAGACAATACCAAAAAAGTTTAGAAACTCAGCAGCACATAAAATATATGTATTGTATTGTATAATGTTGACATATTTTATCTTTTAATACCATAATAATTCAAACTTCTCTGATATAAAGGGAGGGCCAAAAAATTTTACGCAGATTTTCTAGATCATGGGGGTGCTGTACCCCTAACTCTCCATAATGTGGAAGGGATAACTGTATGTGTGTATATAAAACTGTATGTGTGTATATGTGTGTATATTTCAAGGTATATGTAATCAATACACACATATGTATAAATTCAAGATAGAGAACCAGTCAGAACAAGTTACAACACCCATACCAAATAACCTTGATTATTCGTGTGACACTTACAGCTTTCTAGTTGTATAAAAATGTGTAATTTGGAGAATTCTCTCATCAGCTGAATGAAGGCACCTCCCATGGATCTTGTCCTGCATGCTTTGGCTCCACCAGGAGGGACATATGCCCTGGCTCCCCAATAAAGGATATGTGCAACCTAGCTCTTAGTTGGTCTGCACATTCCCCATGACTGAATACTGTATCAAAGAGGGTTGGTGACTGAGCCTGGAATAGCTACCTGTTCCATGAATCTGCAAGGAATGAGGAAAGAAAACTTTTGGTCTCTTCTGAGGCAACCACTTTTTTATGTGAATAGTATTTTATTTCTTCCCATTACACGTAAAGATAGTTTTCAGCATTCTTTTTTTTATAAGATTTCCAGTTCCAAATCTTTCTCCTTTCTTCCCTCCCCTCCTTCCTCTCCAAGAGAGCAAGCAATTTGATAGAGATTATACATGTACAATCATGTTAAACACGTTTTCACATTAGTCATGTTGTGAAAGAAGAAACAGGACAAAAGGGGAAAAAACACAAAAAAGGGAAGTGAAAATAGTATGCTTCAATCTACACTCAGCCTCCGTCAGTTCTTTCTCTGGATGTGGATAGCATTTTCCACCATGACTCTTTTGGAATTGTCCTGGATCATTATATTGCTGGCGAGGGCTAAGTCTAAGTTGATCATTGCAGGGTGTTGTTACCTATGTACTGTGTTCTCCTGGTTCTGCTCACTTCACTCAGCATCAGTTCATGTAAGTCTTTCCAGGTTTTTCTGAAATCTGTCTGCTCATTATTTCTTAGAGCACAATAGTATTCTATCACATTCATATGCCACAACTTATTCAGCCATTTTCCACTTGATGGATATCCCCTCAATTTCCAATTCTTTGAGGCAACCTCTTGTTTGAAGTTCAGTCTATACAAGTCTTCCCTTGACTTCTAGGAGGCCGAAGGGAAAAAGGATTGCTTTCTCTTCCCCCACCCTCTGACAACAACGGCAATGGTAGACACATGGCAACAAGACCATGTGTTTGCCTAGGCAATTCTGAAGCTAGATGTCAAGTTTATGGTTACTTCTTCTGTTTTGTGTTTCTTTTCCTTAGCCCAAGTCAACAAATAGAAATGTTGATAAATACCCCTTATTGGCAACCTCTTGAGTTCAAGACGTCAGGAACTGGCTACTGAGTGAGAAGATAATTTACGCAAAGACTTCTTGAAAATGAAGATAACCAGGACTGGGAGGATCCTGCAACTCAAGGAAACTGAAACAGTCTAAGCCATGCCCTGACTTACCAGGAGAGAAGGAATTGTGAATGTCTTAGACACCACAATCGGAGATGAATGTGAAACACCTGATACTTCAAAACTGTCTTCCCCTGGGATGGCTAGGTGGTGCAGTGAGTTGAGCACTGGCCCTGGAGTCAGGAGGACCTGAGTTCAAATCCGGCCTCAGACACCTGACACACTTACTAGCCGTGTGCCTTTGGGCAAGTCACTTAACCCCAATTGCCCTCCAAAGAGCAAAAGAAAAATAAAATGGTCTTCACCTCTCAGGAGAGTATGGTAGGTGATGAGTCATTGCTTTTGTTTTAAGTATTTATTAATGTGTGCTTAGGAGTCTTTTTTTTTTTGGTTTAAGTTTCTTTTTGTGTTTGTTTGTTTGTTTTTTTGTGGTGGTGGAAGTAAATAGCTGTTCTATGCTTGATATCTACATCCTGGGCCATCACCACTCTGTCTTGCTGCCACTGGATTCAGATGATTCCAGAGGACAGAGTGAGGCTGATGAATTTGTGCAACTCTGCCTCATTTAAATCTAAATCATAGATAAGTGAAGGCATCATCCTCATGACACCATTGGGCCTCTTCAAGAATGAAGGAAACAAAGGATGAACAACAACCCTTTCCAGAAGTGACCTTGACTTCCCTCTTGATGGGGAGAACTTCATTACGAATCACATCTTAATATTAAGAGATTTCCCCTGGAACTCTGGGGAAGGGGGGAAGAGAGGGACAGTGTACTGGAGCGTGCTCAAAGAAAAAGCCTGATTCCTCTCTTTTAAGGGGCAGGATACCCCAGACCTGAATATGAGCTGTTTAAATCCAGAGTAGAAGCGCTTTTATTGGAGGGGTCACCTGGGCCATGGGTTATATCAATACTATTCATGCAGTTAACGGTAAGATAGATTGGAATGTCGACTAGTATTCACAGAACACTGTTTGCATGTGGCCATATATTATATCTGGATTCTCAAAATTTTGCCCCGTGAGTGATGGGGAAAGGCCATAGAATAAGCAGCATATCACGAATACGGTCAGAGCTGTCTCTGAAAGTCCATCGTCACCATCACCAGCATTAATAGCATTAAGGTTTTCAAAGTGCTTTACAAATATTGTCTCATTTTCTCCTCACAATAACCTGGGAGGCAGGTACTCTTATTATCTCTCCCCACTTTACAAAAGTCCTTACCAGAACATCGACACTTTGTTGTATTGGAACAGTACCAGGTGCTCCAAGAAGATGACAGATACCTGGGGAAGGCTCAGAGAGATGTTTATACTTCCTCCCGTATGTTGGCCTGCTCATTAGAGACTCATATAAAATAAATTTATCATTAGAAGACCAATAGTCTATTTCTCAGCTTGTAGACTTACCAAGGTGTTATTTTCACTCTCTGAAAAACATAAACTCTTTAAAAGACCCAGGGCCTGTACCAGCTTTCCCTCCTTAAACACTTGCACAACACCACACCAGCCCAATGTTGGCACAACGAAGTCCAGCTACAGCAGTCTGCTGCTATCCTTCACCTCAGTGCTGAATCTTCCAGCTGTTCTCAGCATCTCCTTAACTTCTGGTCATGGTACTGACCTCTTCTCTGATGTAGCTGTTGTCTGTTGTTTTCTCCCTGTCCTCCTCCTCCTCCTCTTGCTCCTCCTTCATTCCCAGAGAGGAATGAAGCTAAAGTATTCTCTCATTGAAGACTCTTTTCTCCCTTCCTGTCCCTCAGCTGTAGCTGAGGAAAAGGTTGGGAAGGATGAGTTGTCCTCCTTGTGTGTATGTAGATGGGACTGGCTCCCACCAGCAAGGGCATGGCTATTTTTCTTTTGTTCATTGGCACATTGGGTAGTTGCCAATGTTGCTACAACTACTTGTTGTTGATTGGGTGCCTTCTTTTATTGGCTCTTCCAAATAACCAAAAGTCACAAACTCTCTTCCCCTGGCTCTTCCTTCTAATCTTCCTCTTGAAGGGTTGGTTAGTGCTAGTGGCCACATCCTGTAGGCTTCTATTTGGATTTGAGGAAGTAAGAGACATTGCTCACAGTCACAGGGGACTTAGCTATGATTCGCAGACTGCGGCATACTCCCTAGGCTCCCTTTTGTCCAGCAATCTGGTCAGCTCTGCCAGGACTGCAGCTGATTTGAGCAATTCCCCTACATTTTGGGGCTAGTACTGATTTTTTTTTTTTACTCAGAAGGACAAAGGAAGCCAATATCTTTTTAAAATGCGCCGATCTAGAGTAAACAGAGCCTTGGCACCTTTAAATATAGGGGATCAGATCTGTGATTTCTTTGGTATAAGGAACTTGTGAGTAAGGAAACTTAACTAGTTTAGTCAGAGCCTTTCCTGCAACTTATATGAAAAATAACTAGATGAGGTTATATCTAGATAGGACTTGAAAAGATTCCTTTGGTGTTCAGTAATGAATTCAGTGGCTCTCTAGTTGTTGCTGTCTACCTGTTCCCCACCCTTCTCCACCCTGTCCCCGTCCCTATCCACCCATGGAAAGTGACCCTTTGCTCTGCAATTTCCAAATCAGTCAGGTAGGAAAGATGACTGGTTCTTGTAACTTTAGTTCTTGTTCTTTTCCTCCTGGAAAGAATCTAGAATTTAAGCCTCCAGTCTGGCCCAGGCTTCTCCTCACCATTGTAAATCTTATTATCCCCATTCCCAAGCACAGAGACTATTGCTTGGCCCCTTTCCCAGTATTACCTTGACTCAAGAGTCTAATGGAATTTTGGGAAGAACTGATGCCTTGCTTTTGTGGGTGAGGTTCAAGGAAGGTTTATCAGTCTGAGTTCCTGTCAAGCAAATGTTGTATTCTCTGAGGCATTGCAGCGTAGATAGTCTTCCTTTGAAGCCATATTTACCACTCCCCACAAATGGCCCAGCCTGAGGAACCTGCTAGATCACTGGAATGGTTTCCTGTGAGACCAGGCTTTGTCCCTGTGTCTCCCTTTGGCTGTAACCATTTGCTCCAAAATGGTTTTGTTCCACACTCCACTTTGCTGCTAAGCTGTGGGTGATATAATTTCCAGAGATGCCAGAATCAATCAAGTTCATGCCTATGTTGTGTGGTTCAGTAGAAAGAGTAAAAGGCTGGGAGTCAGAAGATCTTGGTTCTGTCACTTTTTAAAATATAAGCTGCTTATTACAGGTGTGCATCAAAGAAACTGCCGGTTCGGTGCCAGACCACCGCAATAAGGCAAATATTGCAATAAAGTAGTCACAAATTTTTTGGTTTCCTAGTGCATATGAAAGTTATGTTTATACAGTACTGTAGTCTAGCAAATGTGCAATTGCATTATTCTAAAAAGAACAACACATATACCTTAATTTTAAAATATTGCTTTGAAAAAATGCTAACTATCATCTGAGCCTTCAGTGAATAGCAATCTTTTTGCTGGTGGAGGGTCTTGGTTCCATGTTAATGACCGCTGACTCATAAGGGTGGTGGATGCTGAAGATTGGAGTGGCTGTGGCAATTTCTTAAAATAAGATAACAATGAAGGTTGCCCCATCGGCTGAACTCTTCCTTTCACTTGAACACTTGGAGTCTCTTGTAAGGTTACTAAATCACTGATTTCAATAATGTGTCTCAGGAAATAGGGAGGTCCCAAGAGAGGGAGAGGGATGGGGTGGGGCAGTCAGAACACACACAACATTTATCTATTAAATTCATCATCTTATATGGGCACAATTTGTGGTTCCCCAAAAGTATTTCAATAATAACATCAAAGATCACTTATCACAGATCACTATAACAGATATAATAATGATAAAATTTGAAATATTGTGAGAATTACCAAAATGTAATATAGACACATGATGTGAGCACATACAGGTAGAAAAATGATGCCAACAGAATTGCTCAACACAGGGTTGATCCCCCAAAAATATATGTGTGTACATATATATGTGTATATATATATATGGCATATATAATATTTATGTACAAGATATATCTTTAATCTATTAAAAATGCTGTATATATGAAGTGGAATAAAATAAGGATTATCTGTATTTGAATGTAAACTTCTTGAAGGCAGGGCCTTTTTTGTCTTTGTGTCCCCACTACCTAATACAGTGCCTAGCTGATAATACATGTTTAATAAATGCTTGTGACTGATTCATTATTTCCCATGTGATCTTGGTGTTCTCATTTTTTTCCCTCTATATCTATGATCCTATAATCAGTCTCATCTGCCCTGGTCACTACCCTGGGTAATTGTCAAATGTCAAAGGAAAACCATTTCCCATATCCCTTGGACTTCATTCCTGCCACCAGCAGACTTTTTCCCTTTGACAACTTGCAGGTATAATGCTAGGCCAGGTGACTGGGACACTTACATTAGGAATTCAACTTCCTTCTAGACCAGTGGTTCTCAACCTGTGAGTTATGTTCAATTTAAATACATCCTGCATATCAGATATTTACATTACGATTCATAACAGTAGCAAAATTACAGTTATGAAGTAGCAACAAAAAAATTTTATGATTGGGGGTCACCACAACATGAAGAACTGTATTAAAGGGTCACAGCATTAGGAAGGTTGAGAACCACTGCTAGCATGTTCAGATTGGGATTGGGTTACTTCCCTTCAAGTTTGTAGCATTGGCCACAATGGCAAGAATAGTGGTCACAGTCTTCACTTCCTGAATCTTGTGAATCTCTATTCAGCCTTCTAGAATGACAGCAGAAAAGAGGCAGTATCAATGGTGTGCCAGTAGAATACTTACAAGAATGGCAAAACAGTCCCATAAGACAGAGCAGGCAAAGTCTCAGAATAATGCTGTATTAAATGGAGCTTGGGTTATCTCTGAAAGATCTTTTCATTCCAGATTCAGCATTTACCAAAACATCCTTGACACAGAGGAAGTCACAAGCAAGACTACAAAACACTGTGCCTGTGAATTACCCAATGTGGATAGTTGTCATCTGTTTTGATAAATCTTGGGAAGTTTTATGTTATGTGCCCCAGGGAGGCCACAAACCTCTTTATTGTCATTGTTCAGTCTTTCAGTCATGTCCAACTCTTTGTGACCCCGTGGACCATGGCACGCCAGGCCCTTCTATCCCCGACTATCTCTCAAGCTCATGTTTGTTGTTTCCTTAACGCTATCCCTCTCATGCTCTGCCATCCCCTTTTCTTTTTGCCTTCAATCTTTCCCAATAATAAGGTCTTTCCCAATGAGTCTCTTCTTCTCACTATGTAAACCCCTAAGCTAGGAATCACCAGCTACTACTTCTCTTCTGTTCTTTATCTGGCCCTTACTGGAACATCTTTCACCTGATAGTTTCCATGGCCCTACAGTATCATCCTTGGGAGATCAGGTATCTTCTTCCACCTCAGATCATGCAGCTTTCTCCCCAGGAAGAGGCCCAAACCTATTCTGAAGTTCTGATTGTGTGGGTCTCCTTTCTCTTTCTTTTGTCATATCATAGACATCCATAAGGGATCTTAGAAGTCATATAATCCAACCCTTCATTTTATGGATTAAAAAAAAAATGAGACCCAGAGAACCTAGGTGACTTGCCCAAGGTAACACAACTAATTAAGAGCTAAGATTTGAACCCAAGTCCTCTCATTCCAGGCTCCTGACTCCTTCTACTGCACCATAGGTTTTTAAATATGTTGAGCCTTTAGACACTGGTGATCCAGGGGAAGATGTCTAATAGGACACCTGAGGATGGAGTTCAGGAGAAAGGCAAAAGCTGAAGGTATAGATTGGGAGTCATTCGTGTAGGGATGTAGAGGGAAAAAAGGGAAGAGAGATAAGCATTTATGAAGTGCCAGAGACTGTGTGCTTAGAGCTTGACAGATATTACCTCATTTGGTCCTCACAACCCCCTGTGAGATAAGTGCTGTTACCATCATGACTTTGCATTGGAGGAAACTGAGGCAGACAGAGGTTAAGTGATTTGTCCAGGATTACACATTTAATAAACACATAGATGTAGTAGTTGAATTTGTGGGAATGGCTGAATCATCAAAGACTACAGTGTTAAGGGGAAAAAATGTCAAGGACGGAACTTTAGGAACAGAAATTAAGGGAACTGAAAGAATCAGAGTCATCAGGACTGGCAAATAAAGAGTGAATAAGAGAGATAAAAGGGGGACTGAGTGATTGCAAAATAATGGAAGTTCCCCCCAATGGGATATTAAAAAAGAAAGGGCTATTCAGTCTCGGAAAATGAACATTGAGCTAGCTCTAAAGGAACTATCAAAGAAAAAAAACTGGTTCATATGGATTTATAGAACTCTTATCAAAAATAAAATATCATGTCAAGGATACAAAAGTTATTCCCAAAAAGTAAGAAAGAAAAATTATCAAACTCCTTTTATGAGGCAAATAGAGTCCTAATACCTAAACCTGAAAATGACAAAGGAAAGAACTATAAAGCACTAGGATAAATATTAATTCAAAAAAATTAAATAAAATCCTAGCCAAAAAAAGGATAGCAATATGTCTAAAACATTATTTACTTTTGCCATGTTGGATTTATACCAGTGACATTAGGATAGTTCAACATTAAGAAAAGAATTAACATAATTAATCTTATTAAAAACAAATACAATTGGGGCGGCTAGGTGGGTCAGTGAATACAGCACTGGCCCTGGAGTCAGGAGGACCTGAGTTCAAATCTGGCTTCAGACACTTAATGCTTGCTAGCCATGTGACCTTGGGCAAGTCACTTAACCCCGATTGCCCTGCCCTCCCCCCTCCAAAAAGCAAAAAACCAAAACGAAAACAAAATACAATAAAAATCACATGATCATGTGAATAGCTAAAGAGAAATATACTTTGACAAAGTATAACTCTAACACATAACAAAAAAAAAGCACTGGTGGAGACAGGCCATTTTTAATATGATAAAACCAAAAGCTAGTATTATTTTCAAAGGAGAACACTAGAAGCTTTCCCAATAAATGAAAGAGTAGAGCAAAGATGACCCCTTTCCTATAGTAATTTGACATTAGACAACCTAAAAGCATAAAGAAAGGTAACAAAGAGACAAAACTATTCCTACTTACTAATGACATGATGGCTTACTTAGGGAATCCCTAATAATCAACAAGGAAATTAATTGATATAATAGCATCAAAAAAAAGTAACAGGGTACAAAATAAATCTAAAGAAAAGGATTTCAAAAATCAATAGCATTTCTAGGTAGAAATAAACAAAATAGTAGAAAATAATAGGAAGGGAAGTCTGTTCAAAATAGCATCAAAATGCTTTCAATATATTGGAACTGATGTAGGAGACATGTGTAAGACATACACACACAACTATAAGACATTCTTCAAAGAAATAATGGCTATTTAAATAATAGGGAGGATATTCATTGCTCATGGTTGAACCACAACAATGCAATATGTGACATTACTATCTAAACTGCCTTATATATTTAGAACAATTCCAATCATATTGGCTGGGAGATATATCAGAGCTACACAAAACAGTAACAAAATTTATTTAGAGATACAACACATTTAGAATCTCCAGGCAAATAATGAAAAAAGAAAGAAAGAATAAAAGGAAAGCAGCATTTCCAGATTTCAACTTATACTCTGGAGCAGTGATCATTAAAACTCTCTGATACTGCCAAGAAAACAAAATAAAAAACAAAACATCCCTGCCCCAAAAGTAGATCAATATAAAAGACCAGATAAGGAGAAATTTAAAACAGCTGAACTCAATAACCCAAGACTTGATAAACACAAGAATATAAATTATTTAAGGGGAAAGTCCCTATTGGCAAGTACTTCTGGATAAATAGGAAAGAACTTTAGCAGAAATTAGGTTTAGACCAACGTCTTACACGCTGCACAACTAAGCTCAACATAGTTATACATTCTAAGTATTAAGGGTCACAGCATGAAAAAGCTGAAAAAGAACCTTTCACAGTTATGGCTAGAGAGAAAGTTGGTAACCAAAGAAACGATAGAGGCCATTACAACTGATAGAAAAGATAATTTCTATTACATTAAATTGAGAGGAGTTTGCATGAACAAAATCAATGACCTTACAGTACAAAGAAGAACTGTTGATTGGGAGGAAAACATCCTTATATCAAATATCTCTGATGAGGATCTGAACACCTCTAAATAGATGATTACTAAAATTCTTTCCAACTCTAATTGTCTATTAGCCTATTATATTCCTATTTAAATGTTTCACTATTATTCTATGGGGGATAGTGATGATGATGATAACTAACATTTATATACCTCTTTGAAGTCTGTAAAATACTTTACATATAGTATCCCTTTTAATCCTCATAACCATGGTGGGGGTGGGGATAGTGGCTATTATTACCCCATTTTACAGATGAGAAAACCGAGGCTGAGGGAGTTTAAGCCATTTATCACACACCAGTAAGTGTCTGAAGCAAGACTCAAACTGAGGTCCTCTTCACTCCAAGTCTAGCACTTCCTCTAGCTACCTCCACATGTATGCCTGAGTTTCAGACAAAGCCCCTCACAGACTTTGAGGGGCAGCATTTGCAAATGGAAAGGTCAGAATTTTACTGAGCAGTCAGCAGAGCCAATGACCTTGTTTCCTAGGCACAGAATTTCTCTGTACTTTTTCCACCTCTTAGGAGAAACTTGAAGTAAAACTTTAGAAAATTGGTAGTTTCAGAGCTGTTTTATGGTTTGGGGGAAATGACTGTTGTCTCAATTATGGCCTGAACTATGCAAATGCAAATTTGGGAATTGTATTGGGGAGGTCTATGATTAAGAAGACTCAACTTCTGCCAGGAAAGAGGTGAAAAGAAAAAAGCTAAGACCAGAAGGGATTTCGCTACCTGGAGACATCCTACTTTATTCTCTAAGAGTCATAGGGGCTGAGAATCTTCTGCTCAGGAGATGGGAGACCTCAGAGTCCCATATCTGAGGGAGCAAAACCAGAGGCCTCTGCGGGGCCTAAGGTCAGGGTGTTGGTCTTCCAGAAGTAACTGCCTAAAAGAGCAGAGTAGTATCCTTCCTAGAGGGGATTTCAGCAGAGTGAGGAAGCCCAACTCATTGGAGTAGTAGTGCTCAGTGGAGACATCTGGTGTCATCTGCACTGGCTCACTTTTCTACTTGTGACTCTTATGTGTGCTCATTCTTCCAGCTGATGCTGGGCGTATTGATAGGAGAATATACCTCAAGTTTATGGGGGAGATGCTTTATTGCTAATCTTCTTTGCCTCTTTAGGAAAAACTTTTACCTTGAGCTTATAGTGTCTTCAGATAATTTGAAGGTAAACATTTTTTGGGTGGGGGGTGATAATGGCAGCTTGGGAACTGTATTAGCAAATACCCTAGCACACCCAGGATGGCCTGTTAGCACAAGTTCTTTGATTTGCTTTTCTAAAGGAAAGACAGCTTCAAAGGGTTCAACAATCTAACTTGAGTTAAACATATTCACTAGTTCAAGGGAAAGGTAAGCACCTTGAACGTGGAGAAAATATAAGCAGAGAAACATAGAGAAATTAGCACAGAGATCCAATAGACAGGGCTCCAACTGTCTTAAACAAAATAATCAATACATAATCACTAGACCAGGGAGCACCAACTTGTGGGTTCTCAAAGCCAGAGGGCTCCTTAACAATGGCTACCCAGAGTCTCATCTGGCCAAATGACAAAAAGCATTCTTCCCATGAGTGAACCCCAAAATAAAATACCAATTTCTCAGTATACATAGTTTTCAGCTAATAGGCTCAGAGTCAGAAGGCATCACAACCTCCATGACTCAGCACAGCTGAGATCCTGGGAAAGGTTAATCTTCAAGAAAGATGTCTTGTTTAGAACGTAACTATGGCCAAATTGTCAAAGAAATTCTTATTATCATGGGAGCTATCATGGTCATCTCTGCTCCTGTGCCTTTATAACTTATGCTTATCCCTGGCTTCTAGGAGAACTCTACTAAGGAGGCACATATAGATGAAACGATTTCATTCTTTTTTCAAGACTGGAATCTTTTGTTCAATTCTTACACTTTGCTCTAAGCCTAGAACAGCAGTGTTCAATGCCCTGAATTATTTGCCTCTAGAAATACAAATTTTGTTATGCTCCTAATGTTAGAAGATCTCCCTGACCCGACTATTCAGGCCGATCAAATTACATGATTAACTGCATGAGATTGGAACTTTTTCCCCATACACTCCTCCCAGGTGCAAGTGGTCTCTCCCCCTTCAAATTTCTCATTCTCTTCTGCCCTCTATCTTGATCCCACTTCCCTCTGCATCATACATACATGTATACAAACATACATACATACATACAGCTTTGTGTATCTTTCTCGCCCGTTCAAATATAAGCTCCTTGAGAGCAAGGTATGGGTGTGTTGTATATATCTAGCACCTAATACAGTGTATTGCATATAGTAGATACCTAATAAATATTCATATGAATGAATAGGATTCTGGACTAGTTTGTATTTGAAATGGTTCTGCAGGGGTTGGCTATAAGAGAAACTGCTAAAGAGTCCTAACTATCAAGATATAATGTCTGTGTATAATGGGTATCATATTGCTTGCCTTCTCAATGGGTAGGGAAGGGGCTAGAAGGAGGGAGAGAATTTGGAACTCAAAATTTTAAAAATGCATGTAAAATGATAAACATTTTAAAAGATATAATGTCTAATTATAAAGACTGCATTTTATAAAGAGGGCTATTATTTCAAAATGGGGGCAGCTAGGTGATACAAGTGGATAGAATGCTAGGCGTGGAGTCAGGAAGACTCATTTTCCTGAGTTTAAATCCAGCCTCAGACACTTACTAGCTGAATGACCCTGGTCAGGTCACTTAATCTTGTTTGCCTCAGTTTTCTCATTTATAAAATGAGCTGGAGAAGGACATGGCAAACCACTGCAGTATCTTTGCCCAAAAAAGCCAAAATAGAGTCACATGACTGAAATGACTGAACAACAACAAAATTATTCCAAAAAATAGTTATCCAGTTCTGTAGCCCACACTACAGGCCTTGTTCTCTAGAAAGGCAACATGGCGTAGCATACTGAGATCCAGCCTCAGATACCAGAAGATCTGGGTTTGAATCCTTCCTCATACCGGCTGTGTGATCCCAACAAGTCACTTGATTTTATAGGACCCCAGACTCTCTAAGACTGTCTGAGACTGCAGAAGAGTTGTCAGCTGCAGTGGCAGAGGGAGTTTCCTCACCAGGAGTTGCCTACACCATTGAAATCACAGTTCTGGAGGCACAGAAGGCCTGAAAATGGCCACAAGAAAGGATGAGCTGGAAGCTATGTTTGGAGGCCTAGAACCAAGTTTGACACTGATGACTGTAAGGGAGTGTACAGCCCATGCTCAGCCATTTGACATCTTCCCTTGCCTCCCCCGTGCTTTGGAGAAGTTCCAAGTGATTTGTTCCAAGGTCATACGGCCAGTCAGTGGCAACCAAGGTCGTGACTAGGACTGGATTTCAGATGAAAGGGGGACAGGAAGTAGAGCTGGAAGGCACTGAAAACAAACATCGTACACCTTTACTCACGGCTGACTGACTCTTAAGTTTGCCTGGAGAGAAAGTCGCTGTGTAGAGACGAGTTTCTCATGTAGCTGCATTCATGTGTAAGTTGCCATCTGTATGATGTAAACCACCAAAACTACAATGCGTGATTTCTGATGATTTTTTTTAAACATAGACATCTTTATTATAAAGGACCTTGGTTCTCAAAGGACTTGTTAACTAGGGAGCTATTGTAGGCTTATGAGAATCAGGGGCTCAGGATATTTCTGAATGTATTTGCTGCAAACAAATGCCTATGTGTTCTTATAATCATGCCCATAGACTTATAATTTACCTTTGATCCTACCCACAAAGAGCAGTGACTTGAGCCTCAGAGAATTACTGAACATTTTCCAAGTTTCAGGGGTCTGCCCTTGATTTTAGGCTTCTTTTCTTATTGGAATGTGGAAGACAGAAGGAAGTCATCAGAAACCTGAACTTGGCAATGGCCAACTATGAGATGGGGATTGAGTTAGCACCTTGCATTGGCGACCAGTTTGTAATCAGGGAAGATATGACTCTTTCCTTTGCTTTTTTCAGGGAAGAACTGGAGATAAGAGAGCTCTTTAACTCCTTGTTCTATTTCTTGTTTCTGGGAGACAAAACAAGGTTTCAGCAGTCAAGGGGAAGTTTTTAATTTTATTTGCTTTATTTTAATTGTCTGTTATTCAAAATGCATGTGTCAATCCTAATGGACATGACTAATACAGTGTCTGGTATGCTTAATAAACACTTTATGACTGTCAAATGCTGAATTTGGTGGATTATTGTGTGAAAAGTTTGAAAAAGAGGAAAGGCTTTCCCCTTTCAAAGATGAGAGATACTTTGTAGCACAGATGAGTTGGGGGAAAGCCATAGAAGTTGAACAAGGGCTGGAGTTATCTTTTATTAGCCTTACAGAAGACATCACTACCTTCTGAAGAAAAATATCAAGTCAGAAAGCGGAGCACCCTGAGTTAAAAAGAAAAAACAAAACAAAACATGGCTTTGGTTGAGAGACTTTGGGCAGAAAGTTTTTCCTTGTACATAAAAACATCTACCTGTACAACCACCAAAAACAAAAAGATTGCCCTGGCTGAATAAATCCTCTGAGAACCAAGCTCCTTTATAATGAAGATGGCCATGTTAAAAAAAAAAATTCTTCAGAAATCATGCAGTGTAGTTTTGGTGTATATCATACAGATGGCAACCTACACATGAATGCAGCTACATGAGAAAGTCAACCTTGGGAATGAGGGGTGGGGATGAAAAAGAGGAAGAAACCCTCCTGTGGTACCTAGCTGGTGGGCTTCGAATACAAGTGTGTGGTTAGCATGGTTAATGGGTAAGGGTGCTACCTGTGCCTCACTTGCTCAGGTTCTCCCCCTGGTGGCGAGAGATTGTAAGAGATGAAGAATATTCCCATGGAGGTTGTGACTTTCTCTAGTGGCAGCTAAGACTAAATCTCTTGCCTCCCAGTCAAGTGCTATTTCCACCATGTTAGCTTAGTGTTCTAGGTCTAGAGGGAAGTCATCATTACTGCTGGGTTGCTGCTGCTGTGATAAATAATGCCATTCAAGGGAGCATGACAAAACCAACATGGCTTGAGTCAAATATTGTTCTTAGTTTAGTGAAGTATAATTAGTAAATAGGGAATAAGATGGTTTAGAGGAGAAGTGGGTCATGATGAATGCGCAGACTTCCAAGAGATGAGGGTTTTTTAAAAACCATTGGAAAGATTAACGAAGGAAGTCTGTAACTGGGGCAGAAAAGATAGATTCTTACTATGGGGAGATCTTCTTAATATAAACCTTCCTAATGTGTTAGCTAGAATTGAGTTTTCCAATTTAGTTTATAAGTGAATAGGATGTTTACTGATGCAAACAGGTAGATAGATCTGACAGTATTTGTCCTGACTCGTTTCTTTTATTTTGGCACTTGTCTGAGGAAGGGAGTTATTTTGGGCAGGGTGGGTGGGTGCCCAAGAATATCTTGCCTGGACTAAAAGCCTGTCTGATGAGAGCAAATTATAAAGAAACAAACTGGTGCTTTTCTTCAGGGAATTCAGAACTGATTATATGAAAAAGAGTTACAAGCCTCCAACCTCTCAAATACAGGGTACATAGAGTCTTTTTTTGTAGGCTCATGAGATCACAAGATCATGAGATCACAAGATTTGGAGCTAGAAGGAATCTTAAAGGTGATCCAGCCCCAAACCCTCAGTTTAATGAAGAGTCTAAAGAAAGCCAAGTCATTCAGGAACAACTTCCCTAAATGTATTTTCTATACCTGTAAGAGATCATTCCTTCTTCCCCTCTCTTCTTTGATTCCTGTTGTTCTATATATTAAATGTGATAGGCTTACATGGAAGGGGACTGAAGGAAATTCAGAAAGAAACATAGGAAGAAGATAGCTTTGAAAGGAAAATATGGAATTGTTATCTACAAGGTCACATACGTATTGGGTAGCAAAGTCATCTCTTATAGTAATTGTCAGGCTGATGCTCAAGTCAAGAGAGACAGAATCTCAAGGCTTAGAACGGACCTTAGGGAGTATCTAGTACAAACTGTATCTGAAAAATTAATCTCTAGAACGTTCCTATCAAGGGAGTCACGCTGTCTCTGTTTGATAACTTCTAGTTATCAGAGTTCACTGTCTACTGAAATAGCTTAATCTGGGGACTCAGTCTAGTATGGAATTCTAGCAGAAATGTTTGATTTTTACTCATGTAACCCAAGCCCCAAAGCCCATTGGGATGGAACCCTCTCCTCCTTGTTGGAGACCAGTGCTGGGCTTGTGTGAAGGAGTGGGGTTGGTGGAAGCAGGAGAAAGGAGAAGTCTCTTCATTTTCTTTGGCCTCTTCAGGCCTCCATTGCCAACCCCACTTCCAGTTATAAAAGGGAGAAAAAGATTCTAGGAAGAAGCCGACGAGAGGAGCTGGCAATCTCCATCACATCCCTGTCTTACTGCTTTTTATATGTTTACTGCACTAGAGACTTGAGAGCATTTCTCTTTTGGGTGAGAGCTGACACTCTCTCTTGGGTGATCTGAGTTACCTTGCTCCCAAAAGAAAAGCTTTTACTCTGTGTCATTTGGTATATACCCTCATATGTATACTTTCTCTGATTTGTTTTGTTATTGACTTGGAAAATGAGTTTCTTTGCTATTTGCTATCTGTGTTCATTGTGGAAGTGGTATTTGGTGGGAAAGGAGTCAAGCCTTGGATATAAAGCCTGGAGTCCACCTTTGCCCATTAACAAATAAACTCCATTCAGGAGTTTAGCTTGAACCTTAAAAACTCATACCCTAGGTTAATAATATGTCAGGGAGCAGGCAGATATAATTCTAGCCTGGTACCCCCTCTTTTTGAGGAGAGCAGAGGGTCAGCCTCTGACCTCCAAACTCTTATTTCCTTTCCTGGCAGGAATTAAAGTATTCATTGGAGAAGGGTGAAGGAAGGAGATGCTAAAGGTGTATTTTTATCTTGTTTCCCTTTGAACAAAATGAGACAGCCTACATTACAGTCAAAACAAATTGCCTTTAATGATTCTTACTAAGGGGTACCTATAAAAGAGGCTATGTGATGCATTTCAAAGGGCATAGAATTTGGAGTCAGGAAGCATTACTTTGAATTCTGGCTCTGTCATTTGGCTAGGTGATTTTTGGCAGGTCACTTTTTTTCTGACCTCTGGGCCTCAGTACTTTGGATTGTTTTAAAATAAATTTTATAGATATATCTTGTTTGTACATTGCCTAGATTTTCCCCTGACTTACTCCCTCTCATTCTTCCCAGAGATCCTTATTATATAACAAAGAATTTTATTTTAAAAGAAAGAGGAAGAGGGATGTTTCTTAATCTATAAAAAAATCTTTTAAATCTATTAAATGATGTGATTTCCAAGATTGTTTTCAGACTTTAAACCCTATTAATGAACACACCTGACCAGCAAAGCTAGTTGTTATAATTTAAATTTTAAAAATAATTTGAATTAAATTAAATATAATTTAAATATTCAAAGCTACATGTTGGTATGGGGAGAGTAGATCTTGAAGCCGGGGAAGAGAGGTTTCAAATCCCTATCAATGTCCTGGTTAAGTGAGATTTGTAGGTTAAAGAGAAGGTTCTCATTTGTATTGTATTCCTTACCTAGGGGTTTCCTATACCAAGGAAATCACGGGTCTAACTTCTATTCCTGGTCCTTATATGTGACTAAAGAAAAGGGCTTGTAATTTGCTTAGAAACTCAGTGCCAGTGCTTACCCTTTGACCCAGCAGTACCACTACTAGGTCTGTATCCCAAAGAGTTTTTTTTTAAAAGGAAAAGAAGGACTTATATATACAATAATATTTATAGCAGCTCTTTTTGTGGTAGCAAAGAATTGGAAATTGAGGGGATGTCCATCAATTGGGAAATGGTTGAAGAAGTTGTGGTATATGATTGTAATGGAATACTATTGTGCTCTAAGAAATGATGAGCAGGATGATTTCAGAAAAACCTGGAAAGACTTACATGAACTGATGCAAAGTGAAGTGGGAAGAAGCAGGAGAACATTGTACACAGCAAGAGCAATATTATATGATAATCAGCTGTGAATGACTTAGCTGTTCTCAGCAGTACAAAGATCTAAGACAGTTTTGAAGGACTTGCTATGAAGAATGCTATCCACTTCCAGAGAAAGAATGGTAGAGTCTGAATGTAGATTGAAGTATACTACTCTTTTACTTAAAATTTTTTAAAATTTTTTTGCTTTAATCAAAACAACGTTGAGGTACCACATCTCACCAGTCAGACTGGCTAAGATGACAAACCAGGAAAATGACAAGTGCTGGAGAGGATGTGGAAAAATTGGAACTCTAATGCATTGCTGGTGGAGCTGTGAACTGATACAACCATTCTGGAGGGCAATCTGGAACTATGCCCAAAAGGCTATAAATAATATCATACCCTTTGACCCAGTAATACCACTTTTGGGGTTGTATCCCAAAGAGATCACAGAAGTGGGAAAGGGTCCCATATGTACAAAAGTATTTATTGCAGCTCTCTTTGTGGTGGCAAAAAACTGGAAATTTAAGGGATACCCATCAATTG
>CM053599.1:178810859-178825976 GCA_028646575.1 Pseudocheirus occidentalis | reverse complement strand
TTCCTTCCTTCCTTCACAATTCTCATCAAAACTTGAACCTTGTTTTGAGTATGATTATTTTCTCCCTGATTCTGTTTTCCATCTCATAATCCTCTCTGTCTTTCCTTTGTCCCTGGATTTTTCTCTGTTGAGTTCAAGGTACACACCAAATTCTTCATGTATATGCATTTACCCTTTTTTCTGGTTCAGGAAACAGTGAGATTCACAAGAAGAGACCCTCTCTGAAACCTACTATGTTTGTATGCTCTTCTCAAAATGTACTCCATTCTCTTTTTCCTCATCTCTTTCCTGGTGTATACCTTTCCCTTCCTTTTTATTTCATATCTTAAGACCATCAAAAAAAGAATAAACCCACTCCAAGGCCCTCTATTTGTCTTATTAAATGTTTCTCTGACCTTTGAGGGGCAACTAGGTGGTGCAGTGGATAGAACACTAAACCTGGAGTCAGGAAGACCTGAGTTCAAATGTGACCTCTGACACTTACTAGCTGGTGTGACCTTGGGCAAGCCCCTTCACCCTGTTTGCCTCAGTTTCCTCATCTGTAAAATGAACTGGAGAAGGAAGTGGCAAAACCACTCTAGTATCTTTGCCAAGAAAACCCCAAATGGGATCCCGAAGAGTTGGACGTTACTGAACAAGGCAGCAGGTAGTAGGATTCTGAAGGGACACTTGCGTCTTCTCTCCCTATTAGAATGTAAGTACTTCATCATCTTACATCCCCTTCTCATTGCTTTCACATGGGTTTCTTTTGACTCCTGTGACTGTTTCAAAGTTTCTACTTAGCTCTCCCTTTGAGGTAAAGGATGGCAGTGGCAATGATTTGGGGGAGAAGGAGAAAAGAAAAAAAGAGAACTATTAAAGCACTTTTAAAAATGCATAGAAGTGAAAGAAGTGCAGAGGAAGACACAGATAAGCAACATAGTTTTTCTCTAATATGTTACATTTATTATATACTTTAAAAGGGGATATATAATAGATATTCATAGATTCATATCCAATCCTCTTCTTCTGTTCTTTTATATTGGATTTTCATGTTCATTGGTATTGGTCAAGTTCAGAATAGCAAAAATTAGGGGTGGCTAGGTGGAACAGTGAATAGAGCACCAGCCCTGGAGTCAGGAGGACCTGAGTTCAAATCTAGCCTTAGACACAACACATACGCACACACATACACAAACCTAGCTGTGTGACCTTGGGCAAGTCACTTAATCCCAATTGCCCTACCTTCCCCCTCCAAAAAAGCAAAAAACAAAAACAAAATTAAAAAAACATAACAGCAAAAATTAGATTAAAAGAAACAAATTAATAGAAAGTAGAATGTTGCAGAACCAAGGAAAACTCTAGCTATGCAAAGTGTTCTAGGACACTTTGGTTAGGGAGGCTTGTTGTTGTTGCTGAGGTCTGACTCTTCCTGACCCTATTTGAGGTTTACCTGAAGAAACTGGAGTGGTTCACCATTTCCTTGTCCAGCTCATTTTACAGATGAGGAATTGAAGCAAACAGAGTTGAGTGACTGTGACTTGCCCAGAGTCACACAGCTAGTGAGTATCTGAGGCCAGATTTGAACTCACCAGGACGAGTCATCCTGACTCCAGGTCTGGCACTCTATCCACTATACCACCTACCTGCCCTAGGGAAGGTTACTTTTACCTGAATAGGTTTATTGTAAGAGGTGATGAATCTTCTGGCCCATGAAAGAGGAAGTGAATCTCAAAAGACAAGAAAGAAAAAAAAATGTGTGGGATGCTTTACATAAACACACAGATGTGGGTGACTATAGAATGAGATAGGGAAAGAGCTGGCAATCTAGTTTGGCTAGATATATGGGTGGGGAACTCAAGGCCACATGTGGCCCTCTAGATCCTTAAGTGCGGCCCTTTGACTGAATGCAAACTTCACAGAACAAATCCCCTTAATAAAAGTATTTGTTCTGTAAAACTTGGACTCGCTCAAAGGGCTGCAGCCAAGGACCTAGAAGGCCACATGTGGCCCAGAGGTTCCATACCCTGGATAGAATGCAAGAAAGGCAGGCAAGTGGAAAAAAACTGTAGACAGGTTGTGAAGGGCCCTAAAAGTCACAGTAAGGAATTTGTAGTTTACTCTCTATGCAATGGGAAGTCATCACAACACATCTTTGAATGAAGGAGTAACATCATTAGAAACCTGTGGAAAGGAAACATTATTTTGGCAGTTCTATGCAGAGGGGACCAACAGGAGGCAGGAGAACCAATTTGATGGTTATTATTATAATAATCCAGTTGAGAGGTGAGGAAGAACTGAATGTAGTAGTAATATGAATGGAAAAGAAAAGATGGATATGAGAGATAACTTGGATGTAGAGTCAGAAACATTTGGCAACTGTTTAGATGGGAGAGGCAGATGATACGAATTAAAATGAAAAAGTAGGGGAAAAAAACCAACTTGCAGTGAATAGAGCAACCGGCACTGGAGTCAGGAGGATCTGAGTTCAAATCCGGCCTCAGACACGTGACACTTACTAGCTGTGCGATTTCACTTAACCCCAATTGCCTTGCTTTCCACCCTCCAAAAAAATAGGAAGACTCAGAGATGACATTGAAGTTTTGAGCCTCAAAGTGGATGGTAGTTCCTTCAACAGAAATAGGTGGGGATGTCCATCAACTGGGGAATTGCTGAAGAAATTGTGGCATATGGTTGTGATGGAATATTACTGTGCTATAAGAAATGATGAGCAAGATGCTCTCAGAAAAACCTAGAAAGAATTCTATGAAATGATGCAAAATGAAGTGAGTAGAACCAGGGGAACATTGTATACGATAGCAGTAATGTTGTACAATGAGCAACTGTGAATGATTTGACTGTTCTCAGCAAAACAATAATCCAAGATAATTCCAAAGGATTCATGATGAAAAATGCTATCCACCTTCAGAGACAGAACTGACAGAGTCTGAATGCAGACCGAAGCATGCTGTTTTTCACTTTCTGTATTTTTAATGTTTGTTTTTTCTTTTGGGTCTGTATCTTCTTTCATGACATGACTTACATGATAAAAAACAAAGCCCCAAAATACAAAAACTGGGAGGAAGAAAATTATATGCTATCTAAAGATGTTGGTCCCTTGTCTGAGCTAGGGTCCAACTGGGAAATCAGAGGTAATATAACTTTTTAATGCTACAGTCTAAACAACAAGAAAACTTAAAGAACTGAGTTTTTTTTTAACCACAGACAGGGGAAAGAGTCATTGCCATAAGTCAGAAATAAAGTCAATTGAGAGTTGTGAATTGTTAGCTCAATGATCAAGAGGTCCTGACAAATCTATATATTACCCAAATATTCGTAGCAGCACTTTTTTGGTAACAAACAAAATCACAAACAAACATGGAAACAAGATTGATGCTAATTGATTGAGTAATGGTTGAACAAACTGTGGTAGATGAATATAACAGAATATTATTGTGCTAGAGAAGATGACAAATATGAGGAATTCAGAGAAATATGGGAAGACTTTTATGAACTGATGCATAGTGAAATGAGGAAAAATGGAAATAGAATTATTCTAAAATATAAATGAAAGCAACACTCAAAAGAATGTAAGTGGAATGAAATAACAATAACCAATCTTAGCTTCAGTGAAGAGATGAGAAAAAATAACTTCTTCCTTTTTTTGAAGAGGTTGGGTAATTATGAGCGTGGAACGTTACATACCCTGTTAGAAACAGGTTGATTTTTAGTGGGTTTTGCAAAACTGCTAATTTTTTTTTGTTATGGACTCACATGGCGGTGAGGTCAGGAAAGTGGGGAAGAATACTTTTGAAAATGATTTCAGTATAAAAAAGAAAAGGCCTTACTATGATTCTAAAGGCCATGATAACACTGAAAGACTTGAAAATTCTATTACCTGTGTTTGAAAGTTGGGGCCCATCCATTTGAAGTTTCCTTGTTCCACATCAACCTATTTATTGGAAGTAATTTAACATTTAAAGTCCTTTACTATCTGGCCATCACCCACATGTCCAGTCTTGTTTCATTTTATTCCCCATTCTATAGTCTTCATTCCAGCCAAGCTTGCCTTCTTACTATTGTGTGTACATGATATATTTCCTTCCTTTGTACCTTTGCACAAGGGGTCCCCATGTCTGGAATGCACCCAACACCCCCTCTCACTTGTTTATTACAGCTTATTTCACCAGAAAGGAGGTAAGCTCCTTGAGGGCAAGGAGTATTTCATTTTTGTCTTTGTAATGTCAGGGCCTATTGCCATGGCTGAGACAGAGCAGACTTGTTGGTGGATTAATTGATAGATTGGAATCCCTAGCTTCTTGCAGCACTTAGCTCATATGACACCTCCTACATGAGGCATTTTCTCTGTACTCTATCTTCTGAAATTGTTTTATGCGCACTTAGTAGATATTTATTTATGTACATAATGTATCTTTCTAGATCTTAACTTGGCTGTCCATGAACCACTTTTAGACAACCTAAATGGACACATAGCTAACCTACATGAGTATATCCACTCCTAATATTGCAGAGGATGGTCCGTCAGACTGTGAAGCTTCTAGAGGAGAGGGATTCTTTTTTACGTTTAATTTAATATTTTATTTTTCTCCAATCACATGTAAAAACAAGTTTTAAAAATTATTTTTAAAAATTTTGAAATGCAAATTCTCTTCCTCCATCCCCTCTTCCCTTCACTGAGAAAGCAAGCAATTTGATATAGTGTGTAGTCACGTAAAACATTCTTCAATGTTAGTCATGTTGTAAAAGAAAACACAGACCCCCCAAAAACAAGAAAAATTAAGAAAGTAAAGAAAAAGTATATTTTAGGCTGCATTCAGACTTCATTAGTTCTTTCTCTGGAGATAGATAACATTTTCGTTATGAATCTTTTGGAATTTTCTTGGATCAGTATATTGCTAGAATAGCTAAGTCATTCACAGTTGTCCATCATAGAGTATCGCTGTTACTGTATACAACATTCAACTCATTTAACTTTGCATCAGTTCATATGAGTCTTTCCAGGTTTTTCTGAAAGCATCTTGCTCATCATTTCTTATGGCACAATATTATTCCATCACAATCATATACCACAATTTGTTCAGCCATTCCACAATTGATGGACATCCCCTCAATTTCCAATTCTTTGCCACCACTAAAAGAGCTGCTATAAATATTTTTGTACATACGGGTCCTTTTCCCTCTTGTTTTTTATGTTTGTGTGATATAGACCTAGCAATGGTATAACTAGATCAAAGGGTGTTGTGCAGTTTTATAGCCCTTTGGGCATAGTTCCAAATTGCTCTCCAGAATGGAGAGCAGAATTAGTTCACAACTCCAACAACAATGCATTAGTGTCTCAGTTTTCCCACACTGCCTCCAACATCTGTCATTTTTCTTTTCCGTCGTATTAGTTCATCTGATAGGGGTGCAGTGGAAGCTCAAAGTTGTTTTAATTTGCGTATCTCTAATTAATAGTGATTTAGAGCATTTTTAAATATTTGATTATTTTGATAACTTTGATTATTTCTTCTATAAACTGTGACAGGGACTCTTTTTGCCTTTCTTTGTATCCCTAGAAAATAGCATTAATCTATAAAACGGGAACAAAAATGATACCTCTCTCTTAGGATTGTTGCAGGGATCTAAATAAAAAATATTTATAAAGTGCTTTGTAAACTTTAAAGTACCATGTAAATGGTACACGTGATTATTAAATTGTTCATTTTGATCATATTGCCATCACAGCAGCGGCATAGTGCCACATGGTGAGTGATTAATTCAATGCTTGTTGACTTAGTAACTGACTCTTTCTGAAGGGGAGGAAGGATAGTGTTGAAGATGAAAGTGATATAAAAATCAAAAGGTACCAATAAAACATTTTTTAAAAAAGAATATGATATGAACTGGGACAAACAGGAAAACAAGGAAGGGGCGGCACAGGCCAGTGGCAAACAGCGATTTGTCTCATGCCATCTCTTCCCCTGAGACAGGGCCCTTTTATGATGGTGAAATGCTGCCCATCGCTCTCCCCGGTGTCCTTGTTCAGCTACAACTCTGTCACTAAGAGATCGGTCACTCTTATTAAGTACCTGCTACGCAGGTGCCACATACTGCGCCAAGCAGTGCCCACACAAAGAGAGGCAAAAGGCAATTCCCAGGGTGGTTCAGTAAAGAGTGCACTGTGGCACCAAGACGATATTTACAGAGCCCACAATCTCAATAAACACTGCTGCTAGAAGTATCCCATGATGTTCCATCGTAAAAGGTACCAGATTCTCCAGATAGAGGACAGAACTGAAACACTTATTTAGACACCAGAAAACCAAATCCCAAAACCAATAAGCCGATTCCATCAAAGTACCAAAGATGTTCAAAAGCCATAATAACGCTGGGAGCCACAGCATCCTTCAGCCTTCCCACAAACCAGTACAGGATCAATATCTACTCACAAACCTCTCTCCTTGCCTGAACACCTCTCTCTCCCACTGTGTCTCTGGCTCTGATTCCCAGCTTCCTGCTGGCTCTGCTTTCCTTCATCAGACTCCTCCCACCACAGGCTCCATGTGACCACATTCAGCCTATCAGGGGGCAGAGTTTATCTTCACAGCAGGGAAGCTTCCTGTGGACTCTGCTTCCCTTCAGCAATTCCCTCCATCACAGGCTCCATGTGACCACATTCAGCCCATCACGGGGCAGAATTTACTTTCAAAGCAGGGGAGGTCTTCAAATTCCCCCCTAGGTCTATTAAGGGGCAGGAAAGATCTTCAAATTACCATTCCCATTATTGCCCTAGAGTCAGGAGGACCTGAGTTCAAATCCAGCCTCAGACACTTAACACTTACTAGCTGTGTGACCTTGGGCAAGTAACTTAACCCCAATTGCCCTGTCTTCTCCCCTCCAAAAGAGAGAGAGAAAAAAAGGGCAATTCCCAACCTTAAGGAGCTCATGATCTAATGCAGGGGGAGGGGAGACAACATGCAAGCAAATACATACAAAGCAAGCTACATGCAGGATAAATAATGAGAGGAAAGCTCTAGAATTAAGTAGGGTTGGGGAACGCTTCCTGTACAAGATGGGATTTTAGTTGGGACTTAAAGTCAGGGAGGTCTATGCAATATTAGCCTTAATCTCTATGACAAGCGCTACTTTTTCCCAGAGTTTATTCAGATTTATTTCCACTCAAAAAATGTCATGAAATATGTTCTATGTGCAAATCACGCGATGGAATTCTGTTGTGCTATAAAAAAAGAGGAAATAGATGCTGTTGGGAACGTGGCACCAACGGACTTGTTTGACCAAGGGTTGCTGCAAACCTTCAATTTGAAAAAAAAAATGCAGTATCTGTGAAATGCTATGAAAGCAAAATGCAACAAAGGTAGACTTGTTCTGTAAATGCTGTGGGGTTCAGGAGAGGGAGACATCCTTGTGGGCAGTCCAGGAAGCCTTCATGGAAGAGGAGGAATGTGAGCCGGGCCTTATAGCACTTGAGTTGAATGAGAAGAAATCTACTATTATCTACTACTACTACTGTAACGTATGGTGGGGACTGGAGATTTTTTCATTTCCTGTGGGACCATAGGATGGAGAAATGACAGAGGATAGCTTAATTAACCTTTTATTTTTTTTATCTTTTATTATTTCATTTGTTTTTGCTTTTTGGAGGGGGGAGGGCAGGACAATAGGGGTTAAGTGACTTGTCCAAGGTCACACGGCTAGTAAGTGTGTCAAGTGTCTGAGTCTGAATTTGAACTCAGGTTCTCCTGACTCCAGGACCTGTGCTCTATTCACTGTGCCACGTAGCTACCTCTAACTAACCTTTTAAAATATG
Source organism: Pseudocheirus occidentalis (assembly GCA_028646575.1). NCBI lineage: Eukaryota > Metazoa > Chordata > Mammalia > Diprotodontia > Pseudocheiridae > Pseudocheirus > Pseudocheirus occidentalis. Next base: position 178,818,169 of record CM053599.1, on the reverse strand, counting down.
AGAACTATCAATAGGGATTATACCTGTGACTTCATTGGCAAAGGGAACTCCCAAGTGAGGAAAATCCATCTCCCAATGCAGGTTGGCACCTTCTCTGCTACTTAGAATCTTAGAGAGTTGCCCAGGCAGTACGTTAGAGGCAGGTCTTGAACCTAGGTTTTTCTGACTTTTAATTCAATTCTCTCTTTACTATGTCACATTGTCCCTCATAATATGAGGACCATATCAAAAAACAAAATTTCACAGATGGCCTACAAGATAATAGTTCTACTGTGCGTAGCTAGCAATGGATGAAATAGGAAATGACAAAACAATAAATTCAGTAATGCCCTTAAATGGATTTGCATTATATTAATTATGACTGCATTTATATATGTTATATATATGTGAAAAATAGCAACATATGTATTGTGAGGCAATATTTATTCAGTCTATAAAAAGAATCTTTTCTTATTTCCAGTGCTGAGCTACTTCATGATATTTATTCGGTCTATAGAAAGTCTCTTTTCTTATTCACAATCCTGAGCTACTTCATGACGCAGACTCCCTGTCCTCCCTGCCCACTCTCCCTCTCCCTCACCAAACATCTGGGCCACAGAATAGGCAGCCCTGGAATAGCGGATGTGAGGAAGTGACCTCTACCACCCTTCGTAGCCCCTTGAGTGGTAAATACCAGAACCCAAATTCCTGTGGCTGCATCCTCGGATACTTATGGGCCCTGTTCCAAGAGTTTGTGAGCCAACATCCGGGTGAGAACCAGAGAGATGATGAAACCAGTCATGGACCAGTTGAGCAGGGGGAATGGAGCAACATTCAGAATTCTCCCCTTAGGGTCTCACAGTCTGCTGAAGGAGCCTGGTTAGATCAGAAGGCAACTCCCAGAAGCCTTTCCTTAAAATCACATCCAGAGCATCTGAAGGAGAACCACAGATCTCTGGAAGGTGCAGAGGAAACACAGGTCAGGATACATGTATTCTCACTAGCAGAGAGCATCTAAGGGCAGGAGTACTGGACCGATGTGCGGATGGAAGAGAGTGCAATTGGCCGTAAGGGGACATAGGAGCCAATAGGATGGAAGAAGATGAACATTTCATCTCAGCTTGTGAGCCACTTTAAGACTTCACCCCAAAGAGAATGGAAGTCTCTTCTTATAATATGCTCAAAAAAACAGGGTAAGGAGGGTATCCGGCACTCAGGTAGATACAGTCGTGGGTTGGCGTGTGGAACAAATTGGAGGTGGAGAATCACCATCATTGGAATAAAAGGGTAGAAGATTTGCTGACGGTTTTGGTGTTATATCTGTGTGTGTGTGTGTGTGTGTGTGTGTGTGTGTGTGTGTGTGTGAAATTCTGGACTTGAAATCTCCACTGCTTCTCCTGTCTCCCTGTTTCTGTCTTAAGTCTCTTGAATTTGACATGCCAGAAAATCTGTGGTTCGTGGCTTGCCTTTGTCTCTGGTTTATTTGAATCTTTCACCAGAAGCATCTTTTCCTTTGGGCCTGATGATTTCCTTATTAATCAACATCTCTTACAACTTCCCTAAAAGGCATTTTAAGAGATGCTATATGGCTCAGTGGATATCATGCTAGGCCTGGAGTCAAGAAGACCTGAATTCAAATCCGACCTCAGACACTTACTAGCTGTGTGACCCTGAGCAAGTCACTTAACCCCTGTTTGTCATAATCCCCTGGAGAAGGAAATGGCAAACCACTCCAGTGTCTTTGCCAAGAAAACAACATGGAGAGTCATGAAAAGTCAGACATCAGAAGAAGCATTTTAGAATGGAGTCAAACATGGCCAGAATTATTTACTGAATTGTATAAAAACTAAAATTTTTATAGCACTTACCATGTGCCAGGTACTATAACTAAGTACTGTACAATAATTACCTTGTTTGATCCTCACAACAGCTCTGCAAATTATGTGTCGTTAATTCTCCCCGTTTTACTGAGGTTAAGCGACTTATCCAGGGACTCACACCTGGTAAGTGTCTGCCGTCAAATTTGAATTTGGATCCTCCTGGCTCCAGTCCCCAAATTCCATGCACTCTACCAGCAGCTGCCTGCTCCAAGGCACAACTAACGGCTGTGGATTTTGGAAGAGTGACTGACTGATCTGCAGGTGGTAGAGGGAGTTTCCTCACTGGGAGTTCCCTTGACCAGTGAGATTAAAGGTCCAGGAAAGAAAGAGAAAAATGGATATATTTGGTCTATACAGTGCACATGTGATGCATGGGTGTGGGTTTTGAGTCAAAGGTGATGACTAATTAGGCCTTTCTTCTGAAAGTCACAGACACCTAGTTCCTTATGCTTTCAGATGAAGGGAATTCCTTAAATATATAACCAAATGGGACTTCATTTTTATACTTCAGTAAGAATTTGCAGATGAGTAAATTCACAATGCAGAAGACATGCGCCCTAACAGAATCACGGGGTTGTAGAATGACCTTAGAGGCATCTAACAATAATACTTGACACTCTTATCTGATGATCACAGAAACTCTACGAGGATGTACCATGGGTGTCATTACCTCCATTTTGTAAATGAGGAAATAAGGTCAAGTGACTTGCTTATAGTCACCTAAGACAAGTCAGTGTCCGAGCAGGAACTCACACGCCTCTCTCTCCTGACTCCATATAGAGCACGATAGTTCTCAAACTTATTGGTCTCAAGACCCCTTTATGCTGTAAAAAAAAATGTGGACCCATTTATATTATAAAAAAATTATCGAGGACATTTTACACTCTTGAAATTGTTGAGGACCTCTTTACATACTTAAAAACTTTAAAAAAATGTTCAAAAGCCCCAGAGAAGTCTCATTTATGTCTGCTATAGCTATTGAAAGAGTACTGTATTAGTAAATAAAATGGGCATATTTTTGCTATATTTATTATGAATTATAAATTAGAATTTGATTTAATTATAAACTGATTTAAAATAACAATAATAAACATATTACATGTTAACATATTTTTATGAAAAAACTACATTTTCCAAAAACAAATTACTGGGTAACATTGGTTTATATATTTTCATAAAATTCATTAACGTTCAGTTTAATATAAGACAGTTGGATTCTTGTATCTGTTTCAGCATTCAAGAATAAAATTGTTTTGTATATTTTCTTAAAATTCATTAATGTCCAATTTAATATAAGACAGTTGGATTCTCATCTGTTTTGGTGTACAGTCTGTTGTTTTGGTTGAAATAAGAAAATCCAGCCTCACACAGATAGGTAGTTGTGTGACCCTGGGCAAGTGACTTAACCTTTATTTGCCTCAGTTTCCTCGATTGAGAAAGGGGGATAATAAGAGCACTTACCTCATAGGATTGTCATGAGGATGAAAAGAGATGATATTTGTAAAAGTACTTAGCACAGCTCCTGGATCATAGTAGGTATTATATAAATGCTTATTCCCTTCCCCCTAGTTGGAAAAGAGAGGAGTATTTTAATAGGCAAATAAAGTCTTACTTTATTTATTATATTATATTATATATATTATATATATATATATTTATTATATTACAAATAGTTTGGACCTCTTATGAAAGGGCTTTGGGGACCCCCTAGGCTCTGAAGGCCACACTTTGGAAACTTTTGCCCTGTATGATACAGATGGAGAGAAGTGAGTAACTCAAGGCTGCCCAGTAAGTGAGGGGGACAGCAGAAACTGAGGCCCAGGTGTCTGTCTGTCCTTCTTCTCTCTGTCTCGTGTTCTACCCACGCTGCCTCCTTTTTCAATGGCCTGGAGACCAGCCGTCTCAGGGTTGTCATTTCCTGAGTGGCAGCTCCCATTTGTGGATTCCTGAAGGGATAACTAACTACATGCATTCAGGGTGAAATAATTCTATAATTCTGATCTAAAAGGCATGACCAGGAAGGGCAAGCCTCAAGTTGAAGAGGATGCCTGCCATTGGAGTGAGAACTTCTGTAACCTTTTGCTCTTTCTCCTGACTCAGGCCTGAGTCAGTTAATGGGTGGGGTACGGCCTTAAAGGGAGGCCTGAGCAAAATGCAGAAAGGCTGGGGGAGCAGGGAAACCTGGAAATAAGTATGATCTACTTCATCTGCCTGGGTACAGTCGGGTCTAGACGCTTCATGGAGAGATTTGAGCTAATTTTGGTTTACGGGCTTGCCCTAGCGCACAGTGGAAGGAGAACTAGCATCCAAGTCAGAAGATCTGGGTTGAAATCCCATCTGTGTCATTTACTGCCTGTCTAACCTTGGGCGCATCACTTACTGTCCCTGGTCCTCAATTTCTTCATCCATAAAATGGCCTCCAAGGTACCTTACAGCTCTGAGCCAGAGATCCCACGAACCTCAAATTATCCCAATTCTCTCAAATATTCTCTGGAAAGAGGCTGCTGTACGGATTCTCTAATGTTTTGAGAGAAGGTTGCATTATCTTGGAGAACTCTTTGAAAATTCTCCTGGTCAAGTAGGAAGATGTGAGCTTAGGTAGGGTTAAAGGTGGTCAACGAGGCTGTGATGTGAGGAAGAACTTCACATTTCAGAATTTCCAGCCTAAGTTTACTCACAACACAGACAACACGATGCATTGAATGGAGAGCCGGTCTCAGAGACAGAAAGACCTGAATTCAAGTCCTTCCTTTGATATACAGTTATCTCTTCCACATCACGACTTTCCCCATTGCAGTTTTGATACAGTGTGTGTTGGCAGAAGAAATGAAAGGGGAATTTGGGGGTAGATCTGTGGAAGTCACAGATGACAGGCAAAGGCCAGCCAATGACTCAGAAGAAATATGCAAACTTAGAAATGCATAAAATATATATGTATAGTATTGTATTACGTCAACATATTTTATCTTTTAATACCATAATAATTCAGACTTCCTCTCCGGAAGGAAGGAGGGAGGATCCAAAAATTGCAGGTGGATTTTCCAGATTACAGAAACGGCGCCCCTAACCTCCGTGTAAGGGATAACCAGGTATTGGCTATATGACTCTGGTTTCATGGACTCTCCTCTGGGTCTTCTACTTCTAATTATTCCTTCTCAGTCACTTTTTGCTGGTTCAGCATCCCTACCGTGCACCCTTTCTCTGGGTGTTCCCAGAGGTAGGTCTTCTCTCTTTTTGTGCTCTCTTGATGACCTCCTCAGCTCCTGTCGTAACTCGTACATCTAGAAGACAGTCTCGCTTTCTTCCACTAACCTCAGAGAAAAGGTGCACAGCGTGTCTCAGAGAAAGCTCAATCTCAACTTGTCCCCTCACGCCCAACCCTCTTCCAGCCTCCAACGTTTCTGTTGCAGGGATCGCCATTCTTCCAGCTCAGGTTCGTAGCCTTCGTGTTCTGCTCATTTTTCACTCTGCCCTACTCCATGTTCAAATCATTTGCCAAATCTTTCCATTTCTACCTTTGTAGCATCTCTCTTTCCCTCCATCTGTCTGTCTGTCTCTGTCTCTCTGTCTCCCTCTTTCTGTCTCTGTCTGTCTCTGTCTCTGTCTCTCTCTGTCTCTCTGTCTCCCTCTCTCTGTCTCTGTCTCTGTCTCTCTCTGACTCTCTGTCTCTGTCTCTGTCTCTCTCTTTCCCCCTATTACTTTATTTTATTTTTTGGAGGCAATCAGGGTTCAGCTGACTTGCCCAAGGTCACATATCTAGTAAGTGTCTGAGACTACATTTGAACTCAGGTCCTCCTGCCTCCAGGGCAGGTGCCCTCACAGCCTATCAGGCATCCTTTTCTGTTTTCCTCTGCATACAGGGCCAGCCCCTTATCTGAAGCCCCATTACCTCTCACCTAGGTTATTGCAACACACTTCTAACCTGGGTCATAACATCACAGATTATCATGTTAATCATGTCTCCAGGCCATCTTGTCCAACCCCTCATTTTACTGACAAGCAAGCGAGGCCCAGAGAAGTGGAGGAGCTTGCCCAGAGTCACACAATCAGTCCGGACCAGACGTGGGCGTTGAACCCCTGTGCCGTCCCACTGCACCCGCTCCCTGTGTCGGGCTCCTTCCCTTTCTAATCCGTCCTCCAAGCCGCTGTCAATGCACTTTTCTATAAGTGTGGACCTAAATATATGGCTGCTCAATAAACTCCTGGGCTTCCTTGTTGCCTCTAGGGAAAACAAGACAAACTCCCCAGGTTAGCTTTAAAACCCCTTCACCACCTGGTCCCAGAGGCACCGTGCCCTCGGACAAGGACCCTTCTCTCTCCTGCCACTTACGATGCCCCATCTCCTCCCTCTACGCCTTTGCACGGGCAGTGCCTGGTGACTGGCATGAACTTCCTATGGCTGTCTCATGAAGTCCGTCACCTCCGCCTCTTGTACGCGGATCCTTTCCTCATCCCCAAACCTGCAGTCGCAGGCTCTGCTAACACTTTCTATTTAGCCACTTTCTCTTCGTAGTTACTCCGCACATGCTCATACATAAACGCACCCACCGTCTTCCACCCTGGAATGCAGGCTCCTTGAAAACCAAGACTGTCTCGTTCTTTGCATTGGAATGCTCAGCGATTCGTCCGGGCTGGTGAGTGGGAGAAACGTTAGGAAACAGTGGTGGATTTGAGTGGAATCCCGTTGAAATCATGCACAGGAAGGGTTCGTGCACCTTGGGAAGACTCACACGGACAGATGGATGCAGAGCAGAGTTAGACAGACAGAATCGAGAACACCAGAGGCGGGGCGTCCCTGAAGTCGCTGTGCGGCTCTACACTTGAATGACTGGCTTGTCTTTTATTCTCAGAGATGGCCAATGATAGTGGCGTGAAGCAGACCCAGGTGAGACTGTCATACAGAGACCTCAGGATCGCCCTCTGCTCCAGCGTCAGGCGGGTGAGGGACTCCAGGATGGACAGGTGTTATAAATGGGACTCCTTTTCGTTTGTTCTCCTAGTATGAACGTGCACCGAGACTTTTGGGACGCTGTGCCTACGTCTGTGGTTTAGTTGTTTCAGTCACGTTTGACTCTTCACTACAGGTGCTCAGGTTTTCTTGGCAGATACTAAAGCCGTTTGCCATTTCCTTTTTCAGATGAGACGGGAGAGGTTAATAAGTACTGGATGTATGAGGGATATCATATAACCCCTCAGTGAGTTCTTTGTCTGGAAAAGAATTTCAGTAGGACCCAAGCTGGCTTTTATAAAGTTATAAAGTTTATTGATATCCTGGCTTAGTAGCTGGGAAGAGAAATGGGGGGGTGCTGCAAAGTGCAGGGATCAAAGTAGAGTTATAACTTTTATGTTCTGTAGTGTGCAGGAAGTGGTTAAGGGAACCTGCAAAGAGCTGGGGCTTGAGGGACGGTATTTATAATCCTATGTTCAATATAGCAATTGGGAGGATAGTTT
>CM053599.1:178795677-178810759 GCA_028646575.1 Pseudocheirus occidentalis | reverse complement strand
GAGAGGTTAATAAGTACTGGGTGTATGAGGGATATCATATAACCCCTCAGTGAGTTCTTTGTCTGGAAAAGAATTTCAGTAGGACCCAAGCTGGCTTTTATAAAGTTATAAAGTTTATTGATATCCTGGCTTAGTAGCTGGGAAGAGAAATGGGGGGGGGGTGCTGCAAAGTGCAGGGATCAAAGTAGAGTTATAACGTTTTATGTTCTGTAGTGTGCAGAAAGTGGTTAAGGGAACCTGCAAAGAGCTGGGGCTTGAGGGACGGTATTTATAATCCTATGTTCAATATAGCAATTGGGAGGATAGTTTTGATTGTTTCCAAGTCAGGGAACTAGGCTAATTTGGGATTCAAGATGTATCATATTGCAACAGTTATCCTGTCCAATAATGTTTGAGGCTTTCAGTATGGGGGTTGGGAGGATGAGATTAGGGATTCAGGAGGTACCATACTGAAACAGAGTTATCTCCTGGTATTGTTGCTCAAGGCTTTTGGGTGCAGCTGGGCACATAGAACAAAGAGGCTATACATTTCTGGAAGGTTTGTTTATAGAAACTTTTTGGGACTTTCTCAGGGGCTTGTCTCTGGGGGACTTCTAGCTAAGGGAAGATGTTCAGGCTTGGGGGAAAGAGAAGAAGCAGGGTTTGTGCCTTTATGGCAGGGGGAAAGTGTGGCTTTTACAGCTTAATTACATAGGCTTGGTACAAACTAATGTTACATACATAGGTACCCAAGCATAGGGGAGATTTTTACAAATTGGGGTTACAGATAAAAGCATCCCAAACTGCATCAAGGCGAGGTAGCCTGGGTTAAGTGACTCGCCCAGGGTCACACAGTTAGTGACTATCTGAGGCTGTGTTTGAACTCAGGTCTTCTGACCCTAGGCCCAACACTGTACACTGTGCCACCTAGCCGTCCTTGTGTATGTCTATCTACATACATCGCCTCTATCTCCCTGTATCAATAGATAATGATACATAGATATCTTTGTCTTTCTGTCTCATCCATTTATCCTCATATATAATGACTACAGTAACAAAAAGAAAAACAACACCAAAAGACATGGAAACATCACTGCGACGGCCAGTCTCATCTCCAGGACACTGATGATGGAAGGACCTCCTTCTTCTGGGAAGAAGGATGATGGGTGATGGATGCACAGTGAAGTGTGTGCTGTCAGGAATGGTCACTGCGTCCAAAAACAGAGCGACAGAATGAAGTATGGGTGAGACCAGAGGGGAAGATGGAGGCCACCGGTCTTGGGACATCAGCAAAGACTTTGAGGAGAAACAGCTTCTAAGTCAGGCTCAAAATATTAGGAATTAGTAGCTCAGCTGATGAATAAAAGGAAAAGATAATATTCTAGTTATAAAGAACAGTATGAGTAAAGACATCAAGACAGGAGAAGACGGAGAATTGTCATGGACATAGTCATCTAGTTTGACTGGAGCCCAGAGTATGTTGGGGGTGCCCCATATAATGTGATATGAAGTAAGACTAGAATGATGAGTGACGTCAGACTGTGGTGAGCCTTGAATGTCAGGCAAAGAGGTCTGAACTGTACTGGACAGGGGTAGAGAGTCACCCAAGAGCTGTGAGCAGGAGTGGTGTGACCAGATTCACTTGTAATGTGGGTATTTCCCTCTGTCCTGGGCTTCCTCTCCACACCAGAGTTTAATTTTTAGGTATATGTATGTGCATGTGTGTATGTGCATGCGTATGTGTATATGTATATGTATGTGCATATGTGCGTATATGCACGTGGATATATATACATGAATGTGTATATGCATATGTGCACTGCATGAATGTATATGTATGTGCACATGTGTGTGCATGTGTGCATATGCACACATAAACACAAATATGCACACAGATACATATGTATCTATTGTAATATATGTACACATATTACATGATATATTATTTTATTACCTTATGTTATCAATATATGCTCATCTCAAGTCCCTATTCAGTGTAGATTCTACTCATAGTGATAACTCCCTACTCAGATATTAAATAATAATTCGATTATGAATAATTCAATATAAATCATGCTAACAAAATATAACTAACAGGAGGATCATGATTAACAGCTAGAACCCCCAGCAAGTTCAATTCCATCTTTTTCTTTAGGCATGTGAATCATATTCTATCTTTATTTAGTCTTTTTTTTAATTCTGAATTTAACAAACACCAAATAAAATGAGTATTTCCACATACATATTACAATAAAAAAAGAGGATTGTATGTGAAACTGCAGATTTTTATTATATACAGTTTGCCTTTCTTTTTATGTACGTAAGTTCAATCTGTGGCTTTCAAAGCTGTCCTGGTTATCTGAGCTTCTTTCTGGATTTTGTCCCCTGCATTTTTTTTCCAAAAGATACCTCAGTGATCCTTTTTTCTTTTTTGCTACCCTATCTCTCCCCTTTTATTTCTACCATCAGTTCCCCTGGGGAAAAAAAGAAAAAAGAGGGTAAAAAAAGCCTTTGAAACAAATATGAATTATCAAGAAAATAAAATGTCCACATTGGTTCTTTCCAAAACATTATGTCTCATTCTGTATCGTAAGTCCGTCAGTTTTCTAAGAAATAGGTAACATGTTTCATCATTAGTCTTCTAGAATCAGATTTGATTATTGCATCAGAGTTCTCAAGTATTTCAAAGATTTTTTTAATAATGTAGTTGTTATTGTATAAAGTATTCTCCTGTTTCTGCTCATTTTACTTTGCAACTGTTCATACAAATCTTCTCAGGTTTCTCTGTAACCATCTATTTCACCATTTTTATGGAGTGATAATGTTCTCTAACAGTCATATAGTTAATCCATCAACTATTTATTAACTGCTTACTGTGGGCCATACACTATGCTAAGTGTTGTGGATATAAAGAAAAGCAAATACAAAGTCCCTGCCCCCAAGAAACTCTCATTCTAATGGAGGGGATAACATGCAAATATCTATGTACTATGGTATAGTTCAGGTGACTAGACAGTGCCATGGCTAAAATTCTAGACTTGGAATCAGGAAGATCTGAGTTCAAATGTGGCCTCAGTCACTTACTGGTTGTGTGACCTTAGGCAAGTCACTTAACCCTCTCTACCTCACTTTCCCCATCTGTGAGCTGGAGAAGGAAATGGCAAACCACTCCAGTATCTTTGCCAAGAAAGCCCCAAATGGGGTCATGCAGAGTTGGACATGATTGAAAAACAACATTTCAAATGGAAAGTGATCTCAGAGGGAAGGCACTGACGCTGGAGGCAGCTGGGGGTGGGGCTAAGACAGGTCTCTGCAGAAGGTAGGATTTGAACTGAGTCTTGAAGGAAGCCAGGAGGTGGAAGTGAGAAGTAGGAATATTCCAAGCAGGCAGGAAAGTGAATGGACAGGCAAGCAGTGGGGAGATGGAGCATTGTGCGTGTGTGAGGCACAGCAAGAAGGTCATTATAGATGGATCATTGAGTAAGTGGAAGAGCATAACGTATACAAAGCTTGGAAGGGCAGGAATGAGTCAGGCTGTGAGTTGCTTTAAAAGCTAAACAGACCTTTTTAGATTTGATCTTGGAGATAATATGGAGCCGCTGAAGTTTGTTGAGTGGGTGTCTGAGATGGTCAGACTTGGACTTTTGGAAAAAACAATTTGGCAGCTAAGTGGAGCATTAATAAAGTGGGAAGAGACCAGAGGCAGGAAGACCAAGCAGTAGTATACTGCAGTAGTTTATTAATTTATTTTTGGAGGCAATCAGAGTTAAGTTACTTGCTCAGGGTCATACAGCAAGTGTCTGAGGTCATATTTGAACTCAGGTCCTCCTGACGCTGGGGCCAGTGTTCTATCCACTTTGTTACCTAGATGCCCCAATAGATTATGGGTAAATTGATAAGGGCCTGCACCAGAAGAGAAAGAAGGGGAATGTTTTGAGATGTAAAGTAGAAAAAAAAAACCCCAAGATATCAACAAATTAGATGTGTTGTGTGAGCGTGAACGAGGAGTCCAGGATGGCATTGAGTAAGCTTGGGTGGCTGGGAGGGATAGTGGTAACCTTATCAGTAATAGGAAAGTTAGGAAGAGGAAAGTCTTAGAAGGAGAGCTGATGAAGTCTGTTGTGTACATGTTGAGTTTGATCCATGGGAAAGGCAGTTTGCTACATTCAGGAGGCAGTTAGTGATGGGAGGCTGGTTGTTGTCCTTCATTCTCAAACAGGACCATCAGTAGGTTGAAGTCAAGTGACAGTGTGTTTGACTATGGTTAATCAGACCAATATGATCTTGGAATGCTCTGTTAAGGTTGGGCACAGCCTCTCTAAATTTGCCCACCTCATGTTTCTTTTGAGCTACTTTAATTCTTTGTTCATAGAGCACACACAGCACCTTCTCTGATATGGGCTTGCCACACTGAATGGTCCTGTGCCAGTGTCTCCCATGTCACACAATCAATTCCAAAGTTCTTAAGAGAAACTTTAAGAGTGTCCTTGTATCGCTTCTTCTGGCCACCATGTGAGCACTTGCCCTGTGTGTGGGTTCTCCGTAAAATAGTCTTTTTGGCAAACATACGTTTTGCATTTGAACAACATGGCCAGGCCATTAGGGTTGTGCTCTCTGAAGCAGAGTTTGAATGGTTGGCAGTTTAGTTCAAGTAAGGACCTCAATATCTGGTACCTTATCCTGCCAGGTGATCTTCAGAATCTTCCTGACAATTCAAATGGAGGCGATTCAGTTTCCTGGGATGACACTTATAGACCATCCAGGTTTCACAGGCATGCAACAATGAGGTCAGCACCATGGCTCTATAGACCTTCAGTTTGGTAGACAGTCTAGTACCACTCTTCTCTCCCATTTTCCCTTGGAGCCTCCCAAAGACTGAGCTAGCTCTGGCAATGCACATATCAACCTCATTATCAATGTGTACCTCCCTGGAAAGTACTCTGCCAAGGTAAGTAAACTTATCCACAGCATTCAAAACTTCTCCATTTGCTGTAACCGATGGCTCCATGTATGGATGGTGTGGTAGTGGCTGATGGAGTACCTGTGTTTTCTTGGTGTTAATTATAAGGCCACACTTAGCACAAGCAGCAGAAAATGGATCCATACTTTGTGGTATCTCAGCTTGAGTGCACAAGCATATGCAAACAGAAAATCATGCACCAACACTCCATCTACGTCAGTCTTCAAATTCAAGAATTTACCATCCATGCATTAGCTGACTTTGATGTTCATCCTCATTGAAGATATTTGGCAACATGGCCAAAAACATCATGCTGAAAAGCATGGGAGCAAGCATGCATCCTTGTTTCATTCTGTTGCTGACTGGGAAAGCACAAGAACCTAGAGCTCATGGGAGAGGTTAGGGCTGGACAGATCTGAGAATTATCTGCATAGAGATATATATAGTAATTTGTTTAACCATTCTCCAATAGATGAGCATCCTCTTTAGTTCCCTGATCTTTGCTATTACAAAAGAGAGAACCTATAAATGTGTACATGTGAATTCTTTTCTTCTTTCTTTAGTTTCTTTGGGATAAGTCTAAGAGTAGTATAGCTGGGTCAAAGGGTATGCACAGTTTAGGGACTTTCTGGGTATACTTTTTCAATTGATTTCCAGAATAGTTGAACCAATTCACAGCGCCACCAAAAATGCACGAGTGCTAAGACCCTGATAACATTTATCGTTATCTTTTTTTTTTTTGCCATTTTTGCTGATCTAATGGGTGTGTAAGGTAGAACCTCAGAAGTGCTTTAGCTTGCATATCTCCAGTTACTAATGGTTTGGAGCATCCTTTTCATACTTTTTTTGATATTTTAGATTTCTTCCTTTGAAAACTGACCGTTCATATCCTTTGACATATACATCCACACATACATACACACACACACACACACACACACACACATATATATATATACACATACATATATATGTATACACATACATATAGGCTACTGCCTTATTTTACAGATGAAGAGACTGGGGTCCAGAGAGGTCAAGTGACTTTCCCAAAAATCATACATGCCATAAGTGATAGAGGTTGAAAACCTCCGCAGGATAAAATCTTTCTTGATCCTTCATAAATAATTCTCTCCCACAGACTCTCATGTCAGTAGAAGAAAAATAAAAACAAAAAACAAATCACTAGCAGGGCAGCTAGGTGATATAGTGGATAGAGTGCTGACCCTGGAGTCAGGAAGACTCCTTTTCCTGAGTTCAAATCCAAACTCAGACACTTACAAGCTGTGTGACCCTGGGCAAGTAACTTAACCCTGTTTGCTTCAGTTTCCTGGTCTGTAAAATGAACTAGAGAAGGAAACAGCAAACTTCACAAGTATTTTGCCAAGAAAATCCCAAATAGGGTCACAAAGCGCTGGACATGACTGAACAACAGCAGCAGGGATAGGGTGATGAGGATGAGGAGATTCTATTGCTCCGGATACTGAAGCAGGGGGTGGCGGGCTGCCTTATGTTTGAGCTGGAGCAGCTGTCCAGGCAGTTCTCTGCCTCTTTAATTGTCATTTGGCAAAGCTCTGCCTGCTAAGCACTGAGTCCCTCCAGCTGTCTCTTGCCTCTGTCAGTCACAGCCCACCCCCACAGCCTTTGCTTATCCTCAGGCTTGTTCCTTGTCTTATTCTACTTCTTTGCACTGCTTCTGTTCTAGGTAAATATTTTCTTTGCACTGACCAAGATGCTTCCCTGGGTCAATTGTTAATACTCTTTTAGAATAAACATTTTCACTGTTAGCCGAAGCCATATGCTGCAGGGCTGTATTGAGGCCTCCTCTTCTGCTGGTCTTGTCTCTGCCTAAGCAGCGCCCAAAGCAGCAGGGCCTCTCCATCCCTTCTCCTATCCACCATCTAGTCTTGTACTTCCCTCTCCATCTCTCCTAGCTTGGGATCCCTATCTCTCATTCCCAACTAGATTCAGGAGAATGCTTTCCATTCCCCTCTTCCCTGCCCAGAATGAGAAGGTCTGTACCTCCAGCTGCCTGGGGACAAACTCGTTTACCCCTCTTGGTATTCCCATTGAGACTTGTGGGTACGCCTAGTTTCTGCCAGGTCATTTCAAGTTTTCTCAACAGTTTTTGTCAAATAGTGAATTCTTGCACCAGTAAGTTGAAATCTTTGAGTTTATCAAGCACTAGGTTTCTATTCTTATTTATTTCTGTATATCAGTATCCAAACTGTTCTGCTAATCAGTTTCTCTATTTCTTACTTAGGACCAAATTGTTTTGATGATTACTACTTTGTAGTCCTGCTTTGAGGTCTGGTACTACCAGGCCCCCTTTATTCCTATCTTTTTTCATTGCCTCCCTTGATATTCTTGGCTTTTCATTCCTCATAAGGAACCAGAGAATTTTGTTAGTAATTTGATTGATATGGAACTGAATAAGTAAATTAATTTAGTTTTTAAATTCTTTTATTATATATAATATATATTACATATGTAATATATATTATACTATACATTTTTATTATATTAGTTTGGCCTACACATGAGCAATTAATATTTCTCCAATTATTTAGATGTCTTTATTTGTGTGCGGAGTGTTGTGTATTTTGTTCATATAGTTCCTGTGTGTGTCTTGGCAGGTAGATTCCCAAATATTTATAGTTATTTTAAATGGAATTTCTCCTTCTGCTTCTTCCTGCTGTGTTTTCTTGGCAATACACAGAAATGCTAATGATGTATGCGGTTTTTTATAACCTGCCTCTTTGTCGAAGTGGTTAATTGTTTTGATCAGCTTTTTAGTTGACTCTCTAAGGTTCTCTCAGTAAAGCATCAGACCATTTGCAAAAGTGACAGTTTTGCTTCTTCATTGCTTATGCTTATTCCTTCAGTTTCTTTTTCTTGTATTTCTGCTACAATTAGCATTTCTGGTACAATATTGAATAGTAATGGTGATAATGGACATCCTTGCTTTACCATTTATCTTATTGGAAGGGCTTTTTAGTTTGTGCCCGTTACAGATCATGTTTGCCCTTAGTAGAGAACTACTAATCATTTTAAGGAAAGCTCCATTTGTCTCTGTGCTTTTTAATGTTTGTTTCTTTTTTTGGGGGGGGGAGGGCAGTTGGGATTAAGTGACTTGCCCAAGGTCACACAGCTAGTTTTTTGTGTTAAGTGTCTGAGGCTGGATTTGAACTCAGGTGCTCCTGACTCCAGGGCCGGTGCTCTATGCACTGCGCCACCTAGCCACCCCTGTTTGTTTCTTTTTAAAAACAAGAGTGTGCATTGTACTTGAGCAAAAGCTTTTTCTGCATTTATTAAAATATTCGTATGGTCTTTATTGTTTTTGTTATTGGTACGGTCAATTAGGCATATAGTTTTCCTAATATTGAATCAGCCTCGCATGCCTGGTATAAATCCACCTTGGTAAGAGTGTATGATCTTTGTGATATATTTCTAAAATAGAATTCTAACAGAGAATTCTAGAATAGTAGAGCTGCACTAGGGCAAATTCTGAAATTCCAAGTCTCCTGGATGGTGAAAATGAAATGAACAATATTAACTTTAACACTCCTGAGCAGTAGCATCTGCTAATTCCCAGAAAGGTCAGAAATCTCAACTTTTCCACTTAGTATTTGAATCATAGCTTCCTTGTCACATCCAAATGCCTTTTTAGGAAAACACTTTACAGCATGCCACTTTCAAAACTTCATCCTTTAAGAAGGACGCTTCCCATTGATGGCGTGTGTATTTATGAAAGGGTATGACCTTGTTGCCATTTTCCTTACAATGGAATTTCATTAAATGCCTTTGATTTGAATTAATTGTGTTTTCTGGCCGACTAGTAAAAGTAGCCACACCAGTGATGAATTCTATAAGAAGTTATGGTAATTATAGGTAATTACTATAGTAATAAATTATAATTCTGTAAGAAATTCTATAAGTAGACACAGCCATCTTGCTCTTGTCTAGAAAGCTAGATGAGAGTGGTCCAGTTTAATCCTTCAGCAAGTTGATCACTGGAGGTTTCAAGGTCAGGGGCTGTTGCTGTCTTCTTCCCCAGGTCTTCTCGGTGATTTTCTGCCATTTCCTGGGGTTCCCTCTCAGCCTTTGTGGTAGACGTCAGGCAGACCAAAAGGAGCAACCATCCTCTGAGCTCACATACAAGCTGAAAACCCAACTTCTTTCATCTTTATCATGAACTATGGTGATTCTCTTTTCAAATAATTTCCCCATAGGGCAATATTAGAATGATCCTCAACAACTGCTTTTGTGTTAAATGCCCAGGACAATTTATCGACTCGCTTTCTGTTTCTGGTGCCCAGAGATAGCAGAAAAATGTAGAAGAAAAAAAAAGTAGGCTAAGCACAGATTAAAATGAATAAGAAAAAAATGACTCAAGATTTTTACATTAGAGCCAGTGCTAGCTGCCCAGAAGTAAGCTTACTATAGATTCCTATAGTTACACTGCTTCTCAGTGGAGAAAATGACCACCACCAGGATCATCCTGAACTTAAAGGGACTGTTGAACCATTTCTGGATGTCCAGAAGATTTGGACTTTGTGAGTTGCTCCAATAGTACAGGTCTGAAGCAAATATGAAATAGTTTAGCAATATTAAGATGGAAGCAGAGAGGTGATTTAGTGGATAGACAGCTGGGCCTGGAGTCAAGAAGACCTGAGTTCAAATCCAGGCTTAGATACTTACTAGCTGTATGACCCTGAGTAAGTCACTTACCCTCTGTTTGCCTTAATTCCTTGGAGAAGGAAATGGCAAACTACCCTGGTATCTTTATTAAGAAAACTCCATGGACAGTGTTGGCGTGCTGTGGTCCACAGGGTCACAGAGAGTCAGATGGGATGAACAACAATCTTAAAATGTAGGCTTTACTTCCCAGAAGAATATAAGAGATATGGTAGGTTACTGCTTTGTATTTTAAGTATAATACCAATGGATATGGGTATTGCTGTGGAGGATATGGGTACTGGTCATCCACCTCTCCTCCCTACCTACTGGTCATCTGCCACCTTCTCCTCCCTACCCACTTTGTCTCTGAACATTTAATCAGTCACATCCTGTTCTAAAAATCAGTTTTTTTAGGCCCGTGGGCAATATGATGGCCCCTGTGGTATCACCTTTCCAAACAAAACTTCATCAGGGAGAAGGTGGGAGGAGGAAAGGGTATCCTTTTCCCAACTCCCATTTGCACAAAGTCAGGTCTCCAAAGGGCAGCTGGCTACATCCCCCCTCAAGGTTTTAGGTTACCTTGAGGAACTGGGGTGTTTTTCTAATACGATCAGCTCAATCTCCCATTTTGATGTGTTCTGCCCAATATCAATTGTCAATGAATAATTCCTTAATATGGTTGATCTCATTAATTATCACTTTAATTTAACCAATTAAAATCAATTAGCTTTTACAGAGGGACATTTGCTATAAGACACAGTGAGGGGAGAAGTTACAAAACATTGTTCCCCAATGCCAGGTGCATGCTCCTCTGTCTCAGTCTCTGGGAATAGCGGGGTCCAAGTGAAAGCAGGTCGCAACAGCTTCCCTCCTGAACGTGACATAGTCAACAGTCACTCCTTTGCCTGTAGGACTTCATGTCTCAGCTGCCAAGTTGATTTGCTCCTGGGCTAGAACCCAGATGTCACTCTTCAGGACTTGCTGTCACCTTACCTGGTTTAGTGACCAGTAAGTTCTAGTATGGTCTCTAGTTCTGGTGACTCGCTCTTCCAACCTTCCACAAGGCCCTGTATGGAAGAAAAGAGGACAAGCACAGGAGGTAGCCCCATCTGCATCACAGGTTTGCCTGGGAGGCCACCTTCATGGTGGCTTTGGAGGAAAAGGGGCCTCCACCTGGAGGCCTTCATCCTCATTTGAACATACTCAGGGAATAAGAGTCTAGTGATTTGACCAGTTAACGACTTTTGCATGAACACTGAGTTTTGGTTCAGCAGTTAACCAAAGGGACAGTTATGTGGCTCAGTGGATAGAATGTGGGGCCTGGAGTCAGGAAGGCTCATCTTCCTGAGTTCAAATCAAAGTCTCAGACACTTATTAGCTGTGTGATCTTGGGCAAGTCATTTAACTCTATTTGCCTCAGTTTCCTCATCTATAAAATGAGCCAGAGAAGGAAATGGCAAAGCATTCCAGTATCTTTGCTGAGAAAATCTTACAAAGTCAGAAGTGACAGAAAAATGCCTGAGCAACCACAAAAGTCAACCAAAAGACCACACAATAAATGGACAGGAAACAGTTCTCAAATATGTGCACACACTGAATGGTGAACATCCAAGCCCTTCTGTGCCACATCATCAGGCTCTTCACCTTTCACATGCTACCACAAATGGGTCTTTTTTGACTAGTCACCTGTTACATGTACATGTTCTTTCCTCTGGGAGTATATGAGGTCCTTGAGGGCAGAATACTTTATTTTTATTTTGTCCCTTGCACTGTGCCTGGGAAATAATTGGTGCTTAATAAATGCCAGACCTTCATTGGTTTAGGAAGGAATTGAACCAATTGAAAATCAATCGATTGATTGATCACTTTTGGAAAAGTGATATATGTGAGAGCCTCCTCAAAAAGATCATATTTTTTAACTTTGGATAAGAATGAAAATTTTAAAAAATTATTTCTAAGATTGCAAAATAGCTTCTGAAAGATCAACTTTCCCAGAAAACTGTAGATGTGTAATAATGTATTACTGCTATTATGTTAGAATGTGCATTAGATTCAAAATATAGCAAACATGCAAAAATCACCATTCTGTAACAATCTGGGGGAAATGCCTCAGACTAACCCAACCAGTTTTTATGGGCGATTTATTTCAAGCACTGAAAAAAGAAGGTGAGCAGAAATGACCCAATCTTCAGCTCTATGCAGTAATGGCAGGAGGAATCCTCACTCTCTGTACATATACAATCAGTTGCCAAGTCTCACCGGTTCTGCCTTCGCAGCAGCTGTCTCCTCTCTGCTCCTGTGGTCACCACTCTAGTTTAGACCTCCATCATGTAAACTATCCCCATGCCCTCTAACAGGTCCCCCTAACTCAAGCCTCTTCCCTTTCCAATCTATCCCCCCAAAAGGTGCCAAAGTGATCTTCCCAAAGCCAGGGACTGATCAATACTCATCCCCAATTCAATGAACATCAGTGGCTTCCTGTCACCTCTAAGACTAAAGAGAAATTCCTCTGTGGCGTTTAAAGCCCCTTATCACGTGGCATCAACCTACCCCTCCGGGTTTATTATACAGGGCTCCTCTTGATGAATTCAGCAATCCAGACAGTCCAGCCTTCTTTCTGCTCCTCCCACACAACACTCCATCTTCTTTCTCATTGAAACAGCTGGCAGCACAGCATACAGAATGGCCTCAGACACTTAAGAGCTGTGTAGACCTGGGCAAGAAACTTAACAGTTAACTGCTTCAGTTTCTTCAGTTGTGAAATGGAGGTAGTACTAGTACCTGACTCCCAGAGCTGTCGTGAGAAAAAAAATCAGATAAGATTTGTAAAGTCCTCAGCATTGTGCCTGGCACAGAAGAGGCATTAAACAAATACTTATCTCCTTCCCTCCCTCCTTTCCTCCCTTCCTTTTCCCCTCCCTCCCCTTCTTCCCTCCTTCCTTCCCTTCCTCCTTCCTTTCTTCTTTTCTTCCTTCTCTTTCTTCCTTTCCTCCTTCCTCCCTTCTTCCCTCCATCTTTCCTTCTTCCTTCCTTCCTTCCCTCCATCTTTCCTTCTTCCTTCCTTTCTTCCCTCCCTCCTTCCATCCTCCTTTCTTCTTTCCTCCCCTCCTTTTCTTCCCTCCTTCCTTCTCTCTTTCCTTCCCTTTCTTCTTTTCCTCCCTCTCTCTTTCCTTTCTCCCTCCTTCCTTCTCTCCTTTCTTTAAGTATTTTTTACTGTTTTTATTTTTTTCTTGAAAATTTTATTTTAGACTCAAAAGCCAGAACATAAATACAGAATAGAGAAAAAGAAACAAAGATATATAATAAACTTAAATATTGGAACTTAAATACAAAATTAGAAAGGAAAAAAGCATGTCATGTGTATAGCAGAACGTAAGAGAGAATTCAAAATATGTAACAGTAAATATAACAAAAAAAAATACCAAATATCTCTTCTAACTTTTTGCTTCAAAGCTGAACTCAAGAGTCCCTCCCGCAGGAGGCCTTCCCTCATGCCCTCAGCTGCCAGGCCTTTTTTGCTGTGATTATCTGGTATTCATTGCGTATATATTTATATGTGTACACATTAGCTCCTCCAACAGAAGGCAAACACCTTGAGAATAGGAATGATTTCGTTTTTGTCTTTTTCGCCCACAAAGGTCACAATAGGTACATAGTACGTGATTCAAAAGTGCTTCTTAAATGGTTGATTTCAATCAGTGTCATAGTTGCTACAATAATGACTCCACTAAGATGGGATTGTTTCACGTCCCTGCACATTGCTGACACTGGCACTTTTTATTCATGTTTCTATTATAGACCTTGGGTGCAATATTGAAGTTTAATTTGGAGTCACTCTCTAGCTGTGACTTAAATAAGTCATTTAGCCTTTGTGAAAGGAGCATGTTGGGTTCTCTAAGGTACCATCCAACTATAGGCTGACAATGTAATGACTCTTTTTCTTCCTTGTGGCTTCTGCCATGGTTATATTTCCCTCTCCTTTCCCAGTGGCCCTGCAGATCTGGCATCCCACAGAAGCCTGCTTTCTCTACTTCCTCATATTTCTGACCTGTCACCATTTCTTTAGCTCTTCTATCAGGTGACAATTGATTGTAAAGAGAGAAACCAGACCTGTAACGTCATTGTTTTAGGAAGGGAAGAACCGAGCACTTTATAGAATGCCTATTCTTTAGGAATTGGTTTACTTCATTGGTTTAGGAAGGAAAGAACCAAGCACTTTATGGAATGCCAGGCACTGTGCTGATAGGGACCTCCCAAAGAAGGAAACTTCCTCTACCAATGCAGGTTGACACTTTTTCTAAACTTAGCAACTTAGCACCTAGAGGTAAAATGACTTGCCCAGGGTTATATTCACACTGCATGTCTGAGGGAGGACCTGTAATATGACATATTATAGAAAGTTAGGCTGTTTGCTTTTAACTAAGATCAGTAGGGTATTAAAAGAAAATTGTTTAAGGAAAAACACTTTATAAATGCTTGATTGGGTGGAAAGCACGTCTACTTTCTAGGTTGATAGGAAGAAGAACAAAACTGAGTGTTTATCTTTCCTCAAGAAATAATGGAGGATTTGTGGGCACCCTCTTCCAGAGCACTCCTTATTTTATGAAGTTTTCTCTTTTTTTTTGGAGGGGGAAGGCAGGGCAATTGGGGTTAAATGACTTGCCTAAGGTCACACAGCTAGTAAGTAAGTGTTAAGTGTCTCAGGTCACATTTGAACTCAGGTCCTCCTGACTCCAGGAGGATGCTCTATTGCTGTGCCACCTAGCTGCCCCTTGAAGTTTTCTCAGTGAGCACAGGGCAAGGAGGGGTGGATTATTTATGAACAGTGGTTGACATTAGAGCATACTAACAAATGACTCTGAGCTTTAAGACTTCTCACTCTGGTTAGGAGTGATGGATGGAAGGACAGGCCCCACACCAAGCTCCTGATTTGGGTAGCAAAGGTAGGAAGAAGCTTGTGTTTGCTGCAGCATCTCCTGACCCTTTCTTTGGGGAACTTTGATGATGGAGACTGATCAACTTCAAGGGGCTTTTTTTAAATTTTAATTTATTTTCTTGGTTACATCATACATTTCCACAAGGTTTGGAGTTACAAATTTTCTCCCCTTTTTGCCCCTACCCCCCAGTCGAGAACATTGATTCCACTGTAAGACCCCTCCCACAATCTGTTCCCTTTTATGCCCTCCTCCAACACCCCTCTAGCTTTCTAGCAGGGCAGAGAGGAGCTCCCTGCCCCCATCCCTGTATGTATTATTTCCCAGTTGCATTTGATTGTATAGCTTTAAATACTAGATTCTTGCAATTCCTCCCCTGTCACCCACTCCCACTGGGAGGAGCAGCAATTCAATACAGGCTGTACCTATGTAATTACACAGGACATCTCCATGGTGGGCAAATTGTGAGAGGCTAATTGTATGTCTCTCCTTCCTATCCTGCACCCCCCCTTGTTTTGTTCTCTAACAT
>CM053599.1:178766815-178795177 GCA_028646575.1 Pseudocheirus occidentalis | reverse complement strand
GGATGTGCTTTCTGTCTTTGGGAGAGTTTTGGAGCTTGAAAATCTGTTTAGAGTCCCATTTTAGGAGTTTTTTAGTGTGTTTGTGTGGGAGCTGGGGTTCTTTGCTGCCTCTACACTGCCATCTTGGCTCCGCCCCCTCAAGGGGCTTTTAAAACCTGCAGGTAACAATGTATGTCTGTAATTACCATCTAAACTCCTACTTTATCAGTTTTGGGGGGTACTTTAGTCCCCACCTTCTTCCCCAAAGCACTGGTATGTAGTAGTTGCTATATAATGCTTATCCCCTCCCGTCTTCCCATTATAAAACATTTCTGACCATAGAGGCAGCTTGGAGTAGAACAGTGGTTTTGGCCTCAGAACTCCTTTATGCTCTTAAAAATTATTGAGGATGCCCTTGCCCCAAGAGATTTCTTCTATATGAGTTATATCTATTGATATTTACCATGTTAGAAATAAAACATCTTGGCATTATGGAAATAGCTTTGCTCCTGAAAGAGTCTCAGGGACTCCTAGGAATCACCTGACCATACTCTGAGAACCAGTCAATAAACATTTATTATATGCCAAGCATGGAGTAGGGAATAGAGGGAAAGGCTAGGAGAGGATAGAAGATGGAGAAGTGTGTTCACATGTGACTTCTGATACTTGCTAACTAACTGTATGACCCTGGGTGAGATTACTTAATCTCTATGTGCCTTGAGTAGTTGCCTAGGATTTATTTACTAAGGGATTTATTTACTAAGGTGAAGAAAGTTCCCCAGCTAAGAAAAGTACAGGTCTCTGATGGATTAACAAAACAGAAAACAATGGGAAAATTCACTTTACAATTGTTCTATAGACATCTTGCAATACAGCTTTTTGATAAAGTGAATTCTTACATGGGACAGAAAATCCCTAAAATTTGCTCTCTATAAATGCTCCATAGTCCTTTGAAATTAACAACAGAAAACTTGCTATTGAAATAGTTACAACACATATTTATTTTCCTATTTGTCATGTTAATGGTGATGACTAAAATGCATATTTAAAATGAGAGATATCAAATTGTTGATGATAATGTGTAATGAAGATTTTTGTAAATATTGTATCTTTTAGAAAAATGTCAGTAAAAGTCCTTTAAGTCATTCTTCTTTGAACATAGAACCTTTAAAATGTGTTCTTTTCAAAGTATTGTTCATTCTGTACACATTTTAGTTTTCAACAGACTGTATTTCATGAATATTATGAAATATCAAGGTTGTGTCTATCCAGGGAAAAAGGGGAAGGATTGGTGCTAAATCAAATATTTATATTTGGGTACCAGGTACCTATTTCCTCTGCATTTTTCCAAATCTTTCTCTCTCTTTCTCTCTCTCTCTCTCTCTCTCTCTCTCTCTCTCTCTCTCTCTCTCTCTCTCTCTTCTCTCTCTCTTTCTCTCTCTCTTCTCTCTCTCTCTCTCTCACACACACACACACACACACACACACACACACACACACACGATACAATGCAGAATGGAATCAGTTTAGCACTACCATTACAGGCATAGTAGGAGTCAAGCTAGACTGAGGCTTTGGAGAGATTTTACAAAGGCAGACACAGAACTTTATGCCTCCTGGGACTTACTGATATTGACTTTGCTGGCATTTGTGCTTTGGGGTTGACTGGTACTCCTGGCATATGACACTAGGAGAAGATTCCCTTATCTGATCGTTGTATATCATGCCGGGGTGGGGGGGGGTGGAGAAGGGGACGGGAGCAGGCTAGCCCACAAAGCACCAAGGCTATTGATTTGTTCTTGGGTTTTTTGCCACATTGGCCACACATGGGGAAGAAATGCAGGTAAGGAAACTTGCTTGCTAGGTTGACTTGTTGAGTTACTCTTGGCTTCCAAAGTATCTAGCAACCTGTTCAGGCACCTAGAAGAGCAGCACATTCATTGGCAGAGAGCTAGGAGCCGAGTAAAGTTTCTAAGAGAATAATGAGACACTGTGAGCAGAAGTATGCGGGGAGATGATTTCACGGGTCCTAACTTTAGACTGGGAGTACTTGATAGCACTTTTTTTTTTTTAGTTTTCAACATTCACTTTTATAAGATTTTGAGTTCCAGATTTTTTCTACCTTTCTTTCTTCCCCCCCTTCCCAAGGTGGCATGCAATCTCATATAGGCTATACATGTAAAATTGTATTAAACATATTTCCACATTAATCATGTTGTGAAAGAAGAATCAGAACAAAAGGGGAAAACCATGAGAAAGAAAAAAAAAGAGAGAAAATAGTACACTTCCATCTGTATTCAGACTCCATAGTTCTTTCTCTGGATGTGGAGAGCATTTTCCATCATGAATCTTTTGGAATTGTCTTAGATTATTGTATTGCTGAAAAGTTATCAAAGTTAGTCATCACACAAGGTGGCCGTTACTATGTACAATATTCTCCTGGTTCTGTTCACTTCACTCGACATCAGTTCATGTGAGTCTTTCCAGGTTTTTCTGAAATCTGCTTGCTTATCATTTCTTGTAGAACAATAGTATTCTATTACATTCATATGCCATGACTTGTTCAGCCATTCTCCAGCTGATGGGTGTCTTCTCAATTTGTAATTCTTTGCCACCACAAAAAGAAGTGCTATAAATACTTCTGTACATGTGGGTCCTTTTCCATTTTTTATGGTCTCCTTGGGATACAGACCTAGTAGTGGTATTGCTGGATCAAAGGGTATGCATAGTTTTACAACCCTTTGGGCATAGTTCCAGATTGCTCTCAAGAATGGCTGGATCAGCTCACAATTGATAGCACTTCTTGACAGGCTTGTCAATGCCTCTGTCTCCACCTTCCTTTCAAGAACAAAGGGGCATGATGAAGAACAGCATTCAAGAAACTGAAAATTGAACCTTACCAACAGTGAGTGTGTTCAATTGCCTTAGGCCTTAGTTTTATACTTTACTCCCACTTTCACAGTAATAAATGCATTTTAACCTGTGTGCCAACTGAGTAAACCTTTGATGCCGTGCTGAGGAGACAAGAAAAGACTGGGGCACAACTCAAGGCAGTTGGGGCACAAGCTCAGCAAGTTAGGAATTATTACTGGAATATTTCATACCTCTAGGAAGGAACTCAGAATTTGGAGAGCACCAGGAAGGAAAGGTGAGATGGGTGAACAGGTACTTTTTACAAAGTTGTAATAGGGAGTTGTAATAGGGAATAGCAAGATTTGAATGTCTACCTGGTGATAGGAGCGTCTATTAGAAGCTCTAACCAGGGTGAGGAACCTGTGTCTAAGCTGTATCCCAAAGAGACCTTGGTTTTTTTCAGCTTCATCTGCAATTTTATGTGAAGATTGATAAATTAGTTTTTACCTTTTTTATTAATAAAACCTAATTTGGATATCTTGAGTTGATGGTTTTGTGATTTAGATGGGTAAAATGTCTTTGTAACAGGTAAGTCATTTATAAAAATTTAAAAAGTTATATACTAAAGCTGTACACCTATAGCATTAGGAGAAACAATGTCCCCACAGGCCACCAGGCTGCTCCAATTCAGTAGCAAAAGTATCATATATGTGACTGATGCAAGTATTTTGAATGGTTGAATTTTGAGTGTGTAGACAGACACATTAGAGCAAAATTTATATAAATGTTGTTGCATCCGATATTACTATAATAATTTTTCTGTTACCAATGGGCCAAAAGTCAAGAGTTCATTTGCATGTGAACGCATCAACTAAATAATTTCTTTTGCTTCTTTTAGATAACCAGACGTTTCAGACTTTGAAATCCTTCCCTCCCCCTCAACAGAGAGAAAAGGGACCCTAGATATTTCCACACTTGTGAAGGAAAAAGCAAAATCCAATAACCTGAACAACAGCAACAAAAAAACTTCATTGCTCATTGGGGTTTTATTCCTCAACAAAGCAGGGAAAAGGTCAATAAAATGAGATTGTTATTTTGCCTGGCTTACTAAAACATAATTGATAGCCTGGAATATACTAAATGAAATAATAGCATTTACCTATCTTTATATGATATTAAAAATAAAAATGACTAACTTTTCTAGTTAGAATTGTTTGATGAGGCAGACGCACAATCAAAGGCGATTTGGTTCCCTCTTATGCTGACTGTTTTAAGTCCAGCAGAAGGGGTTCATCATTGCTTCCTTTTATTTTGGGTCGCAGATCTATGTTTTCCATAGGAATCTGGGTTTCCTCTTCTGCTTGGGAAGGATGTACTTCCCTGCCTGGTTCGTTTTCGGCCGTAGCGGTCATTTCTGTGTAGAGCTCATTGAGGGGTTCATCAGCCCCACTGCTGCCAATGATATCCATGCCCATATCCTGAATGCCTTCTTGGCCTTCTGCTGTTGTACGTTCTTTGCCTTTCTTATGGAGATGCATCTTGAAGGTTTCTTTTGTTGGAGTTGCTTTAGAAATTGTTTTCTTAAATCTCTCACCAGACTGCTTCAATCTTTCTCCTGATGACTGCCTCAGTCTCTCTCCCGACTGCCTCAGTCTCTCTCCCGACTGCCTCAGTCTCTCTCCCGACTGCCTGATCCTTTCTCTCCTCTCAGGAGTCACAATTCTAGTCCGAATTCTGTCTACTTTCTTGTCAAAATTCTGTCTTGTCTTCTGCATGTTTTCTTTAGAGAAGGCTTTTTTGATGTTATCAATTTGCTTCTTTCCTGACTTTTTAAACTGGGCAGCTCTGCTTTCTTCAATTTCGTATTCTTCATCAGAAGAGAGATCATCTGGGAGGCAGAACTCATCTTCTTGTGTATTTTCAAGCAGGCTTTTTTCCTTAACGACAGAGAGAGATGTAGGACATTGGACGTCCTCCTGCATAGGGGAGAGGAAAAAAAATGCAGATTACAATACTATCCATTTTTGTATAACTTAAAGGTTTATAATATCCCTGTGAGGTAGGTAGAGAAAGTGATATTAGGTCCTAAATCTTTACATATATATAGCTAGATAGATAGATAGATAGATAGATAGATAGATAGATATATTAGGTCCTAAATCTTCATCTTCCTAGATGAAGAAACAAGCTTAAGGGGGCAGAGTGACTCGCCCCAGGTCACACAACCAATGATGGGAGGAGAGGCATGGATAGATGTCTCTGGAATCTTGCCACCCCTCTCCAAGGGGAGACTTTGATTCCTGCCCTGAGGGGTACAGGAGAAAGAACTGCAGAGGTAACTAGAGCCACAAAGCTTTCCTCTAAAAAGAGGGGTATCAGACTAGAATTACATCTGTATGCCCCCTCATTGATGACTTAGAGGCAAAATTATTTTTCAAGCCACTTTTCAAGATGCCATCCCTTAAAGGGGGAGGGTAACCCAAGCTTACATCTGTATTCTTGACTCCTTCCCACCAAATGTTATTTACACAAAAGACCATCTCAGATAGTGAAAAGCAAGCAAGTATTAAGAGAGTCATCCAAAAACCTCATATTAAACAAAGAGTATGTTTTTAAAAAAAGACTTTAAACAGGCTAGAATCTAGAACTGACTGATGGGTAACAATTCTATAATATGACATGACATGACATAACATAACATAACACAGCATAATATAATATAATATAATATGATATAATGTAAAAATAAAATAATGTATAATCCTATAAAATAAATATAATATATAATAATACATAGTAACAATCCTATTTCAAATACATATTAAATCAGTTTAGCAAGTTAAAACCAAAGGACAATTCAAGGGGAGAAAAAAAGCTTCCCCAATGAGCCAACCAATTTCTTTTTTATATATGAATTTTATTTTCCCTATGAACTTAACAAATATCAACAAACACGAGCATCTCAATATTAAGGAAAAATAGAAAGACAGTGTTATATGCAACTATGAACTTATATTATGTTTAGCTTTTTTTGAAGTGTGTACAGGCATACCTCATTTTATTGTGCTTTGCTTTATTGAACTTCACAGATACTGCAAATTGAAGGTTTGTGGCAACCCTGCATTGAGCAAGTCTATTAGCATCACAACAGCACGTGCTCACACTGTGTCTCTGTCACATTTTGGTAATTCTCATAATATTTCAAACTTTTTCATTATTCTTATATCTGTTATGGTGATATATGATCAGTGATCTTTGATGTTACTACTGTAATTATTTTGGGACTCCACAAACCATGCCCACATAAGATGGTAAACTTAATAGATAAATGATGTGTGTGTGTGTGTGTGTGTGTGTGTGTGTGTGTGTGTGTGTTCTGACTGCTCCACTCATCGGGCTGTTGCCTGTTTCTCTCCCTCTCCTGGGCCTCCCTATTTCCTGAGAAACAATAATATTAAAATTAAGCCAATTAAAAGCCTCACTATAGCCTTTAAGTGTCCAAATGAAAGGAAGACTCAATCGATGATGTGACATACTTCATTGTTGTCTTATTTTAAGAAATGCCATGGCCACCCCAACCTTCAGCACAACCACCCCAGTCAGTCAGCAGCCATTGACAAAAGGGCAAGACCTTCCACCAGCAAAAAGATTACAGCTCATTGAAGGTTCAATGGTTAGCATCATTTTTAGCAATAAAGTACTTTTTAATTAAGGTATGTACGTTGCTTTTAAATATAATACTGTTGCCAACTTAATAAACTACAGTATGGCATAAACATAACTTGTATGCACTCTGAAACCAAAAAATTTATGTGACATTTTATTGCTATATTTACTTTATTGTGGTGGTCTGGAACCAACCCCAATATCTCCAAGGTACACCTGTATTAAATTTAACACAGTAGCAACAAACCTGCCATACTTATTAGTGTCCCCCTCTGACCTTTTTTCTGCTCATTTCTGTGTATTTAAAATGTATCATCGACATTCATTTCTTTTTCTTCATCTTCATTATAACTACCCACCAACTGTCTCACCCCAAATAGAAGGTCTCTCTTACAAAAGAGCATAGTCAAGAAAAAACGCATAGCCAGCCACTTTCCAAAGGCTGCAGGGAGAGCAGTAGCGAGTTAATTAAGCCTTCTCTTTTGCTCT
This sequence comes from Pseudocheirus occidentalis, assembly GCA_028646575.1. NCBI lineage: Eukaryota > Metazoa > Chordata > Mammalia > Diprotodontia > Pseudocheiridae > Pseudocheirus > Pseudocheirus occidentalis. The sequence goes on along the minus strand of CM053599.1, from coordinate 178,788,190 downwards.
GCTTGTTTTGTTAACATCTCTGTTGTCTTTTGTTACTTAAAATTCCTTGGCACTGGGCACAGGGATGATAGATGTAAAAAGGAACATGTGTAGGAACCCTGTTGCTCTGATGAATCAGTGGTGGTGGGAGGGATCAAAATTCCTTACAACTCCTCCTCACTTCTAACACCTGCTGTAGCCACAGGCTGCAGTATCAGTAGGAAGGTCTGACTTAAGAGTATGAGACTGAGGGGAAAAAAAGAGAAGGTTGGGTTTGGGGACTTTTTTTCTCCTTTTTTTAAAAAAAAATTTTTTATTCTCAAGTTCCAAATTCTCCCTCACTTCACCTTCTCCCCTACCCACTGAGAAGGCGAGAAATATGACATCCATTATACATATGAAGTCATACAAATATATTTCCACATTAACCATGTTTGGGGGGTCAAAGTAAAGCAAGAAAATAAAGGGGAAAATGCTTTCAGTCTGCACTCTGAGTCCCTCAGTGAAGAGGAGAGTTAAAAATTAGTAATTGATGGCCACAAAGCCCCCCAAATCCCAACCCGAAGAGTTTAGCTTTTCTTTTCTTCTCTCTGCAAAAACAGAACATGATGAAATGCCTGTTAAATGGACAGACATTACCCAGAGAAGCTTTGGTCACATGGGATTATTATTTTTAGCAGGGGGATGATCAGGTAACCTTGGGGTCCCTCCAACCCACTTGAAGAGGTTGGAAGATAAAAAGGACAGGTAACAGAAACAAAATGATGAAAAGCCTTTAAAGTTGTCCATTTGCACCTTATAGAAGACATACTCATCTCAGATTTTGACTGATCAGTATAAAGGAATTATTTTTTAATATTTATATATTTCTTTACTTTTTTTGGAGGTGTGAAGAAGTTCCTCATTCACCTTTTTGGAATTATAAGGTCAGTTAGTCACTGGCTCAAAATTGAGCCATTTCCTGGTGGCTTTTATAAAACAACAAAGATCTGAAATCAGGGCTATCTTGGCATTTGAGAAGTGAGTATTGTACTTTGTTTTTTCCCCTTGCATCTCTCTAGTGCAGCATTAGAGGGAGGTTTCCTTCTCTTCCTCGCCTTTATTTGTCAGTAATAATACTTTGTGGGCAGCTAGGTGGTATGGTGGATGGGCTTGAAGTCAGGAAGACTCATCTTCCTGAGCTCAAATCTGACCTCAGACACTGATTGGCTTTGTGACCCTGGGCAAGTCACTTACCCCTGTTTTCCTCAGTTTCCTCATCTGTAAGATGAGCTGGAGAAGGAAATGTCAAACCGTTCCAGTATCAATGCCAAGAAAACCCCAAATGGTGTCACAAAGAATTAGACATGACTGAAATGACCAAACATGTCCCAGGTTTATGGAGAAAATATTTTATATCTACTATTCTTACAATACTATCTCAGTAAATACATGTCTTTGCTTTGAGCCAGTTGTCTCCTAGCTGACTACTCAAGACAGATATGTCAGTGAAACTTGTGGGCTATAGTGCTAGGTGTGTGGACTCACAGATCACCTTGAACCTAATTAGAGTATCTCTGATTCCTGGGGGATCTAACTTTTGAGTGAGAGTTGGAGAAGTCAGACTCAACACTTCAGAAACGCAAGCATCTATGATTTCATCCGTGGAGGAACTTTCTCCATCGATATAGATCTGTATCTGAAGCCCTCTTTGCCTTTGGTCTTTGCAAGTTGCTGTGCAAGGAAAAAAATTCACCAGTGTTGCCAATTTGGTGATGAGCCTTCCTGAATTTATATAAGCTGGTCCTCAGATGACACTTTTTTTGTCGTCAAGTGACTTGGAAGGACCTGTCAGATCTCAAGGCATAGCCTTCAAGAACCCAGGGCCACCTACATGCAATGACAGTTCCCCGTCATGGGGAGGATTGTTAATTGTGGAGAATTCATTGTAAAAAGAGATCGACATTGTTAGAAGTAGAAACAGCTTCTTAATGCAGAATCCTCTTTTCAAACCTCCCCACCCCCTCCGTTCTTCATAATTGGATTTGACATGTATTAATTAACATCTTTTGTTTGCTTTGTTCAATTTCCCTTAATCTCCCCTGGTCTCTCTCCCACTCCCTTCTTTCCTTCTCTCTCTGTCTCTGTCTATCTGTCTCTCTCTCCTGTCCCTCTTCTTCTCCTTCTCTGTCTCTCATTCATCAAGCCACAGAGTCTCCTTTATTTATCCATCAGCTCAAACATATGCATGAAAATGTGTGGCAAGGGAAAGACAAATGGCAGCTATAAATAGGCCATGGCATGCTATCCGCAATGACTGGCATAGGAGAAGGGGATAAAAGACATCATTGAGGCAGTGCATGCTCTGGGAAGAAGGTGGGGTGCTTATGTAGTGAGCAGGAGAGATAACAAATGGACAGGCTGAATACTCCATTTGTACTCCAAAGACATTCACGGCCCCTTAGCATGCGGAGTACTCCCCTCGACTCATCTCTCCATTTCTCTCTATCTCTCATTGTTGGTTTCTGTTTATATTTCCTTCTCTGTCAATGTCTCTCTATATGTTGTTCTCTCTGTCTCTAATTCTCTTTCTCTGTCTCTCTGTCTCTCTGTCTCTTTGTCTCTTAATTATCTGTTTCTGTCTCTCTGTGTCTCTGTCTCTTAATTATCTGTCTCTGTCCCTCTCTCTCTGTCTCTCTGTCTAATTCTCTCTCTTTCTGTGTGTCTCTGTCTCTTAATTATCTGTCTCTGTCTCTCCCTCTCTGTCTCTCTCTGTCTCTCTCTGTCTCTGTCTCTGTCTCTCTCTGTCTCTCTCTGTCTCTCTGTCTCCGTCTCTGTCTCTGTCTCTCTGTCTCTGTCTCTCTGTCTCTCTCTCTCTCTGTCTCTGTCTCTGTCCCTGTCTCTGTCTCTCTGTCTCTCCCCAGCAGACACAATTCAGTATGACCTCCTAACATTACAAATGACAAAACTGAAGTCCAGGGGGATGTGAATTATCCAAGGTCATATAAAGTTCCCAGGTGTCAGAAGAAGGGTTTGATTCCTGGTCCTCTTACTCCAGAGCTAATGCTTTTTCCATTCTACCATTCTGTTTCATGAGATGCATCAAAGGCTAAAGAGATGTGTGTGTGTGTGTGTGTGTGCGTGAGTGTGTGTGTGTGTGTTTGGCCTTATACAAGTAGTATGGGATGATGTTAGAGTTGCTGCAGGAACACGTATAGATATTCTACCTGTGGGACAATATTAAGGAATGAGGAAGAAATAAATAAAATAAAATAAAATTTAAGCAGAAGAAAAAGTTACAAAAGAGAAATGAAGTAGGCTGATGTAAGAGCTAGAAAGGGAGTTTTCAGGAAGAGCCCAGAATAGGGAAGGCCAAGGAAGCCAAGTCAGACTTCCCTCTACTTTTTTTATTGGCTCGCTTATCCTTTGTCTTACTCTAGCTGGCAATAATGAGAGTTCTGTAAGAACAAACACTGAATTTTTTCACTAAAAATTCAAATTAGGAAATAGATGATGGTCACATTTTTTACTTCAGCTAAACAAACCAGAGTTATATTCCCTCAAGGTTTTGACATAAAACTGACAATTCCCATTTATGACAACTCTGATTCTCGGCTTTAAATAGCTCTCCTCATCACAACTTCTTAGAGGTGAATAGTCCAAGTATTATTATATCCATATTACAGGTAAGCAAACCAAGGCTTTGAGAAAGATGAAATGACCTTCCTAGGACCAACTGTCTAATATCAGAACTGGGACTTCTCTGTCTAATACACACCAGACTTGCTTTGCTGTTTCTCACCCAAAATATTCTGTTTCCAGTTTCTGTCCCTTTCCCCAGGAGCAGCTGCCATCCCTGAGTCCCCTTCTCACTCCCCTCTGCCATTTAGACTCCTTCAAAGCTCACCTTGACCATCACATCCTGTATGAAGCCTCTCCTAATTCTCCCAGCTGCTGGAGCTTCCTCTGTTGAAATAACGCTGCCTTATTTCATGTGTGTGGATGTGTTGTCTACTCATGTGCATGCATTTTGTTTCCCTTTGGAACACAAATTCTTGGAGGGAGTGTGTGGTGGAAGCGTGGGCAGGCTCCCTAGACTGCGGCGGTCCCTCCTCCCTGCTCTGCAGCTCAGCCCTGCCTGCAGCGTTACCTGTCCTGTGGTCTAAGCTACAGACTGGGGGGGCCTGGAGTTGTTGGAGGTCTTCATCTGAACTCCAACCACATAGTCATTTTCCTAAGTTTCTGATCTGATGACTAAAGAGAGAGGAATTGTATATTTTATTTTTTAATTCATAGATTCTGCACTTTCAATTTTAAAAAATATTAAACAGTAATAATAGCAAGCATTTTGATGGTGATTTGAGGTTTGGATGGTACTTCACAAATACTGTCTCATTTTATCCTTACAACTACCCGGGGAGGTGGGTGCCAATTATTACTCCTATTTTAGAGATGAGCAAATGAAGTCAGACAGAGGTGACTTGCCCAGGGTCACACATTTAGTAAGTAAGTGTCTGAGGCTGGATTTGAGCATAGACCTCCTGACTCCAGGTTCAGTGCTTTGGATATTGCCCCACCCCACTACCTTGAAGTAGTATTTTTTTAAGAGTAATTATTTTATTTTATTTTTTCTTTTTGGAGGGGGGAAGGCAGAGCAATTAGGGTTAAGTGACTTGCCCAAGGTCACACTAGTAAGTGTTAAGTGTCTGAGGCTGGATTTGAACTCGGGTCCTCCTGACTCTAGGGCTGGTGCTACCTAGCTGCCCCTCAAAGTATTTTTTAAATTGGATTTTCTGGTTCATGAGTGCCTGTTGTATTTTTTAAAAGCTTTGAATCTGCTGGTCCCAGCTAAATTTAGATGTAGCCCACAGTATCACATGCCTGCCACGATGGTATAATGGAATTATATCATATACCACCATACCTGGCACATATATGTATATATGTGTGCATGTATGTATAATATATACATATATAATATATGGGAAAATGACATTTAGTGTTCAAAGTGTCATATCTTTTCTGAGGCATGGTTCATGCTAAGGAGAACAGGAAGACCAGTTGCAGGAACAGGGATTCAGGCCAAGAATTCTATACTACATAGATTCTGGGGCAAAAAAATTCAAGGAATTTGGAAGAGCTAATCACTTATCTAGATCCACCTGTCTCCCCAAAGCCTCAGACCTTTTAGGGAAGTTGCTGGTGTTCCCAACCCATCCCTTTTCACACCTGCCCTGACATGCCAGTGTGGGCAGGCATGGGATTGCCACGCTCCCTTCTGACTCATGGGATCATAGAGGCTGGAGCTGGACAGGGTAGAAGAAGACATGCAGTCACCTCAAACAGAGGCAGATCCCTGATGGCCACATCCTGACCTAGGAAACCACAAATTGACATTATCTGTGTTGTGTTGTATTTTTATTTATTTTGTTAAATATCTCCCAATGACATCAACCTGGTTCAGTCTCACCCGGGAGATTTTCTGACCCCTTGTGGCCCACTGGTCATGAGACTGATGCCTGTGCTCATCCCAACTCCCTCATTTTACATACAAAGAATCTAAGGTCCAGAAATTTTGCTGCTCTTAGGGTTGGCTGTAAATCTGAACTTTTTTAAGAACTTGCCTTTCTTTCATAAAGCACCATCACACTTGGAAAACTGACTTTGAATATGAGAGTCCAGGTGATAATGATGGAAAACAATCAGGAGGAAACTGGTACCTGGTAGAAATAGAGGAGTAGAAATAATAGAAATAGAAGGGAGGTGGCACAGTGGACATAGCACTGGGCCCAGAATCAGGAAGGCTTGAGTTCAAATCCAGCCTCAGCGGTGCGGCAAGTCACTGAACCCTGTTTGCCTCAGTTTCCTCATCTGTAAAATGATGGAAATGACAAACCACTCCAGTATCTTTGCTAAGAAAACCCCAAATGGGTCGCAAAGAATCAGTCACTCTTGAAATGACTCAACAATAAATAAATAACACAGAAATAGAAGGATTCAAGAGAAGATTCAAGAGAACTGGACATTTGTCAGCTTCGCTAATCGTGCAATATTGAGGAGTCAACCATGCCGTGTTTCTGGGTCTCAGTCATCCAATCTGCAGAATTAGGGGATTGAACCCTACAACTTCTAAGGTGCCTTCCAGATGTGGCTTTATATGTTTCTCTAAGTTAAAGGGGGAGAGTACAACATTACATCTATAAAATATCCTTTTCTAACGTTTAACTTAACATTGAGTAGGTGGTATGGTGTAATGGAAGGAACATTGGATTTGGAATTAGGGAACCTACATTCAAATCTTGGCTCTGCTGTTTAATATGTGACCTTGAGCAAATCACTGTACCTCTGGGGAACATCAGTTCCCTTATATGTAAAATGAGAGGGCCGGTACCCCTAAATACTAGAGTGTTCTGTGTCATTCATGGACTCCATTCAGAAACGTGTATCAACTGCTGGACATTAGAGGAGACAGGGAACTGAGAAAAAAATCAATCAGTGATGGGCTGAGCAATTTGTATAGAACACAATGCGGATTCAGAGAAAAAAGTCAGGACATGGCCCCTGCCATTTAATATCTTACAACTTAGCTTGAGAAAAGACACTCAAGCTTGAATGCTTTAGCTAGCTGACCCTTCATTCTCAAAGGCCATCCCTACCAAGCTAGAAAGAGCTTCAGGATGGGCCTGATTGTGTCTATAGTCTGAGTATCAGCCCAGATAACCTCAAAGAGGCTCGCCATGAGAAGGTGGGTAAGCAAAGTGATGGGAAGTTTTGGGCCGTAGCCCCTCGTGATACAGTCTCTTAAGGTGTGAGAAGTTGTAACGTGGGGCATCAGAGGGAACACACACAGTGATGGAATCACTGCTCTTGGAGTGAGGAAGAAAGGGAGGGAGGGAGGAAGGAAAGGGAGAGGGAAGAAGGAAGGTAGGACATACACACACATATAGACAAGTATACACATTTATACACATACATAAAGCATATATGTGTATGCATGTGTAAATCTTGTATAATCATACATACATTTTTGTACATGTGTACATATACACACACATAATATTTCTTGAGAGCAAGATAGCTTCAGTTTGAAGAAGCAGGACAGACAAAAAGCATCAGATTTGGAGTCTAGGAATCAGAACTTGAATCCCGAATTTGCTGTGTATGCATCTGTGTAATTAGGCAAGCTGGATTACGTTCCTTGTTCTTCAGTTTTCTTATCTGCAGAAAGTCTAACCACTGAATTGGTCATAATAGACTTGCAAATTCATGTGCAATCATCTTTAAAAAAAATTATAACATTATAGAAATGCTTGCTTTATTCCATAAATAAATATTCCATAAAAAATAAAATGAAAAATTTTAAAATGTCTAACCATGGGACAACTCTTTACTTAAGGCCAGTGTGAGAATCAAATGTGATGATGGGTAACAAATCAGTCTCTATAAAGTCACCTAATATTATTATTGAATATTTGTACCCCCAATTCTTAGTAAAGCACATTGTCCATAGTAGGCACTCACAAATTTGTTGAATTGAATTTGAAGATTGTGGATTCGGTGATACTTTATTGTATTTCCTTGAGAAAGGGGTTCCTTCTTCCCTCCCTCTTTTCCTTCTTTCCCTCCTTTTCTCTTTTCTTCCTTCTGAGCCTGCCTCCCTTCTTACTCCCTCCTTCCCCTTCTCCTTTCTTCCCAGCAAAAAGGCATGGAACATTGTGTGCAAGAACAGCAAGTAAGCCAGTCCAGTTGAAATGTAGAGCATGTGTCTCAACACAATGTGTAGTATTTATCATACAGGCTTTCTTGAAATGGAAATTTATTGCTACACATTTTGAATCCTCTCGTGTTCTGTTGTGCATATGACATGCTTTTCCCCCTTTTCTTATTGTGTATTTAAGCTTCAATATTTAAATTTATAATATGTTTCTTTTTCTTTTCTTATTGTGTATTTAAATTTTGGTAAAAAAAAAAAGAAATATAGAGCATGTGGACGGAAATAAATATAAGAAAACTGGAAAGGCAGAAAGAGGTTGTGATGAGCTTTCAGTAATAAAGAGAGGACTTTATCTTTGGTCCTGGAAGTAATAGGGAGCTGCTTTAGTTTAAGACACGGCCAGATCTATATTCTAGAAAAAATTACTTTGAAAACAAAGTGAAAGATAGATTGGAGTGGGACGACCTTAAAGGAGGGTCTTATTGCAATTATCCAGCTACTTTTTTTGACAGCAACGACTGATCAATTTAGAGGAAAGTCAAAGATGCCTAAAGAAAAACCAACCTCAGTAGGAACTCTGATGCCCCATCGCTACTTCATTCAGGGTTTATAAACACAGATGCAGATGGCATGTTGACCCTGAGTGGTTGCATCATTATCAGAAAGTCTTGCCAAAGGTTGCTATTTTAAAATACAGTTCTGGGAGTTAGTTGTTGGGTCTGGTGTCTTTGCTTGAGGCCCATACCCTCCTGCCTCCAGTACAGCCACCTAGACCACTTGGTGGATGTCCAACAACTCATTTATCTACCCAGTCCCCCTCTGCTGCCCATTTTAAAGATCAACAATGTGAAGCACAAAGTAGGTAAAAAAAATATGGGGGTTGGGGGTATCCAGACCTCTAGCTTCTTCCCTCTATGGAACTTCCCTATATGGAAACTCCCTACACTGATGTAGACCAGCAATTCTGTAACAATTTTAGAGACTTGCCTGTGGGAGCCAGGAGGTGAATTGATTTGCCCATGGTCAGAGAGCTAGTATGTTTCCAAAGCAAGATTTAAATCTAAGACTTCCTGACTTCAAGGCCAGTTCTCTTTCTATTATATAATTCTGCTTCCCACTTGCCTCCATAGAGCATGTAGCTCAGAAAGTGGAACAGAATCATAGGATCATATATTCTGAGCCAAAAGGGGCCTTACAGCTAATTAAGTCTAAACTCATCCTTTTACACATGAGAAAACTGAGGCTGAGACAGGTTAAGTGACTTGCCCAGGGTCACACAGCCAGTAATTGTCTGAGTCAGGATCCAGTTTGCTACTTCCTGACAGCACTGCATCAACTTTGCTTCCATTCAGTTCCCCAGCCCAGGAATGCTGATGTCTCTTCTTCTTGCTATGGCCTACATTTTTTCTACATAAGGTTATATAAATAGAATTTTTATTATTTTGGCCCATCCCTAATGAGGTAAAAAGTTAAAAAGCAGCAGAGATGACTGTCATGTATGCCTAATGGGCTGAGAAAGCCTGCCTCATATTGCATTTCACAGGCAAGAAATAGCCTTGCCTGATCCACAGTTCATTTTACACTTAATGGTTGAGAAGCTTGGGGTACTAATAATAGCACTCTGGTTCCCATCAGAAGGATTTTGTACTGAAACCCCTTTGGAAACCCAGATCCATTTTACAGTGTCAGAGATTTTAGAGCTAGAAGGAACCTTAGAGGTCATTTATTTTGACCCCTTATTTTATAGAAGAGACATTGATACTCATTGAGTAATTTGCCCAAGGTCATTGGGTAAGTAGCAAGTGGCAGGGCCAGACTTTGAGTCCCAGTTCTCTTCTTCTAAGTATCTAACACTCTCTTCCCTATTCCAAGCTCCATTCCACTATCCCATGTTATGGTTAAGTTCTATAATACAAAGAGCGACCTCTTTCCTTTGGAAATTATTGGCAGGATAATGAAAGTCTGGAAGAAACTCGAGGTAGTAAAAATAAATCTGAGAGCAGCTTACCTGGAAGATTACCACTCGAAATTTGTTTTTTCTGAGCACTTCCTCCTGCTTGGTTTCCACCTTCTTCACATTTAGGCTGTGTTTCTCCACACGAGCTTTTATTTCTTTGACATGAGCACTGACTTTCCTGGTTTTCTCAAACAGCTTGTTTACAATGTACCCGGTGTTACTGTGTGCCTGGGAAAGCTTCAGCATGTCAATCTGGACAGATTTGATTGTATTTTCCATTGTTCGATGTCTCTCTTCTATTCTCTTCTGACTTTCTTGGACGCTGTCTATTATTGTAGCCACTTTGTCCAGGACGGTCACAATTGTTAACGCTGCATCTTGGTCTTCATCTATTGAAACACTTGACAGGCGATTCTGATGGATTTTGTCAGCATTGGCAGTTGATTTGTTGTGATCCATTTTGCTCTTTTTTTTCAGGGTTATCTATACAGTGGCTGAAATCTAACTATCCCTACAATTAATTCTGGCACTTACAGCAAAAAAGTTAGCTTGACAGCTGGCCACATAGATGTTTAAAGGGTAGTAAACTCCACCCCTGGAGGTTGGTCAAGTATTTATAACTAGAAATATCCATATGCAATTGTTCTGCAATATGAAACCCGTCAACGAGTTTGGCATCGAACCCATGCAGTGGGTATTCTAAAATTGTCTGTTGACAGATCAAGTGACTCAAAGATGACAGTAACAGAAGAGGAAAACAGAAAAGAAAAGCAACCTGGAAATTTTTCATGGCAGTATTATTATTCCCATTTCATTGACTCTTTTTCCTTTGGATGATTTCAGGCAATAATTTCTTTTAAAAAGCAAGTCAACATTTATAACCTGAAACTTCTGTTGCTTTTAAAACCTACAAACCAAACAAACACGCTAAAACAGAGGCCATATGTAGTGAAAACATTGTATTTTAACATGCTTTCCAAACCAAATATTAAAATCAATTGTTTATTTTCAACAAATTATTAAATTCTACATGCATACTTCTGAAAGTCTAAGCTACATGTTAAACAGTTGAATACATCCTACTCACATTTCAGATCTTCCAAACATCAACAATCTATTAATATAACTATAACCAGGAGTCTAATTTGGAGAAAGGACTTTTTTTTAAGCTCTTGGCATATTCTCAAGAACACTGCTTGTTAATGATCTTTTTTTTGTATTTTACTCACAAACACGAATACAATCAATTTATTTTTTGTGTTAAAACAAATATTTTCTTTAAAAAAGTGACTGAGTATTAAAATGGTTTTAATGAAAAAAGTAGGCTTAATTCCAATTTGTTGCCTTTTAGAGTCAATGATCACAATAACTAAATCTACCAAGGCCCACTTTTTATGGATCTGTTACATCAGCACCATAACATTTTCCAAATGTCAGAAGTGTTTCTCAAGGAAAGTAGTGCTCAATTTACAGTCCAAACATTTTATAAATATTTTACAGCTACACACATATACAGCTTCACAATTCATGCGGTAAGCAGTGTCTAAAAAAATCATGTACTAAATCTCAAAAACATTTAAATATCTATTTAAACACAGTGTCTTCTAGGGTTTTTTTGTATGAAAAGTAATCTGTAAACATCTTTTACCTTTAGTTCATGCTTGATTCTTGTGGTTGTGTGTGTGTGTGTGTTTATGACTCTATAATCATTTGTGAAGTGATCTGGGTTTGCAAAAATATTACATTCCATGAGTAAAGTACAAGTCTTATATAACCATGTGTTACAGATACAGAAAATGAAATTCAGTATTTAAAAACACAAAACAGAAACTCCATAATTGTTAGAGTTGATACTTTTCTAAATACAAGCCAACAGTGTTCCACTAAAAATGTCCAAAAATAAGGCCTCTGAAATAAATATTTCTATTCTTTAAAAAAAGACATAATAAAATGTTTGTCACATGGTTGGTGTACATATAAAAGTCATTGAGTTAAACCATTCTGGATGACGTATCCGATGTAAAATGGCCTAGGTTTTGCTTTTGCCGACGTCCTCTGTTGTTCTTAGGGCATTTTCTGTTTTGAAAAAAAAAAAAGAAAAAAGAAAGTAATTATTGCATTTAGCATATTATAAAAGTTTTCCAAGATACCCTGATTTCACACGCAAAGAAAAATACATATATATCCACATCCATATCCACATCCATATCCATATCCATATCCATTTCCATATCCATATCCATATCCATATCCATATCTATATCTATATCTATATCCATATCTGTCCATCCATCCATCCATACATCTATCCATCTATCCATCTATCCATCTATCTATCTATCTATCTATCTATCCATCCATCCATCCATCCATCATCTATCTATCTATCTATCTATCTATCTATCCATCTATGATAGATCCTCTTCTGTTACTGTCATCTTTGAGTCACTTGGTCTGTCAACAAGTACCACCATTACTATCTATCTATTTAATAGTGGGGGGGGAACAGGAATGATGTGCTGTTCAGTGTAAGGGAGGGTATTAGTATGGCTCTAGATTCCATTCATTCTGTAGAGTTCAAACAGAGGGGTGGGGCACATTTTTTCTTCCACAGGAAAAACTCATAGTGATGTAGAATACTGGGTTTTTGGTTGTACAGTTGTTTCAGTTGTGTCCAACACTTTGTGATGCCATTTGGGGTTTTCTTGGCAGAAATACTGGACTGATTTACCATTCCCTTCTCCAGCTCATTTTACAGGTGAGGAAATTAAGGAAAACAAGGTTAAATGACTTGCCCAGGGTCACACGGATAGTAAATGCTTAGGGCTGGATTTGAACTCAGGAAGATGAGTCTTCCTGACTTCAGGTCCAGCGCTCTATCCACTGTCACCTAGGAAGAGTAGGGTAGAAGGGTTTAAAACTTCCCTAAGACTTTAAGGACACCTTGTATTGAAAAAATTCACTTGATGTAAACAAACCCAAAAGGCATAAATCAACCATTTCTTGAGTGCTGCTTACACCCAAGTGATACAACATGGTCTCTATGGTATTTTCTTCACAATGCCTTGTATCTATATGATGTTTTCATATACAGCTAATACATTTGCTATGGAAGACACCATAGTGCCACCATTCCTATTTTTCAGAGGAACCTAAGGTTAAGCAACTTTTCAAAGGTCACACAGCTGACAAGAGGCTGAAAGGAAGGACAATCATACCACACTGTCTTTGGATGGAATGACTAGCCTGCCATGATGGTAAGACTTCAATTAACTGGAATGCTCAGAAAAGACTAGTAACTATGTGGGTTTTTTTGGCAAATTACTTGATTTCTAGGGGTCTTAGTTTCCTAGTCTGTAAAATGGGAGGGTTGAACTAGATCGTTTCAAAGGTCTTTCCTAGCATTGATATTTTATGGTTCTATCAGTGTTCTTTTTTTTGCCTTTTTTTGGGGGGAGGGTAGTTGGGGTTAAGAGACTTGCCCAAGGTCACACGGCTAGTTTTTTTGTGTTAAGTGTTTGAATCCGGATTTGAACTCAGGTACTCCCGACTCCAGGGCCAGAGCTCTATTCAGTGTGCCACCTAACTACCCTCTATCAGTGTTCTTAATACAATTAAACTTTCTTATTATCAGGACCCTTCCAGCCATGGTAGGAGATTTCTAATCTCAGGAGAAGTGGATTCTGATGGCGGTAAAGTTGGAGTCAAGTCACAGAGTTTGAATTGCCAAACCAGGATCTAAATTTAGAAAGACCATTTGAGTATATGCACAAGACTATTTGTACTGGGGGCAGTGCTATAGGGGGAATGATACACTATAAAATCTTCTAGATTAATTAACAAGAGAACTATGAATAATGGACTTCTGAGTGAGAGGCAGGAACAGAGAAAGAGAAAAAAGTACAGACAAGATGACCAAAACCAGTGATAGCCAAGGGCATCTATATATTTCACACTGAACATACAGAAGGTCAATTGTGTGATGTAATGTCTATATAAGTTACAATTCAAGAAAAATAAACAGTTATCCCTTCCACATCATGACTTTCCCCATCACAGTTTTAATAAATATTGAGGGTTGATATAATAAATGGAAATTTGGGGGGAATTTGAGAAAGTCACAAGACAACATGCAAAGGCCAGCAAATGACATAGAAAAAGTTTAGAAACTCAGAAATGCATAAAATATATGTATAGTATTATATAATGTCAGCATAATTGATCTTTTAATGCCATAATAATTCAGACTTCTTCTCTAGTATGAAGGGAGGGCTAAAAAATTTTACATGGATTTTCCAGATCTTGGGTTCACCACACTCCTAACCTCCATGATGTGGAAGGGATAAGCTGCTTTATAACCTCTGACCTGTGTTCACCGGGATACTAATAGGCACAAGTCAGTACTTAATGGGATCTTCCCAGCAAGACTTTAAGTAGCCAGCACAGTGAGGTGAGAGAATGCTTCTTCATTGGATGCAGTTTCATAGCAGGATATCAAGATGGTCTCAAAAGGCCCAAACCCAGGAAAGGAGGACCCCCTTGGAAAAAAGATGAAGGCATTCTAGGGAACTGCCGTGGAAAGAAGGACCCTGGGGTCTTTCTGAGCTGCTGTGACTGGAAAGCTGAGCTAAGCCAATGTGGAGCACAATTTGCTGAGCAGGAAATGCTGGTGCGCATTTAGGGGCCATACTCAGGTGGCAGATGACAGGAAATCCATACGGAAGGAACTGGCAGCCCAGATCTAGAGATAAGTGTGGGCTGCATTTCTGGCATCTTCTACTCAACTAACTGCAAGCCATGTCATCAGACCACTCCAGTTCAAAAAGGAGGCACACTGTCATGAATCCTTCAGACACAGTGCAGTTGAGCTCAGTACGTTGCCTAACTTTATTTTTTCCGATTTCTTTTATATCATTCAAACTTCTAAATGCTTTTTATATCTTTATTTCCTGATTTCGAAATCATGTTTCTATTTCATTTGCAGTTTCTCTTTATGTATGTAGAGTTACTTTACATTTGGGGGAAAAGTAGCCAGACTAGACTAAATAGACAGCAAGGAAATGTTTTGTTAATATTTAATAACTTCTTTAGTGTAGTTGGTTTCCTTTATAATCCTACGTATTTTATTTCATGCATTTAAAAACATTATTGTGACAAGGTATCTGTAGGTTTCACCAGAACTGCCAAAGAGACCCGATGATATGAAGGAAGTTAAGAGCCTCTGATGGTAGGGAAAAAATTCTACTAATTGAAGATATTCAAAAGTGGGAAGTGCTGCCTTGAGAGGTGGGTTCCCCTTATTAGGGGGCTTTAATCAAAGCCTGGATGACCTCCTGTTGGTCATTTTGAAGAGCTGATCCATTTCATGATCAAATCTTGAAAATCTTGAGGGATTGTTTTTCAAGATATTTTAAGGAGGGAAAACTAATAAAAGAACAGGAAAAACCCAGGTAGTATTAATGCTCAAAAGAGGATACCAAGAGAATATTATTTAACTACAGACCCACATGCCTACTTTGCATATTCCTAAAATCTTTCTGACAGTACTCTAGATCTTCAAAATGAAAATATGAGAAAGAAATAGGTTTTACTGATGATTCTCTGCATCTAAACACATTGTTGGGGCTGCACAATTGACTGAAAAGTATGTTGATTACAGAAAAACATTTGATGTTATCCACCTCCAGAACGAGAACTGATGGACCAAGAGAACAGACTGAAGTATATTTTTAAATTTTCTTTATTTTTCTTACTTTTTTTAGTTATATGGCTAATGGAAAAATATATTTTGCATGATTTTTATAATGAGTATCATATTTCTTGCTTTCTCAATGGATGGGGTGATGGTGGGAAGGAGAGAATGTAGAACTGAAAATACAAATAAAATTTAAGTTAAAAAAAAGCATTCAACTCAGAGCAAATCTCAGCTTTAAAAACTCCTCCAGCTGTCTTTCAGTTTGGCCTCTTCTGGTTGGTGGAGTGCCTACTAGCACAAGCTGTGGTGTAAAGATGGTTAAGTCTAAGAACACCCACAACCAATCACAAAAATGGCACAGAAATGGTATCAAGAAACCTATATACGAGTCTCTGAAAGGGTTTGACCCCAAGCTTCTGAGAAACATGCACTTTGCCAAGAAACACAAGAAGGGGCTGAAGAAGTTGAAGGCCAACAATGCCAACGCCATCAAAGCTCTGAGCACCAAGGCCTCCAAAGCCAAGCCCCTCAGGCCCAAGTTCCCCAAGGCCAGTGACCAGCCTGCTGACCACAAGATGGCCAACAAGCATCCAGGCCTGAGGATCACAAAGCCTGACTCTAAGGTTGCCAGAACCACTGACCCCAAGGCTGCCAAGCCCACTGACCACAAGGTCAGCAAGTCTACCTCCAAGGTCAGTTAATCTGATCCCAAAGTTACTGAATCTGGCCCCCAGGTCACCAAATCTGATGCTAAGGCCACCAAAGGCTGCCAAGTCCAGTCCCAAGGCAGCCAAATCTGATCCTAAGGCCACAAAGCCCAGTGATTCCAAGGCTACTAAGCCTACTGATCAAAGCCTGCTCAGTCCAAACCCAAAGACGCTGGGGCGAAAGTTGCTAGTCCCAAGCCTTCAAAATAGATGATTTAGGACAGAAGAACTTGTTTAAACTCCAAATCACTGTTTTTTCCCAACCAGGGTATGATTATTCACTGTTTTGTACAAATATAGGAAATGGTGAGTCATAAGAACCATTAAAAAAACAACAAAACTCCTCTGACAAAGAAAGAGTCCTTTATACATATGTGCTGAGATTTTTTGATAAATGTAACCACAAGGACAATTCTGTTGAAGGATCTTCTGATCATTAAGGAAAAGTGAGACATAAAACAAAAATTATATGCTCTACAAAGGTGCTTACTACGCTCATGGAGGATGTCCTTGAATAGGGCCAAGCAGAAGAAGAATGCCCTATAGACGGTGAAGTCCTCCCAAAGCTCCTATTTACGGATGATATTTTGCTTATTGAATCAAATCACACAATATGAACAGACTTCCTCACTGAGATCCATGATTATACAAAATAAGAGAAGAAGAGTACTTTGCCATAGTAGTTCTCTAGGGAAGCTACTGGCAAGAATGCTAAGCACTCTGGGAATTTGTTTTGCTCAAGCAGGCATATTTGTCTTCCTTTTGTTTTTAGTGGGCAAGTAAGGTTGGAAGGAGAGAAAATGTATTTCTGTTCATTGAAAACAGTTAATTAAAAAAGCAAAAGAGTCATTAGCATTGAACTACATATACTTTCAATAAAATAGACAACAAAGACCATGAAGCTTATAAAGTTTGTATTTCTGCCAGGGCCTGCTCAGAATCCAGACTGGTCTCTCTCATAGAAGAGAAGGTGAAGGGCCTGGACAAATGTCCCTCCATTCTACAGGTTATTAAGGAAATTGAGGGGTGCCCTTTAAAAAACTAAAAAATGCTTTCTAGGGGTGGCTAGGTAGCACAGTGAATAGAGCACTAGCCCTGGAATCAGGAGGACCTGAGTTCAAATATGGATGCAGACACTTAACACTTAACTAGCTTGTGACCTTGGGCAAGTCACCTAACCCCAAGTGCCCTGCCTTCCCCCCTCCAAAAAGCAAAAAAAATGCTTTCTACTTGAAAACAAAGAAGAAAAATATCTGAAGAAGCAGAGGGAAATTCTGATCAAGGTCAGAACATTGGATGGCAAAAGAATGTAACAGAGGAGAAAGAGAAGAAGGACCAATGAATACTTAATAGCAAAGTGATAGATATAAGGTTCCTCATTAGAGGGAGCTGGAACCTTTACTGATTGTGAATCATCACTCCTACGAGTGATAATATTTCAGATACAATCAGGTCAAACAAAACCCATTAAGGGTTAAAGAAATGAGAGTGGTGATTGGTGAGTTCTTGCCCCAGGTTACTGACACAGCTATTTATTTGAGATTAACAGAGAGCTCTGCTGTTTTCTTGTGGGGCATGTACCTAGGAGATGCCAGGGAACTTTCCCAGACCTGTCAAACTGGATGACTACTACTCACTTCTGGTAACATAAATCATATTGCCAGTATTGCTAAATATTATTAAGCTTTAATCAGGGAAATGAAGACTGTAGGGGCACAGGTAGTGTTTTTCATCACTGAAACCAATCAAAGGCAAAGCTTAAGAAGAGAAAGGCAGAATTGGTACAAAGATAGTGTCTGAAAACAGGATCTGGTAGGTGACACAGCAGATAAGAGTGCTGGGCTTGGAGTCAGGAAGACCTGCATTCAAATTATACCTTGAGCATTTAATAGCTATTTGACCCTGGGCAGGTCACTTAACCGCTGAAGTTTCAGTTTCTTCAACTGTAAAATGGTGATGATAGTAGCAAGGTCAGATAATGTATGTAAAGTGCTTTGTAAACCTTAAAGGCTATATAAATTTTGTTGTTGCTGTCATTGTTTCTTGACTATGGCTCAAAAAAAAAAAGAATTATAGGTTGCTGGCCAGAGATCATATCCACTGTAATAACAAGGACGGGTTAAGAATGCAGACCTGGAGTCTTGCAAATTTAATCAAAAGGGCAAATTCAATCAAAAATGAAAAAAGAGGGAGAACGCCAACTAAATATCCACCAACCTTACCACCATGTAGAAGTGAGAGAGATGCCCAGATTTTCCACAGGACATGAAATGTAAGAAAGGAGCTGGCACAAAACCCATTGCCTAAGATGTCTATATACACATGTACAAATGATGGGGAACAAAGAGCATTAGATGCACTTCTTTGGCGCAAGGAAGCATGGTGGGATGAGGCCAGAATATGGCTATAGAAGGAATTTTTTTTGTTCAGACTTAGGTTTCATTTTTTAAAAATGTATTTTTAATTTATGGAATAAAACAAACATTTCTATAACATAGTACAACAAAAAGATGATTGTACATAAAACTACAAATCTACTGCACCTAACTTGTTATTTTTTCAAATATACAAAAAAATTATCATGTAAATTTCTTTTTTTTCTTCTTCTCTCTCCTTCCCATCTCCCCCCATCATAAGGATGGCTACCGTCACACACACATACACACACACACACACAAGTGTTCTAGACATACTTCTATTTATCAGTTCTTTCTCTGGATGCAGATAACGTCTTTCTTCATATGTCCTTCATAGTTCATTTGGGTATTTATAATAGACAATATAACTTATTTGCTCAAAATCGTTCTTAAAACAATATTGCAGTTACTGTATACAATGTTGTCTTGGTTCTGCTCATTTCACTCTTCATTGTTTCGTGCACATCTTTCCATGTTTTTTCTAAGATCATTGAGCTTATCATTTCTTATAGCACAATAGTATTCCATCACAATCATATACCATAGCTTGTTCAGCCATTCCCCAACTGATGGGAATCCCTGCAATTTCCAGTCTTTGCCACCAAAGAGAGCTGCTATAAACATTTTAGAACATATAGGTTCTCTTCTTTTTCCTTAATCATCTTCAGAAATAAACCAAGTAATGGTATTGCTGGATCAAAGGGGATAGGCAGTTTAATAACTCTTTAGGCATAATTCCAGATTGCTCTCCAAAATGGCTGGATCATTTTACAATTCCACCAACAATTAATTGGTATAGGGATCTCCTAGTGGGGAAATGCTATCTACTAATGAAGACTAATAAATGTTCTGTGATTTACAATCCTTTTAAAGAGATACCTTGGGGTGATGGGAAGTGACCAGCCAAGGTCAAATAGCCAGTGTGTATCAAAGGCAGAGTTTAAGCCCAGGTTATCCTGACTCTAACCATTACTCCATGTTGCCTCTCATAATCAGAGAAAATTATAATACAAGGTAGAGAAGCTTGATGGGAGCAAAGATCTCTATCTTCTGGATAGAGATCCAAACAAAGGTTTCTAGGAAAATTTGACAAATACTTTCCACCGGGGTCAAGCTTTCTAATAACTGCATAGATCTGATTTACTCACCAAGGGTCATTAAAAGTAATATGTGGTGACAAATATGATAATATATTTTGCATGACTGAACATGTATAACCTATATCAAATTGATAACTGTCTCAGGGAAGGAAGTGAGGAAAGAAGAGAGGATATTTTTAAATGAATATTAAAAACTGTCTTTACATGCAACTGGGCAAAAACAAAATATTACTTAAAAAAGCAATATGTAGGTGAGTAGTTAAGGACTGCTTATATGAGTGAAATGAGATGACCTGTGAAGACTGAGATAATCATTTCTGGTTTCACCTTCACCAGGAGAAAGCAGAAGCATCCTAAGGAAATGAAAAAGCAGTTCCCAGGTTCCAGGAGGATAGCAATACTTTCACTGTAGGGGGCAAGATGGTGCATGTTTCTAGCCCTGACTGACACTCTCTGACAGCCCTTGTTACCTTGCTGTCTGTCTCCTCCCTTTTCCTGGAACTTGTCTCATCTCCTCAGTCTCTTGGAAGCCCAAGAGTTTTCCACTTACTAGCATGTCTAGGCCTGTAAGAAGGATTGCATTTCTGGTCTCTCAACTTCCATGCCGAGCATGCCAGCACAATTTCCATGCTTTCTCCTTACTCACACAAAAAAGGAGAGTAAATTCTGTACCCTCCCATGCCCCCTTTCTGGATTCCAGCAGCTTTCATACAGTTATAAGATTTAGGGCTGGAAGGGATCTTGGAAATTATCTAGCAAAGGAATTCTTAACACACATTGCATCATGAACCCCTTTGGCAGTCTGGGGAAGCCTACAGACTCCTTCTTAGAATAATAATTTACTTTTTGTTTTCCCTGTGAAACTTTAGTTTTTTTTCATTTTAGTGATCTTTATTTGTTTGTTTTTAAGTTTTAGACAAGGTCTGGAGTATTATGGTCAGCTGTGGTCACATTTTAGAAAGAACAAGCTGAAAAACATCAAAGGGAGAAGAACTGTGATAGTGAGGTTTCAGAATAGTATTTTAAAAATGAATATAATAGGACCGCAAAGGAAACCAATTATATTGAAATGACGTTATCAAAAAGCTCACAGCCCAGTAGGTTAAAAATCTCTTGTTTTAGTGCAACTCTCTTATTTTTACAGCAGAGGAAACAAGCCCAGAAGGTCAAGTAGCTTACCCAAGTTTGCACAAGTTGCACAGAAGAGGGTTAGAATTTAAACAAGCCCACAATGATTTATTAAGCAATGACTATGGGCATAGTAGAGAGAGTCAGGGGTGCAGCCTGAAGAAGAAGGAAAAATGTTTGACCTGGGCATCCTCCTTAAAACAGAGGTTCTGGAAGGAAATCAGTCAACAAGAGGGAGATCCCACAGGCGCAGAGGGCACTTCCAACTGGAGAAGTCCAGGGGTGAAATGCACTTTCAGGCTAAACCTAGGGAAGTCCTCTGATGCCAAATGCAGTACTCTTTCATGCCCTGATTTCATGCCTCTGGCCAGATGTAGAGTACCATGGTTAGTTCTGGCCCCATTTTAGGTAGGGCACTAATCAGTTGAAGGCAGCCACAGGAGAACCAGCACACTGGCGGTCTCAATGACACACAAGAACTGAGTCGAAGGAATTGGGGATATTTCATCCAGAGAAGACTTAGGGAAGAGGGTTCTATCTACCTCTCTCTCTCTGTCTCTCTTTCTCTCTCTCTCTCTCTCTCTCTCTCTCTTTATCTGTCTGTCCATCTCTCTAGCTAGCTAGCTAGCTATCATCGATCTCTCTATCATCTATCTCTACTTCTCTATTTATTTTTCTATCTCTTTTTATCTCTATCTC
>CM053599.1:178750640-178766315 GCA_028646575.1 Pseudocheirus occidentalis | reverse complement strand
TATTGATCTTGTGTTTGTTTGTGGGAAGGTTAAAGGATGGTGTAGCTCTCTGCTACAATGTGGTGCATTAACTTCTGTGTTGCTAATTTGTTTTCCTACTGTTGAGATTTAGTTTTCTGGTGTCTGAATAAATGTTTTGCTTCTGTCTTCCATGTGGAGAGTCTGTCATATTTTGTGATTGAGCCCCATGCAGGTATATGTATAGTGACTGTGGTTGCTGTGAAGATTGCATTGGCTCTAACAGGCACGAATCTGCTTTTTAATATGTGACCTCCACTCAGAATCCATCCACTGTCTCCCATCCACTTTTGACCAACTTGGAGTTTTTCATGATCATGAACTCAAGCCTGCCTCTCTGTAACTTCTATCAAGCCCTGCCTTCTGGGATCAAGCAAAATAGTCCTTCCAATATCTGAAGACAGACTTTATGTCCCGGCTAGATTTCCTCTCCACGCCCTTCAATGGATTCTCTCATGACTTTACAAAGATTCTGGCTGGTCTCCCTTGTACAGACATATTCTAGATTTTCCACGTCCTTACTAAAGTAGCAATAATAATAACAACAACAGCAATAGCTACAATTATGAAGTGTACTTTTTATTTTTGCTTTTTGGAAGGCAATTGGAGTTAAGTGACTTGCCCAAGGTCACACAGCTAGTAAGTCTTAATGGATAGTAAATCTTAAGCGTCTAAGGCTGGATTTGAACTCAGGCCCTCCTGACTTCAGGTCCAGTGCTCTATTTACTGCACTACCTAGCCACCCCAATATAAAGTGTGTTTTTGAGGTTTGTAAAGTGTATTTGTAAAGTAAATACTATCTCAACCCTGGGAGGTAGATGCTGTTGTTATCCCCATTATTACCCCATTTATTATTATACCCATTTAAAAGATAATCTTAGGGCATATGATGCCATTCACTTAGAGCTAAAAAAATTCTGTAAGGGGGCTGCAAAGCTACTGCTCCCCACGCATATGTAGGTCATTCCTCAGCAGCTCTACTGTTTTCTAGTCTTGCCCCTTGACACAGCAGTGAAAGATGCCACCCTATTCTAAGGTCTCTAGGTTTCTGTGAACCATTGAAAAGAGAGCTCTGGTCTGCAGGACAGAAACATCTATAGCCCTGGGAACGAGTTCTTGCCTGTACTCGAATGGGAAGGACTGCGTAAGGAAAGCAGAGAGTTACTGACCTTGAAGTCAGAAAAGCTGGGCTTATATATGGCCCTCAGATGCTAACTACCTGTGCTACCCTGGGCAAGTCACTTTCAGCTTCAGTTTTGTCATCTTTTAAATGAGGGTACTGGGCTCAATGGTCTCCAAGCTCTTTCCCAGCTCTAACTCTACAAGCCAACAATCTATATGGGAAATTCATAGTAAAAACTTAGGGAACCTGGCCTCAGAACCTTCCTACACATTCTCGTGGAAAGACGGGTATGTAAATCAGACCTGGACCTGACATTCTTGTTATTCAAGAACCTCGGGTTCACATTCTGAAGGGCAATTTGGAATGACGCCCAAAGAGCTATAAATTGTGCATACTCTTTGATCCAGCAATGCTACTTCTAGCTCTGTATGCCAAAGAGATGTTTAAAGAAAGTGAAAAGATCCTATTTGTACAAAAATATGTATCGCAGCTCCTTTTGTGGTAACAGAGAATTGGAAATTGAAGGGATGCCCATCAATCAGGGAATGGCCGAACAAGTTGTGGTATATGATTGTGATGGAATGCTATTGTGCTGTAGGAAATGATAAGCAGGATGCTCTCAGAAAAACCTGGGAAGATTTACATGAACTGTTGCAGAGTGAAGTGAGCAGAACCAGAACACTGTACTCAGTAACAGCAATATTGTACATACAATGAACAACAGTGAATGACTTAGCTGTTCTCAGTATAATAACCCAAGACAATCCCAAGGGACTCATGATAAAAATTGCTATCCTCCTCCAGAGAAAGAAGTGATGGAGTCTGAAAGCAGACTGAAGCATACAGTTTTTCACTTTCTTTCCTTTTTGTTTTGTTTGAGTTTTCTTCCACAAAATGACTAATACGGAAATATGTTTTACATGATTGCACATGCATAACCTATATCCGATTCCTTAGCATTTCAGGGAAGGGAAGGGGAGAGAGGTGATAGAATTTGGAACTCAAAACTTTAAAAAAAACCCTCAAATGTTAAAAATTGCTTATACATGTAATTGGGATTAAGGGGGCATAAAATATTATTTAAAAAAGAAAAAGAACCTCAGACCTATAACATTTACTTGGTCTGGTCAATTTTGTTGACCAGATTCTATGACTTAACATGAGACAGGGAGTGAGGAGGTTCAACAAATGGTCTGGACTCAAAAGTAGCATGGGAAAAAATGAGGGAGGAAGGAAATAAATTGTGCCCCCTCTGTCACAGGTCTGACCCTAAGGTCAACTTAACATTTCTGGCATCATTACCTACCTTGTTATGCACATGACAATTGCAACAATAATCGCAATCTGTACAGCTCCAATGATGGCTGCAATAAGGACGTGGGTAAGTTTTTGTCTACTTGGAACCACATAGAGAATACTAAAGTCTGTCTTTTCACAGTGCTGTCCAGTATAACCAGATTCACACCTGAAAGAGGAAAAAGGATCTTTTAAGAGATACAAACAACTAATACTTTAATATTTAAACCCTTTTTTACGGACTCATTCTATTACTCTTTGAGCTGTTAGGGGAAAATTAAGCACAAAATCAAAGTAATGAAACTGTAAGACAGAAACCAAAAATCAATATGGTGGATTGAGTCGGCAGAAATTCACTAAATAAGGGGCATCAAACTCTTTGTCTGTAGGCTACATTCTGCCCACGACACTCCTGAGTGCCCCTCCCCTACTAGATAAAAATGTAACTGGGAAATATTTAACAAAATAAATAAAAACACAACAAAACATAAATATTACACATTAAAACGAAGTCAGTATATGGCCTGCAGGGATCCTTACCTGCAGATCAGTGGGCCCCATTTCTATTTGAGTTTGAGACCATTGTACCATGATAGAAATGAAGATAAATTAATTTTAATTCTCAGGTAATCAAGAAATAGCAAGAGAATTTCATGGTAGTATAAGAGCAGATGACAAAGCAGTGTATATAGGGCATTTAATCATCAATTTATGTATTTTTTTTCAGTTGGGGAGAAAGATATTAGATACAAATTAGATTACTGCTTCTTAGATTTAATGAAGAAAATGACCTAACTGGATAAAAAGCAGGAGAAACTAGAAAAATATTCACCTAACATTTAAAAGCATCATGATATAGACCTTAGGAACATAAGTGACCAGAACGAGATATGGGAAAGGTTTTTTTTTTTTTTACATTTGGAACACAATTTTTAAAAAAAGGAGAAATAGAAGAGATTTGAGAATTGGGTGAAAATATTAAAACAATAAGGAGAAATCCTTAAAAATCAACCAAAATATATATGTTACAGTAAAAATGATGGGTCCATTGGAATTAAATATACATACAACCCTTACTTTATAAAGGCTCATTTTAGAAACTTAAAAAATAAAAAAAAATTTAAAACACTTTAAAATATTTTAAAGACTAATAAAACACTAATTAATTTTAATAATTTAATATATTTTGATTGTTAAACTAAAAATTTCAATATGAACTATTGAAATGCCCATAGCATTTTTTTTGTATTTCTCATATAGCACTTTTCATATTCTGTTTTATTGTATGTGTCCTTTTTATTCCTCTACACAGGGGAAGCTAGCGTAGGTATTTCAGTCCTACTAACAGTATGTAAGGTAAATCAACAGACACCTCAGTGGGTGAGGGCAGAATGTGCACAGAAGAATTGTCTATAGACCATGAAATACATTGCATGAAAACTGAGTCATCAGCAGTATTGGGGCCCACATCCTGAGTAACACTATAACTGATGCCACAATGTTTTAATCCTTATCCTTATATCCTTAATCTTTGTCCTTAGCTATGGTTTCTGCTCTTGTTCCCTAGGTTTCCTTTATTAAATGCCATGATCTAGGCCCCTGGTCCTCTTCCAAACCAGATTTCTAAGCATTAAGTGGTCTCTGTAAAGATCCTGACCTTGTCTAAGTGGCCAACTCTTCTCTGCCCTTCACCCCAAGTCCACTGAGGGAATATTCCAGGAATTCCTGATTAACTTTACCACTGCTAGGTCTCATCCTTAGCTAGAGGGGCCAGGATGTTTGTCTGAATCATGACCTGCTCTGTGGAAATCTTCCTCTTTTTCATGGAGATGACAATAACTCATGAGCAATTCTATGACCACCTGCATGGTGCAATGTAGTTGGCTTTCCACAAGATTAATTACTGAATCAAAGACTAATTAATCTTTTCCTAATCAGTTTTCTTGCCCTGCAGAAAAATTTCTTTCTTCATTGTTTCTACTAGTGTTGTTTTTTTACTTGCCAGTACCATTCCAAATATGACCCTTCCTTTCTGTGTAAGGAAAAGATGGACCATTGAAGGCCCACTCCTAAGAATATGCTTGGATTAGTAGCTTGATTATAAAGCATGCTAAATATATCCTGCAGGGCGCTAATCCACTATGTAGAAGCTGGGTGATAAACTTGCTCCCAACCATGAGTAACTGGAGAGTCACGGGGACAGGTGTGCTGAGTGGTGACAAAGAATCTTCTTCTTGACCAAAGAGCCAGAAGGGCTCAGGAGGCAGGAAGTACAATTGAGTTTATACTCAAGAAGAGCCATGTGTCTTTCCCTTCGCCTTTTTGTCCTTTCACTCCTTGGCAGTGAATGAGGTAAGAATGGCTATGTGGTATGGTGGGTAGTGAGTCCCTGTTTACTTCATCTTTTTTTTAAAGCAGTGACTAACTGAACACTAGTTGAAGGGTACTGATTTCTGTTCAGGTCTAGGTTAAAGACAAAGCGACCTCAGAAGTCCCTTCTGACCCTAAGATTCTAAGAAACTCTTCATTATAATCTCAAGAATAGGACATGTCTACAAACATGAACCAAGCTGCAATTTTCTCCAAACTCCCTTTAAAGGATCTGGCTTTGAATGGAATTACAGAAAACATCAAGAATAGCATCTCTAATACTAAAACAGTTTTGAAAGTTCTAAAAAGTACTTGCACGCTATCATTCTTTCCGATGTTTGGCTTTTGTTTCTCTTTTCTCATTGTTCACTCCATTGGCTATAACACCTATACAACCAGACGATTGTACAATGTGAAGGAGTTTGCAGATCCTATACATGATTGTATGCCACCATGGGGGGGGTTGGGGGGGATGGGGAGGAAGGGGAGAAAAATCTATAACTGAAGTGACTATGGAACAGAATCTTGTAACCTAAAAGTGAACAAACAAGTTAATAAAAAAAATGTATTAAAAAAAAAAGTACTTGCATGGTAGACCATCTTTCTCATGAAATTGAGAAAATGTTGTCTCCTTCTGATGCCTAACCGTGTCATTTCCATATTCAGTAATTCCAGTGGGGCTCCCTTATCACCTCCAAAATCAAATATAAAATCTTCTGTTTGGTGTCCAGCTCTGTCCTCTCCCCTCCACCCCTTCTAGTCTTCTCACACCTTATTTTCCATTACATACTCTTCAGTCCAGTAACACCAGCCTCTCAGCTGTTCTACAAACAAGACACTCCATTGCCCAGCTCCCAGCATTTCCTGTGAATGTCCCCATGCCTAGAATTCTCTCCCTTCTCATCTCCACATCCTGGCTTCTATCCTAAAAACCCACCTTCTACAGGAAGCCTTTCTTAATCCCTCTTAATCCTAGTGACTTTCTTTTGTTTATTATTTCCAATATATCTGGAATTTATATGTTTTGTACATAATTACCTGTATGCTGTCTCTCCTATTAGACCATGAGCTCCTTGAGGGCAGGGACAGTCTTTTTGCCTTTCTTTGTATCTTTAGACCTTGGCACAGAGCCTAGCATGTGGTAGGGGCTTAATAAGTATTTATCGGCTGACTGAATATGGCATCCTTCAATAAAATATAGTCAATGAGAAAATGAGTAGATTGATTCAATGAGGGTTCAAGGTAGGGCAGGAAAATAATATAAAATGTTTTCAGACACTCACTCTGCTTCTTCAGGGTAAGGAGTTTATCGGTTCTCTCTGGTAAGACTGACCCAGACAAGACAGGTTCACAGAAAAAATCCATGAGTGCAGACCCTAACACCAAAGGAATTCTACCAATACCTACGAGCTTAACTAGCATATAAATGGCAGATTAAAAAGGTACCGGGAATCTGCTTACCTGACTGGTGTATTTGAAAAAGGGTCCAGTTTCCTTTGCCCTCCTGAGTGAAGCAGCACCAGCATTTAACTGTGGCTGCTGCTTAAACCCTAGTGCAGCTCTGGACAGGGTTTTCCTGGAACTTTCATTCAGCTAGTCAATAAGCATCATTATAGATCCACCGAGTGCTGGGCCCCATGTGGAGCACTGGGGACCCAAAGACAGGCAAAAGACATATTTGCCCTCAGGGAGATCACTAACCGGGAGACAACAAGCAGACCATTATGTACTTTTGCTATTGTTCTGTCATGTCTAAATCTTCATGCCCCCATCTGGGGTTTTCTTGGCAAGAACACTGGAGTGGATTGTCATTTCCTTCTCCAGCTCATTTTACACATTAGGAAACAGAGGCAAACAGTTAAGTGACTTGCCCAGGATCACACAGCTAGCAAATGTCTGAGGCTGGATTTGAATTTAGGTCTTCCTGACTTCAGGCCCACTGCTCTAGCCACTGAGCAACCTGGCTGCCCAAGCTTGAGGGGATGTTTTTCCATTCTCTTCAGTCTATAAGGATGAAAAGTACTCCCTGTGGTAGGACTTTCTGAGGGTCTGGGAGAGACTGATTATTGTCTTTGTATATACACTGCAGCTAGAGAACAGAGCACTGGGTCAGGAGTCAGGAAGACCTAAGTTCAAATCTGATCTCACATATCAGCTGTATGACCCAGGGCAAATCATGTAACTTCTGCCTCAGTTTTCACATCTGTAAAATTTCTGGGGATCATAGCAGTACCTTCCTCATGGGACTGTTAGGCACACAATGCCTGGCACCCAGTAGGTATTTAATTAATGATTGCTTCCTTCCCCTTGCCCTATTCTTTCAAAGAGACTAATGGCCAGAAGATTAAAGTGGCTTCCAAGGAGCTGAGGAGGTACTGAAGAAAAGATGGAAGGTGGTAGACTCAGAAGGAACAGAGATGTCTTCATCTTTGTGATTTTGTTTTTTATTATAGCAATTCACAAAGGGCCTAGACTTGGATCCAGAAGACTTGGGTTAAGTCTTGGCTGCACTGGCTGTGTGACCATGGCCCAGTCACTTAACTCCTCTGAACCTCTGTTTCTTCATCTGTAAAATGGGGGCACTGTTTTGCTCACAGAGTTCCTGTCAGTAAAGTACCAGGTGCTTTATAACTGTGAGCTGGTATGACATCAGAACTTTATCTCCAAGAGGTCGAATGTACTTCTCTGTTATAGTGACAGGACGACTGCACTTCAATGATTTACTGTGTTTGGATGATCAAATTTCAAATTAGAATTCCTAAAATCCACCCGGCATTCAGTAGGCTGAGCTTCATTTAATCTTGCTGCTGACTGGGAAGACCTGTTAGGAGCTTGCATTTGCCCCAGGCCTCCTCTAAACTATGTTCCAGTGCCAGACAAGAGGAGATTCTGATTGATGGACTGACAGATAAAAGGTTTCATTCTAAATTAAACTTCTAGTGGATCAATAGCTACCAGCATGTACATGGAGGGTCATTAGCCCCCTATCGGGTGGGCTGATTTGCTGATAAGAAAAATGATGATACTGCTGCTTACATAATTAAAACTGCTCCCTGGGAGTGGTTTCTAGAGCAGTGTATCATAGAGGAAAGAAGAAAGGTACCAGATTTAGAGCATTTGCCATGAAGGTAAGAGATAGGGAGTGGGGAAGTTATGGCCCATAGGCCAGATTCATCTAACCGGTCAGTCTTACAGGTATTGTTCAGTCATGTCTGATTCTTTGTGGCCCCGCTTTGGGTTTTCTTGGCAGAGATACATGAATGGTTTGCCATTTCCTTCTCCAGCTCACTTTACAGATGAAGAAACTGAGGCAAATAGGGGGAAGTGACTTGTGCAGGGTTACACAGCTATTAAGTGTCTGAAGCTGGATTTGAACTCAGGAAGATCAGTCTTCCTAACATCGGGCTCAGTATTCTATCCTTTGCACCACGTAGCCACCCCAGTCTTATATACCTTAAGGGAAATATTGTAAAGTTTGTTCTTTTGCTTGGGGGGTCACCACAACATGAGGAACTGTATTAAAGGGTCGCGGCATTGGGAAGGTTGAGAACCACTGACTTAGAGGGTTTAGAGCAGTCAGGTTTACTAAAGGTAGAACAAAGTAGCAGTGTTGCTGTTTGCCCTTCATTCTTGAAAACGACAATGACGCTACAGGGGTGATGTCTTGACTTGATGCATGAATTACATGTGAGGCAGAGCTGTGCACACAACTGCACAGCCTTACTCTGTCCTCCTGGGTTGCTGAAGTTCAATGGCAAGACAAAAGTCGAGATGACTGGTGATGGCCCAGGAGCGTATATTGTGAGATGTTTGGGGGCTGGATTGTTTTTAATTTTAATTTTTAATTTATGGGCAATGGGAGAAAAGAGATAGGGAAAGAAAAATGAGCAAATACTGAAAATTCATTTACCTGCCATTTCCCAAGAACTTTTTAGGCTTTTTTGTTTCTATATTTTTAATCCATAGAAACTGTAGTTTTTATGTTGAGGGTAAAAAAAAAATCTCATTAAGCATTTAGGTTTATCATGTCAGCTACGCAACTAAGATCTGAATTTCAACCTATGCTTTTCAAACTCTGATTAATAAGTGCTTTCTAATTTCCCATTGTTTTTAGCGCCATTTATAGCTTCTTCCATTTCAAATCAAACTATTTTTGAAATGCCTATGATTTCTCACACACTTAGGAGATTTATGCTTTCTTCTTCCTATTTGTGTGAAGTTTCAAAGGAAATCTGTATTTTTTTTTCCTCCAGATTTTGTCTTCTTGGGAGTAATCAAGATTGACCATACTTACACATTTAAGACATTTCTTTCAAAATGTCATGATAAAGTTAGGGTCAGGGTGGAGGGTTGGCTGATTTCTTTGGTTACCAGGTGGAGATGTTCGGGTTGAATCAGAAATGCTTTATCCTATCCTAGTCAGTAAAGCACCACATCTTTCTAAAAACAGCCACCACCATATAATTGAGAAATCATTCATACTAAATAATATGTTGAGCACGACTCTAAGAGAATTCCTAGTATATATGAGGGCAAATTATCCTTGACCTGAACAATCTAAATCAGTGGTTCTCAACCTGTGGGTCATGACCCCTTTGGGGGTCAAATGGCCCTTTCACAGAGGTCACAGGGGTCACCTAAGACCACCAGAAAACACATATTTCCGATGGTCTTAGGAACCTAGACACCGTTCCCTCTATCCATCTCAAGGTGGGTCCGCCCACATGCAGATATGCCCACATACAAGTATTAAAGGGTCACAGAATTAGGAAGGTTGAGAACCACTGGTCTAAATGGTTGGTTGTTGTGGACAATTCTTAAGTTGAGGAAAATAGAGGGGATTCAAGTCAGCAGACATCTGTAAGTACCTACTATATGTAAGGTCATTGTGCTAGGAACTCAGGATAGAAAAACAAAAAAAAGGAACATCCCTACCCTCAAGAAGATTGCAGTATCCTGGGAGGATACAACAAGAAGGAAATGAGTAAATTCGTTACATTTGTGACGAATTTACTCATTTCCTTGTTCTGTTTGGCTGTTTTTAGAAAGATGTGGTTACTTTATTGACTAGGATAGGATAAAACATTTCTGTTTCAACCCAAACATCTCTACCTGGTAACCAAAATCAGCCAACCCCCAATCCTAACCCTAACTTCATCATCACATTTTGAAAGAAATCTCTTAAATGTATAGATAGGTATGGCCAATTTTGATTTACTCCCCTCCTGGGAGGATATAACACATAAATAAGTTAGCAGGAGGTCATTTGAGGGGGAGAGGGGAAAGCATTAGCAGATGGAGAGCTCAGGAATAGCTTTTCCTTGGACAGCATCTGAGAAAATCTGGAAGGAAGCTAGGGATTCTAAAAGGTGGAGGTGATGGGGCAGTGCCTTCTAATGGAGAGCACAGGAATGATTTCCCTTTGGTTGATCTGGAAATCTGGATGAGATCTAGGGATCTAATAGGGAAAGATGATTTGGGAATACATTCTATGCATGACAGAAAACCTATGCCAAGGCTTTGAGATGGATGATACAGGGATCATCAGTTTGGGTAAAGAAGGGGAGAAATGCAAAATAAGTCCAGAAAATCAGAAGAAAGTCAGGTGGTGGAAGGTTTTAATAATTATTTTAATAATAAGTTTCTGTTTTGTCAACGTGGCTTTCCATCTTTGCACATTAACTCTTGCCAACAGATGAAAGGCAGAGGATTAGATTTAGTCCCTAGATCTGAGTACAGGGAGATGGAGAATTTTGACTGAGGGAGAGGAAGGTGGCACAGGCTGGGGCTCTGGGAGAGCGAACACTTGAATCTTCCCCCTTGTCTCTTTTTACCCTCATTCTTGGTTCTTTCTTGAAGTTTCTCTTCGCCCCATCTCTGTATTCCTTTTTCTTCCCTTTCTTACTACTCTCCTCACCCCTCCGTAACTTGTCTATAATAGAACTGAAGCATATAATTATTTCTTGCATTTACTGAATGATGTCTTGTTTTCTCTTCTGGGTAATTTTATTCTTCCTATATAGCCACTCCATATTGTTATTACAGTTCTGTTTGAAGATAAAGAAACCATCTTTCAGTGCTGCGTGCTTATTTTGTATAAAACATTAGCTTTTTGCTTATATGTAACCCCGATTGACTTTCTTCTATGAATGTGACCTTAGTTGAAAAAAAACAACAACTTATCTAATCTTGACCTAGAGACTATACTGTTTGGCTCTTTATTGACTTACCGGCAAGAAGCCTTTTGAGTAGAATAAATGAATTCACATTTTCCATGAATGCAGTAACCATTGAAGTTTTCAGGACAAGGTATGTGATTTCCAATATAAATATCTTCTCTTTGATCACTGGCATCTGAAAGAACCACGTAAATATATTCACCGGATATCAAAATGCAAATAGGGAAAAAAATGGATTTTTTTCCCCTCAAAAGGATTTGTGATGACAACAGGAAAGAATAAGGTAGTTGGGTAACTCTGGGTTCAAATTATTTAGAAAACTCTACAGCACGGGACTATTATAAACTACTGTTATTTGAAAACCAAGCACTCAAGAAAGTCAAATTCCTCTACCAAAGAAATAAAGTGCACCTCTGTAATTGATAGATGGAAGAGGGGGTAATGTTTTTTGAGCAAAATGGCTAATTCTAATCTTTCATTAGTTTAGTCATTACGTCAAGACTAAAAAAATTGATAGAAAATAAAGTAGAAAATTTCCTAAGATATTAAAGTCAAAGCTTTATTTGAATAAGGAAAAATGTTATTCATATCTTTTGTTTTTATGCCAATCATTTCTTGATCTGTTTGCTTTTTCTGCTTACTCTAGCCCCTATCAAAACCTTCCTTGTAAAAAAGAAACAGAATAGTTAAGTCAAACCAAAAAACAAAATAACTGGGCCTGACACAGCAGATGCCGCATTCTGCACCCACAGTCCCCCACCTTTCTTCCAAGAGGAGGAAGGGATATGTCATTATCAATTTTATGGGACCAAGATTAATCACTACAGTTAATCAGACTTTCAGTATTCTTTCCATTTACATTTTTCTGGCCTTTGTGGGTATTGTTCTTCTAGTTCTGTTCATGTCATTCTGCTTTAAATCACACAAGACTTCCCACTGCTCAGAGCTGTCATTTCTTAGGGAGGCAGCACAACAGTAAAAAGGGTTTTGCCTTTGGAATTGGAGGACTTGGGTTCAAATCTTGCCTCTGATACTCACTATTTCTGTGATACAGGGCAAGATACTTTAAACTCTGCAGCTTTCTATTTCTTCACATATAAAATGAGGGTGTGGGAGTCAATGACCTCTCAGGTCCCTTCCAGCTGTAGATCAATGATCTTATAAGCCACATTGCATTAAGCCATTCCCCGATCAATGGTTAACTATTTTGTTTCCAGTCTTTTGCTACCCACCAAATATGCTGCTGTGAATATTTTTAGCATATATGGTGCCATTCACTTCACTCCTGACTTACTTGGCATGCCCGCCCAGTAGTAGGGAATCCTTGGATCAATAAGGACTTTTCCCACCACCTCTAACTTGATAAAGTGGATAAAAAAAATCAAAACAAAATAACTCTTCTTTTCCTCTTGAATCCTTCCCACTGCTTACCACGGACTAAGACCTTTTATGCTTCTTTATCTCTCCTTTGACCAGCTGCCAAAGCACGCTGTTGTTTATATGGCATTATGAATTTCCATCTGGTCCTTCTCAACCACCACTGCCAAATCCTGTGTCCACTGTACACCTGGATGGTCTGCAATCTTTTTTTTTCCTTTTTATCAGACTCTCTTCCCTCCTCCTGTCTATCCCGCACACACACAGAGCTGCTACAATCCTTTTCTGTTCCTGCTGTTGTACTCATGGGGAATGATCATATTTCTTATAAGCAAGGCACTATATGTGATGGTCAGTTACCATCAATTGGCATGGAGGTAGTTACTGGGCAATCACTATTTTCTTGGCTGGTAAAAATAAGGTTCTTAAGTAGCTTCAATATGCTTCCCACTTGGCTTTCTATTTCTCTTTCAAAAAGCACCAAGTCACCAGTTGATAGGACAAGGGACCTTGATTACCTCTCTATTTGTTAACAACAGGTCAATTATTGTTGGCCAAGA
The DNA here is from genome assembly GCA_028646575.1 of Pseudocheirus occidentalis. Lineage (NCBI taxonomy): Eukaryota > Metazoa > Chordata > Mammalia > Diprotodontia > Pseudocheiridae > Pseudocheirus > Pseudocheirus occidentalis. Next base: position 178,753,392 of record CM053599.1, on the reverse strand, counting down.
AAATCCAGATATCTCAGAATGTTAGAATAGAATGTGTTGTATTTGAGACCCAGCACTCATAGACCCTGAGAATACCAGAACTGGAAGATACCTTGAAGAGAATCTTGTCCATATGAACAGACTATGCCCCCCCAATTTCCCCAAATTTTGTAAGATCAAATAAGTCGGGCTGACATTTTGTGCCAGATGAGATGACATTTAGGTGGATTCTGAAAGGAGTGAATTACTGATTAATTGACTGGTACTCATATGGAGAGAAATCTCTAGAGATATGCTGCCGGATTCTGTCTCCAGTCATCCTCAGGTCAACATTTTTATAAATGATTTGGATGAAGATGTAAATAGCATGACTAGCATATCCAAACATTACACAAAGCTAGGAAGTATAACTAATGTCCTAGAGAACAGAATCAGGCACTAAAGAGATCTTGATAAGGTAGAACAGTGGACTAAATCAAATAAGATGAAGTTTAATAGAGTTGAAACCGTGCCGTTCCATTCTGAGGGAAGCTCTAACTGTTAGAAAATCCTTCCTCAGGTTGAGCCAAAATCTGTCTCTCTGTAATTTCTATACATACATACAAACACATATATACACACCTATACCATATATGTATATGTGCATCTATATACAAACACATATACACACCTATACTATATATGTATATATGCATCTATATATAAACACATATATATGCCTATACTATATATGTATATATGCATCTATATGCACATAGGTGTATATGTGTATATGTATGTATATACATGTATATGTTTTTAACAGGGGTTTTGTGTTTCTGGACCATACTGTCCACTGGGGTTTCTGTGCAAAGATGCTGGAGTGCTTTGACATTTACTTGTCCAGCAGATTAAGACAAGCAGAGGTTGAATGACTTACATATAGTAAATGTCTGAGGCTGGATTTGAATTCAGGACTATTTATGTTTGTAACAGAGGCTTTGTTTTTCTTTCATTCTCAATTGGGAGAGGGATTTGGGGTAGGTAAGAAATAAGGTAGATTTTTGTTGATTAACTATACATATATGTGTTTATATGTGTATACACACACACACATATATAAAGACATAAATCTATAAATACACACATATAATGTAAAAATAATTATCCCAGATTTAGGTCACCTGAAAATGTGGTGTGACTAGAGCAAGGTATACCAGTATTATTACTTCCTTATTCCTGGAAGTTGTGTATCTCAGTGTAGCCTAAGTATGCATTAGCATGCAGTCCAGTAGGACCTCCAGATCTTTTTTTTCTGGTGAACTTTGTCTAGTCATGCCTCTCCCATTTTGTACTTATATAGTCAATTTCTTGAAACTAAGGGTAAAACTTTACATCTATCACTGTCAAATCTGACCTTATTAAATCCATTCTAATTTATTAGGCTGTTAGTTCTCCTCATACCTGAGGCATTTAAGAAATATTTGTTGATGGAATGAAGGAACCAAGAACACTCTGTCTTCCTCTATCAATGTATCCTTATAATTTGTGGTACATCATTGTTGGGGAAAGAAGGGGAGTGTTTCTTGGTCTAGGTATGAAGTGTTTATTTCAAAGAAATGTATTACTGAGGAAAGCTTCAAATGTTCTAGTTACCAAGACCTTTCTTCTTATAGGATGGATCTGTTAGGTCTCTTTGGAAGAAAAAAAAAAAGGAAGTTTATTTCTAGTTAGTGGTTGTGGTAGAATACACGAACAAAGAAAATTGATTTTTTAGCATCTCCCCACGGCTAAGTCTGGAAAAGCTCCCTATCACTGGAGGTGGGAGGATGCAAATGGGAAGGCTCTAAACTGTTAAAGCAGACAGATGTCCATTAATATCATCTAAAAGGCAGACTGAAGATCGAGTTGTGATACCTTTTTAAAAGGTGTCTGAAAGCAAAAATGGCCATCATAGTGATTCCAGGAAACAGAACAAACCAAGGAAACCGCAACTAGTATCTTATATTTCAATAAATGAAAAACAGTGCAAAGGTACCTTTCACATCTGGTCGATATTGTAATCCATCATCCTTCTTTCCCAACAAACTAGTATCATCAGCGTCTGTAAGATAAAATAATTTTAAAAAATTAATGTCCGTAAGATTTTTCGAATCATTTTTACAAAGCATCAACATTTGAGGAATTATTTGGACCAAATAAAAGCTCTTGTATTTATGGCCAAAACTCAATTATTCTTGAGGTTCTCATCCTTTTCTCATTTCCTCCCTCTTAACTTACTCCTCCCCCCACTGCCATTTTCTATTTTGTTGACCACCCACAAAGTCTAATGGAACTTGACCCAGTAGCTTTGCTATTTCTATAACTCAGTGCATTTTAAGTATATGTTTAATTTAAATTGATTTTGGTTAAGCCAAACCCTATCCATCATAGAATTTCAGTATTGGAAGTAAACCCAGAAGTGAGCTAATCAATCCTATACACCAATTGCAATAAATAAATAAATAAATGACAATAATTTGCATTTATTGAGCTCTTCCTATGTGCCAGGCACAGTGATAAGCTCTTGGAATACAAATAAAGGCAAAAAGAAGGAAAGAAAGAAAAAAAGAAAGAAAGAAAGGAGGGAGGGAAGGAAGGAGAAAGGGAAGGAAGGAGGAAAGAAAGAAAGAAAGAAAGAAAGAAAGAAAGAAAGAAAGAAAGAAAGAAAGAAAGAAAGAAAGAAAGAAAGAAAGAAAAAGAAAGAAAGAAAGGAAGGAAGGAAGGAAGGAAGGAAGGAAGGAAGGAAAGAAAA
>CM053599.1:178729110-178750540 GCA_028646575.1 Pseudocheirus occidentalis | reverse complement strand
TATGATGGCAAAACTAGCATTCTTTTCCCTTGGGAACTGCAGCTAGACCATGAAGATAGGATGGTGTGCTTTGCTATATGGGTCCCGGATACACAGTTTCTCGGTCTGGTGCAGACAGACTGGTGTCTGTCTTGATCTCAAGCTCACACAGGGAGTCCAGTCTGTGGTACAAACAACAAGTTATGTCAGCTGGGGGAGGTGGGTATTTGCCCTTGGTATGTTCAGGGCCTCCCACATGCTCTAGGTTCAGTGTTTCTGGAAAATACGACAACTAAAAAGACAAGTTCAGGGGACTCCTTAACATTTCTTAATGGGCGATCTGAAAGGGGAAGGTATGAACAGTTGGAGGGACTAAGAAAGATCCCCTGCAGAAGGTAGAATTTGAGGTGAGCCTTGAAGGAAACCAAAAGGTAAAGTTAAGAGGGCAGAACATTTGTTCTAGGCATAGTAGACAGTCTGTGCAGAGGCATGGACAGGGAGTGTTGTGTTTGAGAAACTACCAGTAACCTGGTGTGACTTGAGCATGAAGTTTGTGAAGAGAAGTAAGGCGTAAGAAGGCTGGACAGCAGCAGTGGTAATAGTTCACATTTACATAGTGTTTTGTGGGGGTTTTGTTTTTGGTTTTGGAAGGGGAAAGATAAGGTAATTGGGGTTAAGTGACTTGCCCAAGGTCACACAGCTAGTAAGTGTGTCAAGTGTCTGAGGTCGGATTTGAATTCAGGTCCTCCTGCCTCCAGGGCCAGTACTCTATTCACTGCACCACCTAGCTGCCCCTACATAGTGTTTGTTATAGTTTATCTTTTTTAGTCCTTATAACAATCCAATGAAGCTCTTTTAGAGATGAGGAGAATGAGGCTCAGGTGAGTGATTTGTTCAGACCCCCAGAGCTAATCAAGGTCTGTGACGGGAACTGAACCCAGGCCTTTCCAACTCTTAAATCCAGCACTTGACACAAAACCCCTCGATAATATTCCTAAGAAATGGTCACTAGACTCTACTTGAAAATCTCCTGAAAATCCATCTTGCCAAAATGAAAAAACAAAAACAAAACGAAAAACAGGCAAGTAGGTGGTACACCGGATAGAGCACCGGCCCTGGAGTCAGGAGGACCTGAGCTCAAACCTGGTCTCTGACATTTCCTAGCATGACCTTGAGTAAGTCACTTAACTTCAATTGCCTCAAAAAAGGGGAAAAAAAAGAAAAGAAAAAGAGAACCTCACATCTCCAGAGGCAGTATATTCTACTTTTAAACAGGCTGAATCATTAGGAAGTTATTTTTTCTTACCTTTAGGCTAAATTTGCCTCTCTGAAACTCCTACCCCAATTTCTTCCTTTTGTCCTATGGAACAAGTCTAATTACTTTTCTACATGGCAATTCCTGAGTCTTCTTTCTCCAGGATAATCAGACTCTATTTGTTCAAGGGGTGGTTAAGTGGGTGCAATGGATAAAGAACCGGGCCTCAAGTCAAAAATTCTCATCTTCCTGAGTTCAAATCCTGCCTCAGACATTTACTAGCTGTGTGACTTGGGGCAAGTCACTTCACTCAGTTTTCTCATGTATAAAATGAGCTGGAGAAGGAAATGGTGAACCACTTGAGTATCTTTGCCAAGCCCAGTGGGGTTGAAAAGACTTGGACACTAATAAAAAATGACCCTGTATAGCATGATCTCTAGACCCATCACCATCCTGGTCATCTTCAATCAATCAATCAATCAATCAGCATTTAATAACCATTTGTTATTTGCCAGGTGCTGTGCTAAACACCGGTGATACAAAGAAATATAAAATAGTTCCTGCCCTCAAGGAGTTTACTCTCTACCAATCAATAATTGACAAACAATCATGTAATGTGTACTACTAGATACTGTGCTGAGCACAGGAGACACAAATATAAAAGAGAGACACAGCTCCTGTCCTCAAGGAGCTTACATTATACTGGGGGAGGGGGCGAGGTAGAAGATTCATTGATAAGTACAGGATATATGAAAAATACACAGTGATGTGGTGGTGTTGCTATCATCCGGCGCAGTCAGGAAAAACCTTTTGAAGCAGACAGAACCTGAAATGAATGTTGAAAGGATCTAGGGTATCTAAGAGGAAAAAATGAGGAGCAAAAACATCCAGAGCATGGGGGAACAGTCTATATAAAGGCAAGAGATGGAATGTCCTATACAGGGAACAGAAAGTAGACCAGTTTGGCACGAGGTAGTGTAATGTAAAATCAGTTTGGATGACTGAGGTGAGGCCAGGTTGTAAATGGTTTTACAAGGAAGTGTTTTGCGTAACTGCAATTGTTTGTCTTCTCAAGGAAGGCTGGGATGAGAGGAAGAAGGTGGGGAGAGTATTTGGAATGTAAATATTTTAAAATGAATATTAAAAATTTTTTGTTTACATGTAATGGAGAAAAATAGAATAAATTTTTTAAAATTAAATGTACAAGGTCTTAAACATCAAACAGAGTAGGATATTCCTTGAGGAACAGTAGAAGCGAGTAAGTAGAGGAGTGATGTGTTCAGGCTTTTGCTTTCAAGTGCATTGCTGTGGAAGACATATTGGAAAGAGGAGAGACTGGAATAGAAGGGGCCAGTGAGGAGGCTATTGCAGTAGTGCAGGTGAAAGGTGGTGGAAGTCTGCCCTACGGCGATCAGGTGTATGTGAGGAGTAAAGAGGGTAGATACAGTTGGGAGGGATACTGAGGAGGTAGAATCAATGAGAGATGGGTGGGGGGCAGGGGTGAGACTAAAGAGTTGAAAATGACTTCCAGGTTGTAAACTGGGGTGGCCTAAAATTTCTTGAGAGCAATGGGGACATTTGAAGAAGGAGTAGGTGGGTGTCTTTGAGATGTATAGGGGTAGAGATGCAGGTAGAGATGTCCAGCATGCAGAAGGAGATATTTTTCAAAGATCACTGACAGGTTATTAATGACAGATTCGTTCCATATCCTGGAATAACTTCTGAGGTCCCTTCCAATTCCCAAACTACAATCTTAAGACTTAGGTCCAGTGACTTCAGCTCCATTTATGGAGACCAGCTATGTGTTCTCTTAGTGTCTTCTACACTTAGATATACTTCAGATGTCTGAATTGCCATTTTGATTCTATCCTTCCAAGTCATTCTTCTAATAGAAAAACAACAACAAAATAAGAATTATTTTTGTTTATTCTTATTATTCTTTTCACCCTGAGCAGTGGTCCTGTCCCTTCTTTCATCTCAATGTAGCTAAACAGAAGCCCTTTGTGCTGTTTTTAGCATTCATAAGCCATCTCCGCACAATCTGAGCCTTAGCACCAGTAACACTATTCTGAAAGGGTCCTGCAGCTCTTCTCTAGCTGTCTTCTATGATCTGTACTCACTTTCATTTTACATTTATGCATCTTTTAAAAATCCAATTTAATCAATGCATGCAAATCCATCTCTCCTAAATAACTCCCATTTCTTCTGCATAAGAATTGTTTGGGATTGTGCTTCCAGAATTTCATTCTTGAAAGCTTCTCATCTATCTTGGTTGATGTTCTCTTGTACAATGTTAAGCCACTGTTTCTTACCTATCCTTTCTCTGAACTCTCATTAAATATAGTCTTTTAAAATCCAGGGTAATTTTCAGACTACCTGGTTTTTCTCTCCTCTATCACAAACCGGTAAGGAGGAGAGGTCACTTTTCCCCGAGGTTCCCATCATGTCCACTTCACCCACCAGTTCCCCTTATTAATGAGAATCAGATCTGTACAAAGATTTCGCCTTATTGATTCCTCTACCACTTGGGGGATTAAATTTTTATTAAGCCAAATTTAGAGTTTATCACCAGTTGTTCTGCTTTTGATAGTGAGAGAACTCTAGATAAAGTCCAGATAAGAAATCTTCCATCATTATTACATCCTTTCACCCTCCCAGGTTTATGATCCATTTCCCAAACTCTTCATCTAACACCTCCTTCTGACCAGGCAGTCTATAATATATTGCCACAACAATGTCACTTCAGTCTCTCCTTCCACTGATCTTCCTCCAAACTTTTCCTCTTTCTAACTTGTGGATTTCTGCACACGAATATATCTTCTTAATGTATAGAGCTATACCACTGTCTCTTTTATTTATTCTTGTCCTATTTAATAAAGCATACATTAAAAGTGCTATCAAAATCCCCTACTTTATCTGCAATAAAAGGGCCAGGAATGTGGCTGAGCAGCTGAACCTTGTCTCGTGGGTTCTCCCACTCATCTACATGAGAGAGACACAGGTTTCAAAATATGAGGAGCTCACCCTCAGAAGTGATTAGGCAAATAACTTACCTAGTCTAACCTTCAAAGATTAAAATAGGAAGTTATATGGAATGTTTGCCATGAACTGGCACACTTGCCAATGAAGCCCCCTATTCCAATGATAAGGAAGTTTTTAACTCAAAGAAAACATTAAATCTAAAGGCATTAACTAGAAAGGACGGCCCTCATATTTGTTCTAATGAACTTGGTACATTACACTGAGAACCTTTTGCTATGGAAAGGAGAAGCTTTGCAGTCAAGTCTCTGAGGTCCCAGACAAGGATTTCAATTTCTTTCTATGAGAGTTGTCACAAGGAAAAGACTGTGGGCTTTAAGCTAAAAGAGCCTTCTCTTCTCTTGAGGAAAAGATAACATTGACCAAAGATTTCAGCTGAGCAAGACAGCAAGAGCAATATCTACCTTTATTGGATTCACTTGAGTAGCCCTAGATGGAGACTGATACCAGAAGGGAACAGGCCCAGTGGGTACAACATAATGACATTAGAAGGTATCATTGGCCCTCCAGTGTCAAAGGTTCAAGTTGCCCCTAGGATCACAGAATCATGAATTTAGAGCTTGAAGAGGCCTTTGAGTCCTTTTTATAATCTTTTTTTTTCTTTTTAGCTCCATTTACAAGTTGTAAATGACAGAGTAAGGATTTGAACCTAGGTCCTCTGAGGCAAACAGGGTGAAGTGATTTGCCCAGGGTCACATAGACAGTAAGTGCCTGAGGCCAGACTCATCTTCCTGATTCCAAGCCCAGAGCTCTATCCACTGGGCCACCTAGCTCTACATACATGCATATATACATATATACATACACAGGTGTGTGCACACATACACACATCTTAATATGTATCAGTCAGTTCTAAACCCACCTAACTATACTATCACCCCTGGCCATCTTGTCCACAAAGATATCACAAAAGACTTTATCAAGTGCCTTGCTGAAATCAATCCAGTTTAACAGACATTTAAATATACTGAGCTCCTAAATATCACACTAGCCTTTGGGACACAAGGTTACCTTACGCTTTACTCGGACAGATTACTGTCTAGCTATTCAGCTTTTGCCTGATGTCTAGTTTTCCTGATCCAGGCTGGATTCATTGATATGGAACATTTGAAATATAAGGGGTTGGGGGTGTGTGATGGGGAGTTGAGGAGTGTAGATGAGGAAATATGTTATGCTTTTGCTGATACCTGCACTTATTCCCCCCCCCCCGCCCCTGCCCCTCCTGTAGGAATAAAAATAAAACTTTTAGAATCTTATCTGAGTCTGATCCAAATGGCTATTCCCTAGCTAGTTATTAGTGGGTTAAATAGCAGTACAGGTGACAACACTTTGGCTCTGAGGAATGCAAAATATCTTATTACATTTACACGGTTGTTACGTGTCCCTAATGATTAGTCCCACTAGTCATCAGAGACCCTTGCAGCACATAGTAAATAGAGAGGCCTAATTGATACCCTGGCGTGCTGGGAGAATTTCACTGATGACCATAAAACACGATTATGTGGTTCAGCAAATGCAATGCTAGACTGGGAATCCAAAGGTTTTTGTTTTATTCCTTTTGCTGAATTAGCCAGGCCAGTACTATAGTATCATCATCTATAAATTTAGATTAGAAAAACAATCCTGCCTCTGGAGCTAGATTCAGCCTCTCCTTGCTGTTTCTTTTTGGTTTTTTGCCTCCAAATGCCTTACCCCCAGCCCAACCCCTACCCCTAGCACACACCTTTCCCTTGGAAAATTTCATTGGCTTTACTGGTCTCTGCAGTTTTCACCAAAATGAAAGTATTGTGTAGATCTATTGGGTTATAGTGATGACAACTTAGATTTAATTTAATACAACTTGTTTATTCCTCAACCTTGCTTATCTGGCCTTTGGAGGTTTTTCCTCTGAAAGGAGCCAGGGATGGTGAGAACTACGCAGCCTTGCTTCTAAGAAACATGTACCATTCACATCATACTTTGAGGCCCATATTACCTCACCACCAGATTTCTGCAGCAGCCTCCCCTCTAGCCTCTCTCCACTACATTTCAGCCTCCACACGGCTACCAAAGTTCTAACCATTTCACCCCTTTAATCAGTAGAATCCATTCAGGGGTGGGGAACTTGCAGGACAAATGTGGATTCAGTCGAAGGGCTGCACTGGAGGACCTAGAGGGCCACAGGTTCCCCAGTGGCTCTCCGTTGTCCCCAGGATAAAATATAAACTCTTGTTGAGCTTTTAAAGCCTTTCGCACACTGGCTCCAACCTGTCTTTGCAAGCCTCATTATACATTACGTATCCCTCACCCTGTCCCCCCCAACTCTGGGATCCAGACAAACTGGCCTGGTCTTTGTTCATCTCACACAGTGCTCTGATCTTCTCTCTTTGGGACTTTGCACTGGTCATCCTCAGTCCTGGAATACACTCCCTCCTTCCCTCCACCTCACAGAACTTCACTCTCCTTTCAAGACAGTTCAAATCCCATGTTTTCCATCAAGCCTTTCCTGATCCCCTCAACCACTAGTAGACTTCCTCCTTATTGCCTTATATTAACAATTTGAATTTAACTACCTGGTATTTATTTGCTTGCATTCTCTTTATATTTACTGTGTGTGTTTTTTGTTGTTCTTGTGCAGTTGTTTCAGTCACGTCCAACTCTTTGTGACTCTACTTAGGGTTTTCTTGGCAAAGATACTGGAATATTTTGCAATTTTCTTCTCCAGCGTATTTTACAGATGAGGAAACTGAGGAAAACAGGATAAAGTGATAGGCCCAGCGTCACACAGTTAGTATCTGGGGCTAGACTTGAACTCCGGAAGATGAGTTTCCCTGATACCACACCTAGCACTCTTGTCCACTGAGTCCCTAGCTGTCCGTGGCACATAGTAGGTACTTAATAAATGCTTATTGATTGATTGACTGACTGACAGACAAAGCAGACAGACGTGGGGTAGCTAATAGAAGAGTCAGGTGAATTAGGATCTGGTTGAATGGCCAGGTCCTAAGAGTAGTCATTAATGGCTGAATGTCTACTCTGAAGGAGGTGTATCCTAGGGATCTGTTTGGTCCTTTGTAGTTTAAATTGCTTATCAAGATTTCTATAAATAGATACAAAATCAACCACATAAGATAGGGGAGATGTGGTTAGAGAACAATTTGTCTGAATAAAAGATCTGTGACAGACTATAAGCTGAAGCATCAATATGATGACATGGTGTCCAAAATAGGGGAAGGGATTGTCGATTGCATTGAGAATTCTAGAGAATTCTAGAGAACAAGGAAAGCAGTCCTCTTGCAGTGTTACCTTGTCTTTCCTGGTCAGGCCATATGTGTAGAGAATACTGCGATCAGTTCTATAGATGCTGGATTTGGGGAAGTACATTAATAAGCTGGAGAGTGTCCAGAGGTGGGCGACCAGCTTGGTGAAGAGCCTCAAGATTTCACAAAATGAGTATCAGCGTTCGTTTTTTGTAAAAGCTTATCTTTGTTTTATTGCATCATTATTGATTTTTGTTAACTATTTCTTAATTACATTTTGAAAAATTATTTTATTTTTAATTTATGGAATAAAACAAGCATTTCCATAACACAGTACAATAAAAAAAGATGATTGCCCATGAAACTGCAAATCTGCCAGGCTTTGCTTGCTGTTCCTTTAAAATATACAACAAAATTATCCTGTAAATTTTTTTTCTTTTTGTTTCACTACCTCACCCCAGCCCTAGAGATGGCTACCATTAAACATAAATAAATGTGTGTATATATACATATACATATATGTATACTTATACATATACATGTTGTATTTATGCATACACATACACACATACATATATATGTAAAGTTATTCTACACATACTTCTATTTATAAGTTCTTTCTCTAGATGTAGATAACATCTTTCTTCATATGTCCTTTATAGTTAATTTGTATATTTAAAGTGGTCAAAATAAAAAAAGAGTTTGGAGTTTGTGTGAAAGGAAAAAAGACACAATGGCTGAATTTAAGGCCTGTGAAGAGGAGGAGGGACTAGGTTTGTACTCTTTGGCACAATAGAACAGGCCTAAGATCTATGGCTGGAACACAGGCAGAGAAACAGAGTTAGAAGGTATAGAAGGAAAAACTCTGTTAATGATTAAAGCTGGACAAACACAGAAAGGGCTATCTGCGAAGGGAGCGACATATGGAGCAGATTCTTCATTTGAGTACAGGTTAGATGAGATGACCTTTGAGTTACGTTCCAACTCTAAAATGTTGTGGTTTCCAACTAATTACCATGCAGCACAATAACAATTAGTCCTGTCATTAAATGTACATGTTTAACTCATGTGAGTTTTATTTGATTACAGCACTAAACTATGTTTAAGTATGGGCAGCTTTAATAGTTTGTTGCTCAAGTAAGACTGTTGTTTGAGTACAATTGGAAAAAATAAAAAGAGAGAACTCTCATTACTTATCCACCAGTTATGCAGAGAACAAACCCATCTTCTGTCTCTCTCCTTAAGTACCCTCTTCACCTGTGCACTGGATCCTATCCCCTATCACCTTATGAAGGCTTCTCCCTCACAACCTGCCCTTCCCACAAAAAGAAGTTAAACAGCTTTTCTACTTGGGGTTCCAAGCTAAATTGAATCCTCAAACTTCTATGGATCTCAATTCAAGACTGAACTCCATCCAGCTGAGACTCTTCTAATTAGTTTATTGAAAAGCTCTATGCTTAGGGTCATAGGTTTAAATGATTACAGAAACTTCTAGCCAGTATGGAATATTTCAAAACAACTTATTCATGCAGCAGATGGAAAAAAAAATGGATGTGTTCTTGTAAAGACCCAGGCCATATAGACAAAGGCAAAATACAAGGAAGTTTTAAAATGAAATGTATTTTTAAAAGGGAGAAAAAGAATGTCTTCGCATCTTAAACTCAAAACAGTGTTTTTCTTAATAATACATTCCAAACTCTGGATTCACAACATCTGTGACAATATTGTAATAAAACCACAGGAGTAATCACAACCTTGAGTTGTCAGTATTCCTCCTTGGACCTCAGCTTCTCCATCTGTTAAATGAGAGCATTACCCTGGATGATTTCTAATATACCTTCGAGCTCTAGCTTCTATGATTCTATGACAAAAAATGCAAAACACAGAAGTGCTGTGTAGTTAACTTGACAAATTTGTCTGGACTTGGAATGGCAAAGCTTTCTCTGTAAGCTGTTTTCTTAAAGGAATTTACAATCTATAAGATGGTAGGGGAGTGGGGATCATGTGTATAAGGATAAAAGCAACAAAGGTAGAGTGAGATGGAGCCAAAGCAGAGATCCTAACAAAGTACAACAAACAAAGGAAAACTGGAGGAAGGAGATGAAGCCTGTAGCAAGGATTGGGGAAACCCCTACAGAGAATGTGACACCCAAGTCGAACCATGAAGGATGGCAAAGCTAGGATTTTTCAGAATTCTGAATTTTCCAACAATTAGAGCCTAATAAATGAGCAAGGAGCAATACTTTATCTCTTGACAAGTAAGTGAATAAAATCCACAAAGCCGTAAGAATATAAAGAAATGCCCATGAACTAAAATCCTGACTCCTACAAGGAAGAGGTACCCTAATTAAAAGTTTCCATTTTCTTTTTTGAAAACTATCCAACTTTACAGATAGAATTAAAGGTATGTTTTATTGAGGAACTTTGATAGAAGAATAAAACAAAAATTTACCTGTGCAATGTCCAAGATGTCTTATGTCGATCTGTTCCTGTTTCACACATGATGCTTCTCGAACAAAGCATGGGTTGTTGTAGGAACTCCCATCAGAAGCACAGACAGGATTAAAACTGTATCCACTGCAGTCTATGTTACATACACACCTAGTGAAAAACACACAAACTTAGCTAATGCTTGAAACAGGAAACCATAAAGTTATATAGAAGATATTTGGAAATACACACACATATACACACACACACACACACATATATATATATACACACATTTATATACACACACATATAGACACTTCTGGCATATTTGGAAATATGCATGCTTATATGTGTGTATATATGCATATATATATATACACCCACACATTTACATATGCACACATATATAGATACTTCTGGCGATATGATAAAAATATTGTTCCCTCTCTCCCACTGCCTCACTCCCACATTTAATCAGTTGCCAGGTCCCCTCAATTTTACCTCTGTAATGTCTTGTCTCACATTTCTATTCACAGGATTTAGAAATGAACAGAATCTTAAAGATCATCTAATCCAGCACCATCATTTCGCGGATGAAGGAACGGGGGGCTTTCGAGAGGTTAAATTCCAGTGCCCAATATCACTGAGATCTGAACCCTGGACCTCTGATAATAAATCTAGAGTTCTTTCTATTATATCACACTTCCTTCTCATTACTGCCCCCTTCTCTCTCTTACTCTTCTATCTGGGCCCACTGACATCTCTGCCAGATACTGTCATAACCCTCTAGGTCTTCTTCCTATCTCTTGCCACCCCTTTCTTCCCTATGCACTCCCAACACTGCTAATAGATTTGATCTTCCTAATGCATTGATTTAGCCACTACACTTTTCCACTCAGAACCCTTTAATAGCTATACTGCCTAACAAATAAAGTCCAAATTCCTTAGCCAAGTATTCAAAGACATACACAATTTGATGCCACCCTACTTTTGGAGCCTTATTTCACATCTTTATTTACCATACTGTTCCAGTCAAACTGAAGACCTTCCATCCATTCCTTGCCCTGGGCTTTCCCGATTTTGCTTTTGGTTTGTGCCATTTCCTAAAGCTGAAGCATCCTGCCCCACCTCTATTTTCCTCCCACCCACAGCCATCATCTCTATATTGAAACCCAAGATCTGGCTCAAATACTATCCCTTCTATGAAATCTTCTCTAATTCTCTCCATTCAGAAATGATACTTCCTACAATCTTGCATTTGTGTCAATGTGGTTAAGTGCCTTTTCTATTCAACAATTCAATAAAAAAAAATCCTCAAGTGTCTACTATGTTCCAGGCATTGTTATATATTTTAGTCATTTGTGAATCTCTTTTATCCCTTTTTCCAGATTGCAAATATATTTCTAAGAGGGTATGGATTATGTGTTATTGATTTTTGTAGCTTCCTCCTTGCCTAACAAGTGCATTGCCCAGAATAAGCACTTAAGACATGTTTGTTCAAGTGAATTGACAGAGTCACTGGGGAAAGTACTGAAAAACAAGAGAACCTTATGAAGAATTTCCTATGACAAGAATATACCGCTAACTTCCTTTCATGTACAGGTAAAATTATGCCAGTTATCTCCTCTGGAATTTCCTAAGGTCCACAGCCAAAGTAATTAAATAATTTCATTAATCATTCAACACCTTTTCTTGAAAATCTCTTTTATCTTGTCTTCTACTGTTTACTATGATAAGAATGAAAAAGAAATGTGAAACATCCCCTAAAATGAAATACTTATACTCTATTTGGGAATATAAACCTTGATAAAACATTTAAAAGAACATCTATATGGAAAGATGGGCACACTAATACATTGGTGTAGGTATGAATTAGTGTATCCCTTCTAGAAATAAATTTGGAATTACATAAATAAAGTGGCTAAAATGTCCATATTCCTTGACCAGGCAAATACCCCAAGAAGGTCATTACAAAAAGCAAAGATTCCTGGTACACCAAAATATTTGTAGTAGCATTCTTTGTGGTAGCAAAGAACTGAAAAGAAAGTAGGCGCCCATTGATCAGGAATGGTTAAACAAGATGGAGTACAGGAATATAATAGAGTATTACTGTGGTGTTAAAGGTGACAAATACCGAGAAGCACGTTAAGATTTACACAGACTAAAGCATAACCAAAAAATAAATATGCACAATGATTGAAACAATGGAAACAAAAAGAATAGTCACAAAGTCATCAAAAAAGAATTTTGCAGAATTATAAAGAATTGGTTCTAAAGAGATATGAGAAGACATCTCTTCCCACTTCTTTGCAAAGGTGTGGGGTCCACGGGTATGGAACACTGCATATAACATCATGTTTTTTGATGTATTGATAAACTTTACTGATTTTTCCCTTTTCATTAAAAAACAAATCTTTTAATGGTGGATAGGTGGTGCAGTGAACAAAGAACTGGCCCCGGAGTCAGGAGGACCTGAGTTCAAATCCAGCCTCAGACACTTGACACTTACTAGCCATGTGACCTTGGGCAAGTCACTTAACCCCAACTGCCCTGCCCTCCCCCCTCCAAAAAGCAAAAAGAAATCTTTTATAAAGTCTGGTTATCTAGAAGGGGAAAGGGAAGGCTACAGGAGGAAATCTAGGCAATTTAAAAAGATACCAAAGATGTATTTTTTTAATAGGCATTTACAGAGTAACACATACATGGGTGCGAAACAAATATATTCAAGGTCCAGAGGAACCAGAAGCAATGGAGTGATCAGAGAAAATCTGTGTGTCAAAGACTGTGATAATGTAAATGAAAATGCTGAATGATGTCGCTAAATTCTAAGTAAACATAATGACCACTCCTAGAGTCCTGGAGAAGAGATAAAGAAAGACACCCCCTTCCTTTCAGTAGAGATGTGGGGAGACAGGAGGAGTGGAACGCTGCAAGCACCGTCAGAAGCACTCATGGTGCCCATTAGCTTTGCTTTCTCTTTGTTTCTTTATTGTAAAGGAAAGCTTATTGACTGGGGGAGGATGAGTATGAGGGGATATCCAGAAATGACTATCATGTAAGAAGAAAAGACATTAGGGAAAAAGAAAAAAGACTATGGGGCGGAGGCGGGGAGGGTATTAGGAATTAATTAGGAAGGCTTCAAAATGGTGATGAGCTAGGAAGGAGAAAAGGGACATGATTTGGAAGAAGGGAAGGGGAACGGTATTTAGGCAGGAGAATTGCATGAGAAAAATAAAAAAGGGATAGTAATAGATGAAAGAATGTTACATTTGGAAAGGTCCTTAAAGATAATGTAATTCTGAATCCTCTCCCCAATCCATCATCTTCTATATATTCAACACACACGCGCACACACACACCACACTCTCTCTCTCTCTCTCTCTCTCTCTCTCTCTCTCTCTCTCTCTCTCTCTCTCTCTGTCTCCAAAAAACCTCAGTGTAAACACCTTTTAGGAATAAATGGGTCAACATCTCATTTGTGTCTAAGATTTTATTCTCTGAGCCTATTTGTGTCTCTGTACATTTCTGGCCGCCTAGAGCCCAGGAAATTAAAAACAACGATAGCAGCAATAATTTGGTACCTCTGTTGTCTGATATTTGAAACTGGATACCTTAAGCTTCTGACTGACAGCCATGGAAGTGCTTGGATATCACCTCTTTACTAACTGTGCTTACAAGAGAGGCAGTCAGATACAGTGGGAAAATGACTGAATTTGGAGTTAGGAAATAGTGTGACTCTTGGCTCTGCTGTTTGCTAATTGCATGATCTTGGACAAGTCATTTAACCTCTGCAGGTTTTTCTGTGAAGCTACTGATTTCATTGAGAGATGAACCTGGTGTATCAGCATGTATATATATTCTATTTCTAATTGTGTAAGTCTGGTTCTTAAAAAGTAAGACCTGCTAAATCATAAAAAACTTATCTTTATTGTTGAGAAATAGTTATCAGCACAGTTTGACACAAGGAAACAAAAAACTGTCAGTCCTAAATTCCAGTCAATCAAGAGCTGAGATTTCAGTACCAAGCACATAGAAACTGCTCTCAACTGCACTAGGATGCAGATTTAGGAAAATGGAAAAAAAAATGTAGAATTCAGTTTGCTATTTATTTACGGTGGATCTCCGTATCTATTAGAAGAATACTAGATTTTTAGAGAGCCAAAGTTCAAATCCAGCTAAGCAGATGACCTTGAATAAATCTCTTTGAGCCTCTCTTTTCTCATTTGTAAAATGCCAAAGCATAGTATTCTCTCATGCTTTCTTTTTTCTTACTCTTTCCTGTTTTATCTTCCCTGGGTAACAGTCATATGATCTCCTTGGTGAACCTAAAAGATGCAATTTAGCATTATATCCCATTTCAACCCACTCTCATAGCCATGACCTATTTACCAAAGTGAAGTTTCTAGTTCAAAAAGTGTTTGGCACTAGGATTTTCACTAAATGTCATTTGAAAATTAAGGTAATAAATAAAGTTATTTGGTTTTGATTAATTGACACCATTCCTTCTTCCCAGTTCATTTGAGATGTTTATTTTATTAAGTGACATCTCAGCAAATATTTTCATGTAGATTATAACTCAGAAATTGAAATCATTTTGATGCAGAAATCTCACTCCAGTCACTCAGACTGAACTATGTTAATATTCTACTAGGTCTGACACAGAAATAGCCACTTAACAGCAGAATAAAATGTGAATTTGAAAGACATACAAATGAATTACTGCCAAATGTCTATATTAATGCACATTATATTTCAAAATTTCATTATAAAGGAAAAGGAAGGTGAAGCAGATCAGTATTACTGTCGACAGGAAAAATGTGAAAAAAGCAAGCAACCCATTAAAACTGAAGAACAGTGCAAAAATAGGGCTAAACAGCCAGATGTGGAACATTTAATGACATTAACAGGAGGCAGGGGGGAAGAGCCCCTTGCTACTCTGTTAATGAGTATCTTAGGAATTTTTGTGGGAAGGAAACCGCATTCTTTCTTAGAAGGGGATTAATGAGTGACTCTGGGTACATATAGATGTAGATAAACTTTCTGTAAATACAGTGCTTCTCTCCACATAATTTGTTTTAAAAAGTCATAAATTGGATTTTAATCCTATTATTCTAGACCATACCTCATTTAGAAATTCTATTTTAGATGTTTTTGTTTGTTTTATACCAACAAACTCCTTTTGTAATTCTAATGGAATGAGGGGATGTCTTTAAATTAAATAAAATTATATAGGACCTGAGCTTTTCATAAACCGGGCCCTGCTCTGCTGCAAAAATCTTTATGGATTCTCAGCTATTCCTATTGCTAATGTAAAAATTACTTGCCAATATTTTTTTTTATTTTTTGTCCCAGAGCTGTTGAATATAAAGCAATGTGGAAATAGCAATGAAAGGATGGTATTTCAAATTTTCAAAACGGAAAATAAATTCAGATAGTTGGCATAGTGCATACACACCTATACACATGTGCACATACGCAAATAAAGACAAAAACACCTTTTTAGGAATTAATGGGTTAATATCTCATTTGTGCCCAAGATTTTGTTCTCTGAGTATATTTGTATCTCTTTATATATTTAGGGCTTGATATCAGGAAGACCAGAGTTCAAATCCTGCCTCAGATACCTTACTAGTAACTCTGTGACCCCTGGCAATTCACTTAACTTCTGAATGCCTCCTTTTTCTGGTCTATAAAATGAAGAGGCTAGATCTTAGACATTTCTTCCCCCTCTACATCTATGATACTACAATTGAGGAAACATTTTAAATAGCTATGTGACTTTACACGAACCAAGATTCCTTGTAAATTATTCATCTGTCTTAAATTGGCATATAAAATTGAGAAGATTGCTATTTGCTCTGTTACAATCATTCATAATAATTACATACACACAAATAATAATTATTATTTATAATCATTCAAAATTAATTTATGAATGTAGGAGAGAGAGAATTGGTTCTCATCTCCCTACCTAGCCCGGTAGATCTAATTGCAGAAAACAAGACAAAGTTAACAGGAGTAACGAGGTAGTGAGATGCTGCACCCGGTGGGAAGCGGCAGTGCGCCGGGAGGAGAGAAAGGACAACCACGTCCTGTAACACCAGACGCGCCAGTGCCTTGAGCACGTGTACTCCCTGCCGGCGAAACCCACATTTTCCTCATGGATGCTGTATGTTATTTGTGGAAGAATCTGTCCAGGATTACAGGGAGAATCATTTGTAGCTGCTATTATTAACAGGTCATCTTGGTAAATTCCTTTGCTTTGAGCTAATTGTGTGTCCTGGTGACTGTTAAAGGGAGTCACATCGATGGGTGCTCGTGAATGCTTATGAGCAGTAGGAGTGTGGGCCCACAGAATACCCTAGAACTTGCAAGTGGTTTTTCCCTTGAGGTCCCAATCTGCAAATTTGTGAGTGATACGGAAGGGAAGTAGTCCAGCTCTACTGTGGGGGCTTTGTCCGGGTTATATGTGGGTTCCCTGTGTGTTTTACCACCAAGTGAAGGGATTTTCTTATCTAATACCTTCCTTCTTCAATACCCTAATATTGTAGGAATCCAGGAAAGAAAAAGTAATTAATACTTTTTCTTCCAGTGTCCCTAAGAGGATACTACATGAAAAAGTCTTAATTTGAAGTTAAGAATAACAGTTGGGCTTTATTTTCTAAAATCTCTCTTCCTGGTTATCTTTATGGACAATTGTAGGATGCTCTAAAGCAATGATCCTGGTAAGTAAAGCTCTTTCTTGATGTGATACAAAACAAAACACATCTATAAAAATCATCTAAGCATGTCTATGAATTCTTAGCATCTAAACAATTGGTGATGCATCAGTGATTTTTATCAGCATAGGGAGTCAGTCACTGATCTGGGAATTTCCTCTCCCAACACAGATTGCAATGCCTCTAAGACTTGGAAGATAAATCTTAAGGAGCTGCCCAAGGTATGGATGTTAAATAACTTGTCCAGGACCACACCACCACAACCAACTGTTAAGAGATAGGTTTTGTTTTGAGGTCTTGATTCCAGCCCCAGAACTCAACATACTAGGACATAATACCTCTGTATCTAAAGAATAAACACAAACACTATTATAGAGTTACTCAATTAAAACTGATTTCCTCTACCCCCCCCCCACCATTTTCTTCCTTTTGTCCTGATTTTAACCCAATTTTTAAGGCTGGAAGGTAAATCTAATTTCCTAAAATGTTCTAAAATTCCAGAATGTAGGATGCTAAGGTTTGAAACGTATCCACCAGGACTACTTTTCAATTAAATGAGTAGCCCTTTGCTACAAAATAGAGAATGAAGTGAGAGAGAACCACCACAAACATCATTTTTGTCTTCCCATTTATAGTTATGACCACACCAGGAAACATTTCTGTATATTTCCTTATATATGAAAAAATTATATTTCAAACATCAAATTTTTTTAGAAGTGAAAAATCCACAATTCTATGAATTTTAATGTGTTTCTAAGTTCAATTTGAATGGCATTACCCACACTCTCTGGATTTGTTATTATACCTGCTGAGGCAGGAGAGTTTGTTATTTTTGTTTTAATATAATAGTCAAGGTAGGAAGGGTATTAGTGAAACCTGTCCTGCTGCCATCATAATTTTTGCCCATGCTTTATTAATTGAAGGCTAACTATGCATTAATCTAACAATGAAATTTAAATAAGCTGTGAATTCTAGCTTGTTAAAAACAAATGAAATCAGGATAAATTTAAGCAAAATAGTGATATACAAATAAATACAGAAAGTACGCATAAAATATTTACAACCAGGTGGTGATACTTTCCAAAATCTAATACAGGTTTTTTTAAAAAATATTTTTTCTTTGTCTTCCTCTTAAAATCAAGATAATCCATTTCCCTCAGTCAACTCACCCAACGTTTTCAGCATCTTCGTCACACTCAGCTTTATATTTGCAAGGTCCACACTTGGAATGTTTCCTGTGAACTTCTGTCCCTGACCCTTCTTCCTCTGTTTAAAAAGAAAAATTGCATCGTCAAACAAAAATCTCCCTTTTTCATATTATACTTTATATCAACTCTTTCCAGTGCTCAGTGTCTCCAAAATCTACATATCTGAATTCTACAAACCGCCTTCCTCTTCCTCCCTCCTTCCCCTCATCTTGTTTTCAATTCTATAAATGTCAGTGCTCCGTACAATGCATTCTTAGAGAGGTAAAAATGAATTGGCACTGCCAGGCTAATCCCTTTAGCCAGACACACTGAAGCATGACAATATTTGCAAGGGCATTCACCGAACATTTAAACCTGATGTTCATGTTATTGCCCAGGGTCACACGGTTAGGGTTGGCTAGGTGGTGCAGTAGGTGGAGCACTGGGCTGGAAATCAGGAAGACTCATATTCCTGGGTTCAAATCCAGCCTCAGACCCTTACTAGCTGTGTGACCCTGGGTAAGTCACTTCACCCCCATTGCCTCAGTTTTCTTATCTCTAAAATGAGCTAGAGAAGGAAATGGCAAACCAATCCTGTAGCTTTGCCAAGAAAACCCCAAACTGGGGTCGTAAAGAGTTGGACATGACTGAAAAGACTCAACAGTACTGTAATTAGCGCCACTGAACTCCTGTAGTCCCTCTCTCTTCTTCTTTCTCCCATTGCATATCCTAAATCTAAGGCCACTGAAGGGCTTTAGATCTAGGCCAATGTAAGGCCAATTGAATTCCTCTGAAAATAGCTTGGAGAGGGATCTCTGGCCCAGGAAACAAGCTCTAGGAATCCCCGACCTCTTGGAGGATTTTGGACTACACAGAAGAGTCCTAGATGGAAACATAATTGGATATGCAGGAAAGAGACCTGAATTCAAATGTTTTCTCTGACATATATTGGAGGAGTGACCTTAGACAAAGCAACCAAGGCCCTTAATTTCCCTGTGTCTCTGTTCCTTCTCCTGTGAAAGGAATAACCATGCTCACATTACCTCCCACGTGGATTTGCTGTGAAGAGAGTACTTTGTAAACCTTAATTATGCAGGTTATTAGAATTATCATTATTACTTGCCTAGACTAACAATGTAGATTAATGGCAAAATGACAAAATCCTAGAATTTTGCAATTGAAAGGAAGCTTAGATGTATAGGAATCTCATTGATAGCCTCCCTGAGGGGCAGTCATCTGATCGCTTTCAGGTCCTTTTTTGAACAGATTTAATTCTTAGGAAGATCTTCCTTATATTAAGCCAAAATCTGCTTCCTTATAGCTTTCGTTTATTAGTTTTGGCTTTGTTCCTTGGCACAACATAGGACACATTTTGCTGTTTTCTCTCATTTCTTCAAATACTTGAAGAAAGTAATCCCCTTTCTCTCTTTTTTTTTTTTTTGAGGGCAATTGAGATTTAGTGACTTGCCCAAAGTCACCCAGCTAGTTAGTGTGTCAAATGTGTGAGGCCGGATTTGAACTCAGGTCCTCCTGACTCCAGGCCCGGCGCTCTACTCACTGCACCACCTAGCCACCTGAGTAATCCCTTCTTCCAAGACTCTCCCCCTAAATAAGCAAATTCTCTCTTTTTCAATCCATGTGTCCCTACCTCCTTCCACTTATCCTCGTGCAACATGGTTTCCAGACCCTTTACCAATCTATTCACAATTCCACTGAAAATGTAACGATGGGAGCTGAACACAAATGGGGTCTGACCAGTCCAGGGCCTGTCTAAGATCATTAGTTCCCTTGTCCTGGACACTACATATCAGTTAGCGCTGGGTTTAGAGGTGGGGGGGGGGGGTTTCCTTTGGCAGTCAAATCAAACTATTGGCTCATATCAGTCTTGCAACTGACCAAAACTCTTAGATCTTTTTCCAC
This sequence comes from Pseudocheirus occidentalis, assembly GCA_028646575.1. Classification (NCBI taxonomy): domain Eukaryota; kingdom Metazoa; phylum Chordata; class Mammalia; order Diprotodontia; family Pseudocheiridae; genus Pseudocheirus; species Pseudocheirus occidentalis. Next base: position 178,730,769 of record CM053599.1, on the reverse strand, counting down.
ATGAACTGTGATTAAGTAAAGGACTCCCTATGTTATAATTGTGGATTTGATTTTTTTAAAGCAAATAAAAAATTGTATATTTTCATCTTGTTAATTCTGTTCCTCTTTATTGTCCTTTGGTTTACCTTCAGAGGGTGTGTGGTATTCTACAATATTATTATTATAGAAGAGCTCTCTAGCCATTCCTAGTTCCTCTCCTGAACTAGAACAGTCACAGATGACTGCCTAATGGGCATTTGTACATGGATAATGATCTCTAACTCAATTTGTCCAAAACAGAGCTATTATCTTTCCCCATATATCACCCTTCTTTTGTTTCAGACTTATTATTTCACCGGGATGTGGAAGCTCTCCCCTACCCCCTATCCCTCACTGATGCAAATTGGCAATCTGCCTCTAATATAGTCTCAGAGTTTCTTAGAACACTGAGAGCCTAATTGATGTGCAAATGGTCATGAAAAATTCAATCCTCAATGGATCTTTGATCTCATCCATTAGGAGTTCTTGCCAACAATCCAGCTCACAACCCATCTTTCCCTGATCCTCCAGTGAGACACTTGGCCAAGCCCTCCTATAAGCTGTTCATCATATTTACTCAATGTGATGAAGGCCTTCCTCTCTTTCTCCTTCCATCACAGGAGTACCAGTTAATCACTCCGGTTGCCCATGGTTACTATGCTACTTGATGTTGTTCCTTTTCCATCCTTCCAGAAGAGGACCAATGACATTACAAAGGTGACGACTTGACTTGCAAGTGAACTGGATTTAAGTGAGGCAGAGCTGTGCAAAGTCATCAACCTCACTCTTTTCCAGAGTCATGGAAGACCAACAGATGTGAGAGGAGGGATTTTAATTCATGTCTTACTGACTCTGAGGCTATCACTTTATATACCCCCACATGCCTATTGCCTTTTACTGTCATAACAGCTTTACTATAGTTAACCTTCCTTGTTGTGAGCCAAAAATCCTCCTCCAGTTGTTCAGGTGATCTATACTTTTGCCATGGAAGTTTTATAATTTTCTTTATAAATATCTTGAGGGGCTCTTAGTAGATAAATACCCAAATGATTCATTTCGTTGGCATTTGTACAAAAGGAATCTTTTTTCCCCCATGATTTCTTCTACTAGTTTCTTAAAATTGGCATAGAGAATATGACTGATTTTTGTGTATTTATTTTATTTTCTCTTCATTTTTGTTGATTTCCTTGGATTGTCCAAGGCACGCACTCATGTCTTTTGGTTAAGACATGTGCACAGGGGATAAAATTATTATAAAATTTATCCTGGGGATAAAATTTATTACAAAATGGAGATCCACAACCACCCTACCACTTGAAGTCAATTCTTTGGAGCACTGAGTGGTTAAGTGACTTTCTAGGGTCACCAGACCAAGGATGTATTAGAGGTGTAACCTGAGCCCAGGTCTCCCCAACTCTGAGGACAGCACTCTCTCTATGAAACTATGCTGAATCATACGTGCTACAGTGATTTTTAAAATTTCTTCCTTGTTGTAATGCCAATCAGCAGTAGATTTCTGAGAGAATGCTACTGTGAACAGCTTTTAAGATTTGGATTACACAGTATTAGTGAACACTCTGTTTATTCCATTACAAATCTTTATTCAGTACAATGTTCACAGTTTCAACAGTTCACAATATT
>CM053599.1:178692611-178728610 GCA_028646575.1 Pseudocheirus occidentalis | reverse complement strand
GATGAACAGCTCCCAGGTCCTTGTCGTCTGCAAACATCCGTTTCATCCAAGGGGAAGCCTTTTCTTCATTTTGACTCTGGGTGGTCTCTCTGATTCCCTGGATCCCCTTCCCTGGTCCCAGCTCCCTCCTGAATCTGCCAGACAATCACCTAGATTCAGGAGCTGAAAGCTTACAGGTTCTCATCCAGTCCTCAGGGATGAACAGCTCCCAGGTCCTTGTCCAGTCCTCAAGGCAATCCCTGGCACACACTGAAGTTCACCGGATTCAGCACACCTCAAACCCTTCAGGACTTCTCTTGCCTGGAACTCAAGGATCAGTCAGACCACCAACAAACAAAGTCCCATCCTGTTCATATCTTCAGTCAGCCACTGAGGGGCCAAATCCAAAATCTGTCTGTCTCCAAAATTCTCCTGCTTATAAACAATGGCCTTCTCCCAAGTCAGCATGGTTCAGGGGAGTGTCTCAGCCAATAGCATTCTTCCATGTCAACAGGGGAATTCACACCTTCCAGACAAGGCTCACACCTTCCAGACAGAGCTCACACCTTCCATACTTAGCCCTCAGTTTAGTCCAACAAATTGATTACCATTACACTTGTCTGTGATTTTCTTTCTAAGATACATTTTTTCACAACTTACTGTTATTATAGAAATTTCTGACACTGTCACACAAAATTGGTTAACTGTAGGCATCTCTGTTTTGTCTTGATTTGAAGGTAGGAACTCTCTTTTGTTCCATTTTGTATTTCTAGTGCTTAGCACAGTACCTAGCACATACTAGATGCTTAGTAAATATTGATGGATGGATGGATTGATTTGAATTCGAATGTCTCTAATATTCCTTCATTGCAATTAATGTTTGAACTTGGTTTGTCTCTTGTTTCTCATTATCTTTAGCAAGAATCTCTCTAATTCATTTCTTTTTAGGGTACTATTTTTTTTAAATGATAAATTTTATTAAGTGATTTTCTGCATCTCTTGTTAAGATCAGTGTTAAGAATGTAGGGTATTGGGGCAGCAAGGTGGCACAGTGAATAGAACACCAACCCTGGAGTCAGGAGGACCTGAGTTCAAATCTGGCCTCAGATACTTGATACATTTACTAGCTATGTGACCTTGGGCAAGTCACTTGATCCCAATTTCCTTGCCTTCCCCCCTCTGAAAAAAAAAAGACCCTATGATACGATGGAAAAAATACTAGTGGGCGTCAAGAGAAATCATGAAACAAATCCAGCCTCTGAAACTTGTTGTATGACCTTGGGCAAGTCATACGTTAGCCAGCTAAGTGGCATGATGAATAGAGCACAAGGCCTAGAATAGGGAAGACTCTGAGTTCAAATTTGACCTTAGACATTTACTAGCTGTATATCCATGGCAAGTCACTTACCCTGTTTATTTGAGTTTCTTAGTCTGTAAAATGTGCATAATAATAGACTCTACCTCCCAGAGTTATCATGAAGATCAAATGAGCTAGCAATTGCACATGTCTGGCTCCCAACATCTGACACACAGTCAGCACCGTAGAAATGCTGCCTATGATTGTTATTTATTATTATGTTACTGGGGTTCAAGCTCCCTGGGCCTCAGGTTTTCCATTTGTAAACTAAGGCCAGTACTGATTAAACAGGGCTTAGTGGGGATCAAATGTATCCATGTATAAAAATACTGTATGTCTGCCGTTATTGCTGGATTCTGTTTGCTAAAGTTTTATTTTTGCATCTATATTTATAAGCCTGAAATTTCCTGTTTAAATGTTGTCTTTCTCCAGTTTTGGAATAATTATTACATTTGTCATGTGAAAAGAATTGCACAGAATGCCATCATTTCCTATGTTTAGAAACATGGTATAATAAAGGAACTATTTATTCTAAGAACATTTACACATTTCTCCTGTGAACGCTTCTAGCCAAGATAATGCGGGAGGGAGGGGTAATAATTGCCTCGTGCCATGATGCACAGAGTACTGCACTCGGATGAAGGAAGACCTGAGTGCTATACCTGGCTCACATGTTGATTTGATCGTGAGCAAGTCACTCAGCCTCTGGAACCCTCAGTCTCTTTACTTGTACAGTGTACCTACCTGTACCTGTAAAGCATCTAGTACCTTCACTACCTACTTCACAAGGTTAATGTGAGAAAAATTCATGTCCAACCCTAAAGCACTCTTCAAATATAGGTTATTTATCATTCTTCTTCTGAAAGTCATTCTATCCAAGTTGTCTATTTCTTGTTGAGACACTTTGAGTATTTTATATTTTTGTAAATAATCATTCATCTAATTTAGGTTCTCTAAGTTATGAGTACATTCCTCTGAGTGTTTTAGGGGGCCAGGCAGATTTAAATTTTTTTTTGCATGATTAAGAAGCAATTTGGCCATGCTATGGGCCACAATTCCAGCAGAGCAGACTGGTCTGGGTGGGACAGTCTGCAACTGTAGCCTCTCAGTAAATGAGGAAGCAAGAGCAAGAGGTGGGTTACTTGGCATACTGTGAGGCACTAAGCAAGGGCTAGGAGGAGAGAAGTACGTCCAAGATGCTAGAACAGGTCAGCGATGGGGTGGTGAAGGTATCCAAGGGTCTGAGAAATTGGGTATCCTGGCAGGTATGAGGCTGCACAAAGAGAATGAGATACAACTGATCTGCTAATTGTGACGAGTGGTTGAGCCACGGCATGTGGTACTATCTTCATTTTCTCTGTTGGTCTGGGCAATCTTTAGCTAGAGATAGCTCCCAGTCACCATCAATACTCCCTGAATGACAAATAGTTTTATTATTTTTTTACAGCAGACACCAGCTGATTGATAGTTTTATTCTTTTATTTCAGTCTTACTTTCTTTTCTCTTAATTTTAGTAATTCATGTTTTGTCTCATTTTTAAAAATTAGCTACCAATTTTATTATTCTTTCTGAGAAACTAACTCTTGATTTTATTAGTCCAAATGCATTTTTAAAAATTATTGCATTTGTCTGTTTTCATTTTAATGGCTGCCTTTTCCCTATTTTCCTTTGCTCTATTTCTTTGATCTTTTTATAAAGCTTTATAATATATGTCTTAGCTCAGCCTGACTGCTGCTGTAAGCTGGAAGTGGAATGTACAAAGAAGTTCACCTGAAAGAATGATGGAGGGGGAAACACTAGAGAGGTATCAAAGGGAAGATCACTTTAGAGTACTACAAAAACCAAGCCTGCTTGTTTTTTGTACTTTGGTACCTGGTACTTTGTCAGAATTGTGTATTGTATATGTAAGTGTGTATGTTTCACACCTACACACAGATTGAGACAGAAACAGAGAGAAAGAGAAAGAGAGAGAGAAACAGAGACAGAGAAACAGAGAGACAGAGAGACAGAGACAGAGAGAGAGACAGAGACAGAGAGACAGAGAAAGAGAGACAGAGACAGAGAGAGAGACAGAGAGAGACACAGAGAGAGAGAGAGACAGAGACAGAGAGAGAGAGACAGAGAGACAGAGAGAGACAGAGACAGAGAGAGACAGAGAGACAGAGAGAGACAGAGACAGAGAGAGAGAGACAGAGAGACAGAGAGAGAGAGAGAGAGGGAAGGAGGGAGAGACAGGGAATCATAGCTCTAGAATCTCATCTAAAACTGGAAGAAATCTCAGAAGTTATCTAATTTAATCCATATATTTTACAGAAGAAGAAATTGAGGTTAAACTTTCACTGGTAAGTAGCACAGCTTGGATGTGAGATCAGTTTCTGTCATTGCTAGTTCAGTGTGCTTTCTTTTTTTTAAAAAAGTTTCTTTTTGTTATGAATTTAACAAATGTCAGCAAACAAACATTTCAGTATACAAGTAAAACAGAAAAGAGGATTTTATATGAAACTCTGAATCTCCAAGTATGTGGTTTTTAAATGGTATCTTAAATTTATCACAATAGTAATAACATTTCCCTGATTGTCTGAGCTTCTTGCCTTCCTCTTCTTTGTATACATATCATCATTCCAAATCCCCAACTCCAACCCTAGAGTCACTACTCTGTAATAAATATTATACTGTTCAATCATTTTCAGTTATACCCAATTCTTTGTGACCCCATTTGGAGTCTTCTTGGCAAAGATACCGGAATGATTTACCATTTCCTTCTGCAGCTCATTTTACAGATGAAGAAACTGAGACAAATTTGGTGAATTGACTTGCCCAGGTTCACACAATTAGTAAGTGCCTGAGGCTGGATTTGAATTCAGGTCTTCTTGACTCCATACCCAACATTCTAGCCACTGCATCACCTGGTTATCCTAATAAATATGTATGCTCAAGCAAAATGAATCAATACAATGGTCATGTCTAAAAATGTATAGAGGAGTATTTTGCACCTCTAGGTCATCAACTCTCTACCAAGACATAGGAAGCATGATTAACTTTTGGTCTTTTGAAGTCATGATTGGTCTTTGTATTGATGCTTGAGTTTTTCAAATGTATTCATTGCATAAATTGTTCTCCTGGTTCTGATCACTTCATTTTTCATCAATTCATATAAGTATCTTTTGTTTCTTAAAGTGACTTAATATTTAGGAATATTAACATATTACAATTTGCTCAGCCCTTTCCCAATTGATAGATATCCATTTTCTTTTTAGGTCTTTGTTATAATAAAAAGTGCTGCTATAAATATTTTTGTACGTATATGGATCCTTTCCTTCTGCTTTGACGTATCCGGGTATATACTTGTAGCAGTATTGCTGGGTCAAAGGGTAAGTACAGCTAATGACTTTTGGGATGTGATTAAAACTTGAACAAAAGTGCATTAGCGACTTTTCTTTCCATCTCCAGCAATTGAAATTTTTTACTCATCATTTTTGACAGTCTGATGTGTTTGAGGGAGAACCTCAGATTTTCATTTTATAATCATATAACAGCTAACATTTATATAACACTTATCATGGGGCAGGCATTGTGTTCAGGACCTAATAAATACTATCTCATTTGTTCCTTACAACACAGGGAGGTAATTTGAAGCGCTTTTTTCATGTGGTCTTCATAGTTTACTCTTATTCTTTTAAGAACTGCCTAGATATATCCTTTGACCACTTATCTATAAGGTAATTGCCCTTATTCTTATGTTTACACTAATATCTTATATATCCTGAATTTTAGACCTTTATCAGAAGACTTTACTGAATTTTTTTTGTCTAGTTAACTAGTTATCTACTCATTATTGCATAAATTTTTCTTGTGTAAAACCCTTTTGATTTTATGTACTCAAAATAATGATTTTATATTTTATCCTCATCTCTATCCCTTGTTTGATCAAGAACTCTCAACTATGCATTGAAGTGAAAAGTATCTCTTTTTCTGCTCCTCTAATTTCTTTACAATATGATCTTTTATATTTAGGTCATGAAATCATTTTCAACTTACAATTTTAAATGGTATGAAATGATGGTCCAAACCTAATTTTTACCTGTGTATGAGTTTTCCCAGCAACTTTGCAAATAGGGAAGCCCAGTGGTTCGTGTCCTAAGGTTTATCAGATTCTATGCTTCTGGTTCCTTATTCCTAATCAGTTTTACTGATCAACTACTAAAATTTTAAATCAGTAATGAATAATTTTGTCGATTACTGATGTTTAATATAGTTTGGGATCTGTTACTCTTAGGTTTCTTAATTTCTATTTTTTTTTCACTATTAACTTGAGGTTCTTGATCTTTTTACTTCCCTCCAGATCTGTCATTTTGTCTACTTCTATATAACATAATCTTTTTTTAGTTTAATTGGTATGGCAATAAATCTGTAAACAAATCTAGATAGTACTTTCATTTTCATTAGATGATAGGGGGAATGGCAGTAAGCGATCAGTCCATAGAGCATACACAATATGCTTTACCTGGTACTAACCCACTTCGGAGCCTGCTAAACCTATTTCTGGGCATATTTAATAGAAGAGCCCTTCCTCTCATTTCAGAGCATGTACCGCTAGCTCTTCCAGTTGGGTTTTTTTAAAACTGATGTTCTTTGGGCAGTTATTTTATATCTTGTTACTTTACTGAAGTTATTGTTTCAATTAAACTTAATTGAATCTATGATTCTTAATGAAGCATCACATTATTTGCTAATAGTTATAATCTTATTTCTTCTTTGTCTATGCTTTTCATCTAAAGTTTTTATCTTGTTTTACTGTAATAGCTTGTATTGCCAAACCTACATTAAATAACACCAGTAACAATGGATATCCTTGTTTTATCACTGATCTTAATGGAAAGGCTTCTAGTATTTTTCCATCCCAAATAATGCTAGGCTTAATTTATGTAGATACTGTTAATCATATTAAAGACAAACTCACTTATTCTTATGCTTTTTAATCTTTTTCTTTTATACAAAGGGGCATATATTTGCCCAAAAGCTTTTCTGGCATCTATTAATTTATTAATGTGATTTTTATTATTTTATTATTGCATTTATAGTATTCTTAATGTCAAACCAACTCTCTTTCATTCCTAGTATACTGGTTACAGTATAAAATCTTTGAGATGTGTTGCTGTAGCCCCTCTGCTATTATTTTATTAACTATTATTGTACTAATTTTTTTAGAGAATCAATATTTGTCTATAATTTTTGTTCCATGTTATATCTCTTCCTGAGTGTTTTGGCATTAGGACAATATTGATCTCATAGGAGTTTCATGGTATGCCTTCTTTTTTCTGTTTTTGCAAAAAAAAATGTATGCTGGAATAAACTTTCAATGTCTGATACTATTCACATATAAATTCATCTGGGCTTGGGCTTTTCTTTTTTTTACTTTGATAGCTCATTTATAACTTATTCAATTTCCCTGAGTTTGAGGATTTATTTCTTGTTCTTTTAATTTATATTTTTGTAAGTATCCATCCATTAATTCAATGAATTTATTTGTTTTCATTTTTATCTCTTCTTTGATTTTTTTGGAATTTATATGTGTCTAAATTGGTTTTTTATGCTCTCTTGCTTTCCTAGTTTTTTTTAGTTGCATGCCTAATTCTTCGATTTGTTCTTTCTCTTTTTTGTTGAAAAAGTGCTTAGAGATATAAATGTTCCCTTAATGACTGCTTTGGCTGTCTCCCAAAAGTTTAGGTTTGTAACCTCATTTTTCTGATTTGTTCTTTGATCTATACAATTAGAATGTTATGATTTTGCCTCCATATAAGTTTGACTACTTTCTTAAAATACTCTTTGCTGATTATAATTTTTTATTGAGTTGTGGTCAATAAGAAATAAACATTTCTGCTTTTCTCTGTGTGTGTGTGTGTGTGTGTGTGTGTGTGTATTTCTTTAACACCCTAGGACATGGTTGAATTTTGTAAAGGAACTAAGCAAAGCTATGAAATATAAGTATTCTTTTAAAATCCCATTTAATTATCAAGAGAGCTCTCATCTTTAATGTTTCTCAAATTACATTTAGGTCCTTAATCTCTCTCATTTTTTTTAAACTATTTTTGTCTAGGTGTGAAAGGAGGACACAGAGGTTCCTAGATATTAATGCCTTTGCTGTCTATTGTTCCCTGTAGCTCAATTAGTTTTTTTCCTTTGATTGCTTAAATTCTATGTCATTCCTTGCCTACAAATTAAGTGTTGAGAATGCGTTATCTATGGCTCTTTTAAGCATTATGTAGTTTCCCTTTTTATTTTTTACCCAGGTCTATTTTTGCTGCTGCCTTTTCTGAAATCAAGATTGCCCTTCCCACTTCTTTAGATTCACCTGAGAAATAATAAATTCTACTTTAACCCCTCATTTTAATTGCATATGGATCTTTGTGTTTCAAGTGGGCTTCTTATCAACAACATTTTTCTAACTCAATTGCTACCTTTCTCCATTGGTCCATTCCATTCACATTCATGATTGCTTATCAGGCTTTTTCCTCTACTGTAGTGCCTCTGATTTCTTTTTGTTGCCTCTCCTTTGCAAAGAAAAGTGAATTTGGGGAAAGAAATGGAATGGGATCTCCACTAGTAATGTATAATTGGAATAGTCTGTTTCACGCCTCTATCCCTTCTCTCTTCCACCAGTCCAGATCTTGATCATTAACTTTTAGTCTTTATTGACATCCTCTCGTTTGTTCCTCATGTCAACCCTAGGAGATAGGTACTATTATTATCCCCATTTTACAGTTAAGGAAACTGAAGCAAACAGAAGTTAAGTGACTTGTTCAAGGTCACACAGTTAATAAGTGTCTGAGGTCAGACTGGAACTCAGGTCTTTTTGGTTCCAGACCTAGCACTGAATCCACTAAGTCACCTAGCATGTTTCTGTATGTGTACAAGATATAACAGAGAACCTCCCTCAGACTTGTCAAAATAGATGACAACTACTCACTCTTGGTCATCCAAATGGACACAGAAGGAGCCTAAAATTATCTCCAATGATTATGAAGTCTCAGCAAGAAACTGAAGACCTAGAGATACTTGTCATGTTTTTCTCACTGTTGTCCACTGATGCGACCCACACAAGAAAAAATAGCAGCAGCAGAGATGTCACTTCTTTGCCCAAGAGCTGCTGGGTCCCATCTGCTTTTTAAATCCATTTCACCCACTCAGGGCTTAAAAGCTTCAGCTGGCATTCACAGTGTAGACTGAATTCACTGTATTCCTCATTTTCTTCCCTGATTATTTATTGTTTGTTTTAGCTACAATATTCTAATAGTCGGTATTGAGAGCTCCTATAGTTATTCAAAGTGGTGCATTAGAGAGAGTACTGGGCTTGTGATTAGGAAGGTTCATCTTTATGAGTTCAAATCTGGCCTCAGACACTTACTAGCTGTGTGACCCTGGGCAAGTCACTTAACCCTGTTTGCCTTAGTTCCTCATCTGTAAAATGGACTGGAAAAGGAACCACTCCAATATCTTTGTCAAAAAAATCCCAAAGGGAATCATGAAGTCAGACATGACTGAAACGATTCAACAACAGGTATTCAAACTATATGCGTGTCGTGTAGCACTAATATTAATTTTCTGTTATTTATTTTATTTCTATGATAGATAAATCAATAAATTTAATATTCCCACATTTTTGTCTTTTATGGCTCACATTCACATATCACTTTACACATATTTTTATTTGCTCCTCACAATTTCTGTGAGACTGACAAGCCAATTACTATTATCCCCATTTACAGATGAGGAAAATCAGACTCAAGAAGTTGAAATGACTCACGGTTATGCAGTGAGTAAGTGGTAGCGTTAAGGATCATTCTTGCTTCTTTTTTAAGTCTATTACATCCCACTATACTATGCCTACCCTCCAGTCTTCATTAAGAGGTGATGAATTTAGGAAACTAGAGATTTATGAATATTCTCATCTATACCCCCAAATCTCAGAAAGTCACCAGCTCACCTAGAAAATTCCGCAATGGAAATAGTTAATTGGGGGGAAGAAGCTTTGCGGAAAATTTCTCTAATAAAATATATATCCAAAATGCATATTCAATATATCCAAATATATAAGAACAAGAGCTACACCCCACCAGATGAATGAACAAAGCATATGAACATGTAATTCTCAAAAGAAAGGCAAACTATCAACAACCATATGAAAACTGCTCCAGATCACTAATGATAATAGATTTGCAAATTAAAATAACTCTAAGATTCTACCTTACACTTATTAAATTAGGAAACATGAGAAAAAAGAGGAGAATGTGATTGTTAGAGAGGCTTATGAGTATAGGCACTCTAAAGCCCTATTAGAGCTATGCATTGGTCCAACCATTCTGGAAAGCAATTTGGAACTATGTCCAAAAAGTCACTAATTCATACATACTCCTTGGTCCAGAGATTCCAACATTAGGCCTATATGTAGCAAAAAAAAAAAATCAAATACAGACAGAATATTTACGGCAGTACTTTGTTTTCTGTTGTAGCAAAGAACTGGAAACCAAGTAGGTATCAACTAATTGAAGAATGGCTGGGAAAATTATGATATACAAATGTGATATTAATGTGCCATAAGAAATTATCATAACTTGTATGCACTGATGCAGTATGAAGAACCATAAGAACAATTTATGACTACAATATTGTAAAGGAAAAAGACTTAAGAACTCTGATCAATGTGATGCCCAATCACAACTGTCAAAGTCCGATGAGAAATCATAGGTCCCATCTCTTGGCAGAGAGGAGATGACCTAGAGGTGCAAAATGAGAAATACATTTCCAAGCATAGCTAACACATGAAATTGTTTTGCTTAACTATCCTTATTTGTTATAAGAGGGGGAGCTCTTATTTTTTAGAGGGGGAGTTTTGGGGAAAGCATGTGGGCAGTAAAACCAAAAAAAGAAAAGAAAAAAAGCATTATTGAAGCATTAAAAAAAATACACATAAGAGACCAGAAGGAAGTTCAGAAGAGGATACCAGCAAACCACATCAAATTTAAAATGCAAATAATAAAATGTAGCATGTAAAAAGAATCAACAAAGTATATGTTATAAATATTCATAATTCTGTCTACAATCCTTTTTTCTGTTCTTTATATAAGGAAATGTTCATATTTGTTGATGTTTGTCAAGTTCAAAATAAGAAAAAGGAAAGTTTCCCCAAAAGATTTACTGAAATAGGCAAAGCTTATGGAATGTATTCTACTTGTAGCAGAGATGAAAGTTTTTCAGTTTTCATTATTGCCATCTGCTTTTCCAGGCCAGTATTCTCAAGTTGGATGTGCTCCCACTAAGCTGGAAGAATGGTGGCTTTATTTCACAGAACAGCTTCCTCTGTCTGTAGTGCCATAATAGAAAGGTGCTGAATCTATCCCAGAATCTATCCCAGTATACCCAAACAGAGATAGGAAAGGGTGAGTGGTTCTGTCCTAACCGTTATTTGTTCAGGATGGAGCAAACAATGTGCTTTATTCTATCTGGGGGTGACTCATATTAACCAGATGTTGTAGCTTGGAGCATTGGTTAATATTCACTGGGAAATACTGAGGTGGAATCAAGTGCAAGGCCCCTGTCCAAAAAATACTATCAAATATTATTTAGGAGCAATTTGTGAACAAGAAATACTGGTTGAATCTTCCTAAAAGGGCATTATCTGTCCATTCTATGGTGTGGCTCTGCGGGTCAAATATTTGGCTTATATGGCATGCAATGCTGGATATTTATAAGGAAGAAAAGTGGACATATACAATAATATCCACATTTCTCTGATAATTTATTTCATTATTGCTATCTCATACTTTCAGTATTTACATTTGCTAAGATGAAATATTTTAAATAGTTTCAGTATACCATGTTATTAAGCAATTTCTAGACTGAAAAGATGAGATGAGATATATAGGGTCAGATTAATATAGATCAAGATCAATATAGCATCAGAGATTTAGAATTTAAAAAGACTTTAGAAGCCCTGAGTCCAACCCTCACATTTTATAGGTGAAGGAACTGAGAGCCAGAGAGCTTTAGTGACTTGCCCAGGGTTACACAACTATTAAGGTTAAGAAACAGGATTTAAACCCAAATCCTTTCTATCCAAATCAAGCACTCTTTCTACCAGATTACATGGAACATTAGTTATAATCTGAAGCAATCTGGTAGTAGTAGGAAGCAAAAAAAGTACCTAGTAAGTTTAAAAAAAAATGGTAGCAAGCAAAAAGAAAAAGCCCTTTTTTGTATCTTTGACTCATTTCTTTCTTTTAGTGACACTGGTATCGAGGTGCATTTTTAAAATATTGAGCACAAAGGGAGTGTCTGTAAAGGACTGCTGGCCATTAATATGAGTAGATGCCATCTGGGTTACAATGAGAGACACAGGTCGATGCATGCTGAATGTTCCATTGCTACTCAGGCCTGTTTCTGCTCCTCACTCCTATCTGGGTTTTGAACCTGATCTGAAGTAGGATCCTCTTGGGGTCCCCATGAAAAGACGATGGTTCTGTCCACTGGAGAATTGTCTATTTTAAAATTTACAAATGTTACCAAATTATTTCTGATTTCTTCCTATAAGGGTCATGCATCGAAATTTATTAATTCAGATATAAAAAGTACATCATTTGTGAAGAGGAAGCTCATTTTCCTTTTCCTTTTCAGTTAATAGAGTATTTCATTTCCTTCAAAGTCCCCATCTCTCATAGATGAAGATGAGTGCCTCTTTTCTTTTTTTAATTAAATTTTAAAATTTACTGCAATCCATTCTCTCTCCCACCTCCCCCTATCCCCAGGGAGAAAAAAAATAATAAAACCCTTGGGATAGATATGTATAGTCAGGCAAAACAAATTTTTATGTTGGCCATGTCCAAAAGAGTGTATGCCTCAGTGGGCACCCTAAGTCACCTCCCTGGCAGGGGGTAGACGATATGCTACATCACTGGTTCTTTAGAATTACAGCTGGTCTTTGTCCTGAACATTGAGTCTTTTTCACTGCTGTCTTTCTAGCTCTCATTTCTAATATACCATCCCTCTTGGATCACGTTCCCATTTCAAAAAGAAAAAAATTAGCTTAATTGGTTATTGGTAACAAAGGCAATTGTGAACAGAAGTGCAGTTTGAAAAACAATAAGGTTTAGTGGAAATGTTTGTAATAAAAAGGCTAAGGTTTTCATTACAGCTGGACCACTGTATAACTTTATTTTTTCCCATCTATTTTTCCTTTTTTAAAATTAGCTTTTGTTTATTTTTAGTTTACATCATTCGTTTCCACAAGATTTTGAGTTACACATTTTCTCCCCATCTTTCCTCTGCCCAGCACCCCAAAATAGCAGTCTCACTGTATACCCCTTCCCCCAATCTTCTCTCTCCTATATCCTCCCCCATCACCCCACTGACCACTGTATAACATTAAACAAGTCATTTAATTTCTCTCAGCCTGTTTCTTTGCCTGTAAAATGGGGACAATGACAAAATCATTATCATTCTTATGAAGTTACTATTATTTAATGGTTGAATTCAAGTCTTATGAGGATCAGTTGAAAGAGCTAGGGCTGTTTAGTCTGGGGAAGAGAACTCTCAGAGATGATATAATCCTTGTCTTCAAGTACATGAAGGGGCTTTCATGTGGAAAAGAGATGAGTCTGGTTCTGTATGGCACCAAGAGGCAGAACAAGGAGTTATGGGTAAAAGTTGCAAAGAAGTAAATTTAAGCTCGATGCCCAGAAAAAAGTCCTAAGAGTTGAAGTTGTCCATAGTGGATTGGGCCACCCATGGAGGGGCTGGGTTCCCTTCCCCTCACTGAAAACTCTTTTTAAGCAGAGGCTGCAGACACGTTTATCAGGCATATCATACTGCAGCCTTCCTTTTGGATGTGTTCTCAACTAAAATGGCCATTGAATCCCTTCCAGTTCTAAAATGCTTTGATTTGGGAGCAATCACACTACCTGTTGTGAGGAAAGCATTTAGCAAAGTGCTATCTAAATGCAAGCTATTTTTATTCAGTGCTATCCAAGTTCACAGTACAAACAGAACTAGGCTTATGCTTTCCCACAGGAAAATTTTCCATGCCCCTGTTTTTCCTCCTGCAGGAACTCTGCTTATTGAAATCCTCCCCATCATTCAAGGCCCAGATCAGAAGCCACTTCCCCGCCCCCCCCCCAGCCTCTTCCTCATCCCCGAGTCAGAATTGATCTCTTTCTCCTCTGAACACAGAGCTTATTTGAACTACTCTCTCATAAGGCACTTATCACATGTTGCCTTGGAGCATCATTAGCTGGGATCTGTCTTTCACTTCTAACAAAATGAAAACTCCTTGAGGGTGGGAATTATTTATCTTTATAAGCTTTCCCCTACTTCCCGGAGTGGGCTAGAGCCGCCTCTAACAAGCTTGTAAGAACCAATTGTTAAATTTTCAGTGTGAACAGTTATACCTCAGAAATCAGCAGTCACTACAAACCATAGTTTGATTTAATGTTTTGTTGAATCTAGAATTAAGAAGGTGTTAATAATGCAGATTTAACTTTAAAAATGGGTGCATGCTTTTTTTTTCCAGGAAGCTTGGTTGTTAACTATTTACTAACACTTCTCTGCTCCTCCCTAACCCCCAGAATAGCAACTTGACATAGTACTTTGTACCCAATACAATTGAAAAACATTTGTTGACTGGATGAAGTTCCAAAGGCTTTTGATGAATGAAAAACTCTATATTTAAGTGATGTAGGAACATATATCTGGGTCTTTCATCAACTGGACTATACCAAGAATTCTTAACCTAGGGTCTATAGACCCTTCCCCCAAAGTCCCCATGGAAAGACTTCAGGGGCCCATGAACTTGGAGGGCAGCTAGGTGGTTCAGTGGATAGAGCACTGAACCTAGAGTCAGGAAGGCCTGAGTTCAAATGCAGCTTCAGAGAGTTACTAGTGTGTCACCCTGGGCAAGTCAGTTAACCATGTTTGCTTCAGTTGCCTTATCTGCAAAATGAGCTGGAGAAGAAAATGACAAACCATTCCAGTATCTTTGCCAAGAGAACCCCAAACGGGGTCATGAAGAGCTGTTCACGACTGAAATAACTGCTAAAGGATAAACTTGGATGAGGAAAAAAATTGCATCTTTATTTCTACTGACCTCTAAACGAGGTTACAACGTCCTTCAGTTACTAATGTAGGCAGCTGGCATTCTGAGAATGGGCCTAGAGGCTCCACCAGACAGTCAAAGGGGGTCTACAACACAAGAAAGGAGAAGCTCTGTCCTATGTAATCAAAATGCCCTCACCTGTGGTCACTCACCGGTTAGGATTCTCTGCTTACTCCAAACAAACCTATCTTGGCCAAGCCCTCCTGCATGACCTTCTTGCTCCCTCTTCTGCCATGTCCTAAGCCTGAATTCTTTCCAGTCTTTAATATCCTCCCTTTCTCTACTATAACAGTGCCCTCCCTTCTTTTAATAACTCTAATCAAAGCTTGCCTCTTCCGTTAAGCCTATCACACTAACTATTCCATCCTAAATGCATTATGTGCCCAAAAGCTGGAAAGTAGACTGGACGGCCTCCTGAGATCCTTTCCAGCTAGAATTTTCTATGGTGTTGATAACTCAATTCGTTCTAGCATTCCCTTAGTAATTATGTACAATATAGCTATAATTAATATTATATAATCATACAGGTAGAACTATGCTAGACATTTATGTATTCTTATGGATACATTTTTAATGTATTTGTCATGTTTTTCTCTTTGAACTATAAGACAATGTAGACTAGGACTGAGGCCTTATAATGATACTCATTTATAAAAATAGCACCACACACACCAACCAGAGACTGAGGAGAGGTGTCAGATGGCTTGCTGTGCCAGCCTGGGAATCTTCTATTTTCTTTTTAATGCTCTAATTACACTAGTAAAGGTTTTGTTGGTAATTTTCAGTCATGTCCAACCCTTTATGGCCCCATTTAGGATTTTCTTAGCAAAGACGCTGGAGTGGTTTGCTGTTTCCTTCTAACTCATTAAGGAAACTGAGGCAAACAGGGTTAAGTGACTCACACAGGATCACATAGCTTGTAAGTGTCTGAGGTCAGACTTGAACTCGGGGAGAAGTGTCTTCCTGACTCCAGGCCCAGCACTCTATCCACTGTACCATAAAGATGCCCCCTTGTAAAGGTAACACAGGTTAATGGGAAAGGCTTTCTGAATTGCTTTATTAAATGCTCAGATGAGTTCTTTATGTATTCTTTATTCTTTTAAACAAAATTGTTATATATATATATAATATATATATAATGTATATATATGTGTACACACACACACACACACACACACACACACACTCAGCCCCTTTGTTAGACTATGTTCTTTCAGGGTAGCTGAGAACCTTTTGAGAGATGAATAAAAACATAATATTCTCAGGAAAGATTCTGGGTAGGGACATGAACCATCAAGATAACTCGTGAGATGTCAATGATATTGAATTGTCATGTCAGAGGACAGGGACTGACACACAGCATCCCTAGTCTGACTTTCTCATCCTACAGATAACAGAGTCTCAGCAAAATTAAGTGACTTGCCCAAAATGTCACAGGTAGCATCCATCAGGCTTTGAAACCAGATCTTCACATTCTAATGCCAGTGGTTTGATTGGGTTTGTTTTTTCCCTCACTATACCACGCTGCCCCCTTGGCAGTGCCAACACTGCATTTGAGTTGTTAATTTTCTGTTTTTCATTGTGTGTCCTGGTCTATGCCTTTTCTAATTATACACATCTTCAATAATGTGCTCCATGCCCCTCCTCTCACAAGGCCATCTTTGCTAACATACTACAGGTCTAATTATCTTGACCCTGTATCTTTCCTTCACTTTGAGGGTTATTTGTAAATTTGGTTCTTCTGAGATCATGGTGTTCCATAATTCACAGTTATAAAGCATCAATGGGTGAACATTAAGTTTAGATAAGTTCGTTCCTATAGTTGGGTTTTGGCCAGGACCTCTGTGCTCCTCCCTAAATTCAGGTTGCAGGCATAGAATTAGAGTAAGGAAACACTCCCAAAGGCAAAAAAAAAATTAAATAAATAAAATATATATTTAACTATGTGGAAAACCAAGGAACTCCACAGAAGCAGGAAGATACAAAATTGTAAAATAGAAGAAGAGGAAAACCTAGAGGTATGTAGGCCCAGGCCAAGCAGACTTGATTTTTTTGTTTGTTTTTGACCATAGCCTGAGTGATTCCTCACATGATAATGGGGCAGCCAGCATTTGGAGGATAAAAGCAGTCTTTGTGGAAGTAGCAGTAGATCTTCTGACCTGGCAAAATCTTCCTTATTTACCTGGGCCTCTGCTAGGAAATCAACAACGCACCACCATTGCTTTGGGCTTTCATCATGTATTCTTTTTTTTTTTTTTTTTTTTTGGAGTGCAGTTGGGGTTAAGTGACTTGCCCAAGGTCACATGGCTAGGTTTTTTTTTTTGTTTGTTTTTGTTTTGTTTGTTTGTTTATTTTTGGTGTTAAGTGTCTTGTATTCTTGATGGCTGATGTTCCACTCTCTTTTGATTATATTAGATTAGATTCTCACTGAATTTCGAACCCAAGGATTTATTTCTCTTTTAAATTTTATACTTTTAGCTGTTCTTCCCAAGTGGGTATATATATATGACATATATTAGTTATTTTTTAAAATACCTTAAATGTGTAAAGCACTTTCAACTTTTCAAAGTATTTTTACATCTGCCATTTCACTTGATTTATTAGAACTGTTAGTTGCCTCCAACAGACTCTCAGGATTCATTTCAAGTTCTTTATGGCAAAAATCTGACTTTTCTCCCAGGAGAGTTGTATTTATAATATTGTTGAAAGGATCATTACCATAATTTATTATTACTTCTCCAAGTATGATTCCCTGAAGTGAATTTCCTTCAAGCATACAACTTTTGTGCTTCTCCCAGTAACTAATACAGTACTTTACACACAATGGATGCCCAATAAACGGTGTTGGTTATTGACTGATTACACTTAGCCTAAGGTTATAGTTTTCAATTTTGTTAATGCTGGTAGAGACTTTCCCACTTCTCTATCATGGAGCTTTTCTGGGAAACATTTGGCTTCTTCAATCACTGAAAAAAAATCGGTTTACTTGCTTGCCTGTTAAAATATCTATGAGTCATCTGCTTGAGTACTCTAATTAAAATCAAGATTCCTCTAGACTTGATTTTAAATCTTCTTTTTTATGCCCAGTTAACTCCAGAGTTGTCCTAATTCTATGTCATATATTACCTCTCAGTATATTCTTCCTTAATTCTCCTTTTCCAAAACACTCTCAGAACTCTTTAACTCTGTGGGGGAAAAAACTATAGCCTAAACAACAAACTTTATCATTTCAATTCCTGCCAATGTGAGAAACACTGGACTCACTCATGTGTGAAAAGCACCTAGGATTACAGAATCTCAGCGCTGAAGGTGACTTCATTTGTAGTCTTAACTCCTACATGAAACATGAACCCCCCTCCCCAATAATAATAACTTGCATTTATAAAATAACTAAAAGCTTACAAAGTGCCTTTCTTATAGTGATCCTGTGAGGTAAGTAGTACAAGTACCCACTTTATTGATGAAGAAACTGAGGCCATGAAAGGTCAAGTGACTTTCCCACAGTCATACTGTTCAGAAGCATCAGAAACTGTTTCAGGTCTGATAGCTTAAGCCTAGTGCTTTTTTCTTTATGCCCTGTGGTCTCTACATAGCATTTCCAATAAATAATCATTCTTCCTCCAATTCAAAACCCACTATGAAAGGAAATTCATTACCTACCCAGGTAATGCATTCTGTTCTAATTGATTATTGGGAAAATTCCTTTGAAGACTGTTTTAATAAGATGACAATGAATCATCCTCTTTTCTCACTTCTGACTTATGAACATTTCTTAGGTAAAAAATAATCATACAAATATGTTTTTATTAAAATAAAACACATGCAATTTTTACTTGAAACTTACCACCTTCTCCAGAGCCAGAACCATTATCTGGAAAAAAAAAAAACCAGACAAATATTAACATCATACCTGGAAATACTGCTTTTTCCCCCTAAATTTTTCATCTGCAGAGAAGACCTGATGCTATCAAAAAACAAAATGTGATTTCCAGCCTCACATTTATTTCCCTTCCTGTTAAATGAAATTACGTTATTCCTCAATAGTACAGAAAAATTTCCCTTTCTTAACTTTTCTTAAATAATGATAAATTATAATTAGAAAAAAATTCATTTGAAGAAGCTTAAATTCAACTCCTCTCCAAACTTAGGAAAGTACAATTAACGTGTTTTTCTAGGCATAGAGGAGGAAAAGAAAATGTGTCCTCTTTCTTTGTTGTCGTACAGTTGCTTTTCAGTCACATCTGACTCTTTGTGACCCCATTAAAGATTTTCTTGGTGAAGATACTGGACTGGTTTGCCATTTCCTTCTCCGGCTCATTTTACAGATGAATAAACTGAGGTAAGGAGGGTTAAGTGTCTTGCCCAGGGTCACACATCTAGCAAGTGTCTGAGGTCAGGAGTGGACTTTACCAGCATCTTACCGCAGCCACTCTCCAACAAGGGAGAATTTCAGTGTAAAGGTACCATCTTTTCTCTACTACTATTGCATAGTAGATGGGGCATTAGACCCATCTTTTCTGTCGTCCAGCCACACAGACTAAATCCAATCATCATCAGAGATCACAGAGCCCAGTAGTGTGGGCAAGCCTGGTCCCCATCATGAATCTTTCCTGCTTCCATTCAGGCATATATAGGGTAGAAAGCTGCAACTAGGTCTAAGTATTCTCCCAGGGACACAAAAGACAAGACACGTGAACAAGTGCCAAGAGCACCAGAAGGAACACATGTTTATAATATAGGGAGAAGATGGGTCTGACCACCGAGCACCATTTCCTAGCAGAGTGAATCAAACACAAGCTTGCTGGTGTCATCTTGTTCCAAGACACTGCTGTGGAAATTACTCCCCAGGAAAGCTGAGTCAAGTCAAGTGCTGGGCTTCATCACTATGGCATTGCTGCTACTGCTGGCCAGGAGGGCCTGGAGCAGCAGGGTGTGGGCAATCACTCACACATACCCCAGCTGCGTCCCACAAAAATAAGCCCCTTCTGCCGCTGTTGCAGGGAGCAACCGTGTCAGCTCCAAGTCCGTCAGTTAGGCATAATGAATCATAACAGAGCTCCACCAATTAATCCCAGCATATGTAAATTTAAAAAATGCCTATTAAGGCATCTCCCCAGAACCAAAGCTGTGTTCCTGCCAGATTAATCTTTTTCATGCATGATCTGGTCACGTCTCTGTTTGATTCGGTATGTTCTGATGGCTCCCGCTTGCCTCCTGAATAAAATCTCAGCCCCTGAGTCAAAATTCTCCATAATCTGCTACCATTCTACCTTTGCAACTTTATCTCAAATGACTCCATGCCTAGTAATCTACATGTTTATCCCAAAATGAACTACTACTCATCCCCTGTGTGTGCCTTGTGTTTTCATGCCTCCATTTCTTTGCTCATAACATTCCCTTTAAATGGGTTGAATAAACTGTGGCATACGATTATGATGGAACACTGTTGTGTTCTAAGAAATGATGAGCAGGATGGTTTCAGAAAAACCTGGGAAGACCTAGGTGAACTGATGCAATGTGAAGCAACCAGAACTAGGAGATCATTGTACATAGTAACAGCAATAGCATAATGCTGATAACTGTGAAAGACTTAGCTATTCTGATCAAGACAACAAGACAATGACCTAAGGCAATCCCAAAGGCCCCGTGATGAAAAATACTCTTCATTTCCAGAGAGAGAACTGATGAACTCTGAATACAGACTGA
Source organism: Pseudocheirus occidentalis (assembly GCA_028646575.1). Lineage (NCBI taxonomy): Eukaryota > Metazoa > Chordata > Mammalia > Diprotodontia > Pseudocheiridae > Pseudocheirus > Pseudocheirus occidentalis. The sequence continues at coordinate 178,708,424 of CM053599.1, read as the reverse complement.
AAAATACTTTTTTTCACTTTCTTATTTTACTTGCTTTTTTGGATGCAACATAGCTAATATAGAAATATGTTTTGCATGATTTCACATGTATAATATTGTTTGCCTTCTCAATGGATGAGGGAGGGACTTGAAGGGAGGAAAGAATTTGGGACTCAAAAATCTTTTAAATAGATAAATATTTTTAAAAAGAAGAATATTCTCTTTACTTGGAATAACCTTTATCATTTCTACCTATTGAAATCCTATCTACCATTTAAGACCCAGATCAAATACCACCTCCTCCCTGAAGCCTTCCTGGACATTGGCAATCATACTTGATCTATTTTTCCTTGAATTTTGCTTTGCTCGTGACTATTGAACTCTTCATACCCCATAATGTCAAACTCCTAAATCAGTTTAGACTAGACAACTGTGTACTCAAAATTGGACCTACAATATAATTCACATAAGGGAGGAGGATGAGTGAAAAAAGTGCATTTGGGGCCTGGGATGACCAGATCGAGCATACTGCCATGCCCTTCAAACAACGTAAAGACTCTGGCAAGCTTCCGAAGGTTTATAAATGTCATCTTCCAACAAGACCTGCTCCCCTGATGGGGAGGGGAGTGGTGGGTAGGGGAAAAGTCTCCTCGAATGACATGCTGGTTTACCACTGGGACCAAATATAGCATCATCAGTCATTCTTGACGGTACTAGTCCACATCCATAGCGGCTTTCTGTGAAACCAATGTAGTCTAACAGGGAAGAGGTAGAGTTTATGGGCCACACTACAGGCTAGAAAGGGGTACAGATTAGTCACACAAGGCAGCTGCTATACTGAAATAAGAAACCCACATGAAACAAATGACTTTTAGGAGTTGCTGGGCTTCATAGTAGTTATCACCGCTGGGTCATTTTCAGGATCTCCAAAATGATAGAGAGGCAGCTGGCGCAGCAGGGATAGAGGGCTGGGCCTGGAGTCTGGAAGACTCGGGCTCAAATCCCACCTAGGACACTTACTGGCTTGGCCAAGTCACTTTACCGTTGTTTGCCTCAGTTTCCTCATCTGTGAAATGGGAATAATCATAGCATCTACCTTCCAGGATGGTCACGGGCATCAAATGAGATAATAAAGCCTTGAGCACGGTGCCTCCCACATTGTAGACACTGTGTAAGTAATTATTCCCTTCCCTCCTTCCCTGACGGTATGCTTCATCACTGTTAGAAAACTTGGAAGCTTTTCTGTGATCTCCTGTGCTGGAAAATACTTTTCATGAATTCCAGGAAAGGTCTGTCCTGGAATACCCCCAAATCTCATCTGCCATTTATTGGAGAAGCTGAACTTTCCAGAATAAATCAAAAGAACCGTATTTTTTAGAATCTGACCCTTAATATGCCATGCCCTGGACATGTGCAAAATATTAGAAATTTCTCTGAGTAAAATGGAATTATATGATTTGGGAAAGAATGTCTCTCTGTAAAAAAAAATTTTTTTTTTAAATTTCTCTCTGTAAAGCAGTATTTGAGGTCTGGGAGCAAGTAGCACCCAGAGCAGAGGTCCTTAACTCTTCTATGTGTCACAGACCCCCTTGGATGGTCTGGTGAACCTACAGGCCCCTTCTCAGAATAATGTTTTTAAATGAAAAAGTATAAAATGTAAGATTATAGAAGAAGCCAATTACATTGAAATAAAGATGCAGTGTGTTCCTATCCAAGTTTGTGGATGCCCTGATATCTACCCACAGTCTGTTTGGGGATCCATGGGCCCGAGGTAAAGAACCCTTGACCTAGAGGAAGTCCTGTACTCAATCATCCTGGGAATCGCCCACAGAAATCTGAAGCGCTTGGAGCTAGTCTCCAAATGGAAGAAATAGCACCCAGTATGGAAGATGCTGTTTGTTCTCTGGTTGTTTCAATTTTAGGAAAGTCTATAACCTCAGAGACCAGAAGCAATGAGAAGGTTCTAGAATACAAGGTGAGAGCTGAAAGTCAGACTTCACAAGTACGTCTGCTGACAGAAAACTTGGCTGTTGTACAAACTTTTCTAGACATAGTGAACAGGACACAGAGTGCTGGACTTGTCAGGAAGACCCAAGTTCAAATCTTGCCTCAGACACTAACTGCATGATCCTGGTCAAATCATTTAACCTCTTAAAGCTTCAGTTTACTTATCCGTAAAGTTGGAGCAAGGGGAAGTAAGCAAAGGATGGAGGGAGCTGGACTCAGTGACCTATAAGGTCACTTCCAGCTTTAAATCTATGATCCTTTGATGCTACAGACAGTAGTAGAAACAAGACTCTGATTATCATAGTTATGGCTACCCCTACTCAGAAGGGGGCTCCATCTCTGATAGTTTCCTGTATCCATATGCCACTTGGAGAAGCCCAGATGAAAATGTTATAACTACACCAAGACAAATCAGTAAAAAGCAAATTTCAAGGTGGCTTTTGACGGCCACACATTTGACATAAAGTCAACTAGACATGGAAGGTCCACTCTCAGGTCAAGGATGTGATAGGAAATTCTTCAGGACTACTACCGTCCCTTTCAAATCTCTAGAGCTCCTGGTGATCTGTCTCCTGTACCTTGTCACAGATCTGCCCCCTTCCCAAGAACAAGAGGCCGTCTTCACCACTGTGGAAATGCTAAGATGTCCCACTTGTTTGCCAGTAAGAAACCCACCACTACCACTGAGATGGGATGCTGGTTTCTATGGAATATTGTTGAGTTTCATGGCCTTCTCTTCTACTTTTTCTGAAATAAAATTTCTCTTCTAATCCCTGGACCACACGTTACAAATCTGTACAAGTAAAAATTTGTTTCTCTGTGGTTTATAATCCCCCTTTTAATGGGCAACTAATGGCACAGAACAATAGAAAGGACAGGCCTGGAATAAGTAGGTGAGAGCTGTGCAATGTGGCCTAGAGAGGATTCACAGATGCCCATAGAAAAGACATCCCTGTGCCTTTAAGAGAGTATCAGGATGGTCTCCTTAGACCAGGAGTCAGTGAAGTAGCCATGACCAGAAACCAGGCCCTGGTGTTTATGACAGGATATAATGAGAGCAGAGTTTGAGTGTGCAAAGGACAGAGAATCTTTAAGATATCACATTCCTTGGGGCAACCAAGTGATGCAATGGATAGACTGCCAGATCTGGAGTCAGGAAGACTCATCTTCCTGAGTTCAAATCCAGCCTCAGACACTTACTAGTTGTGTGACCCTGGGTACTTCACCCTGTTTGACTAGGTTTTCTCATCTGTAAAACGAACTGGAAAAGGGAACGGCAAACCACTCTAGTATCTCTTCCAAGAAAACCCCAAATGGGGCCACAAAGAGTTGGACATGACTGAAGGTAAGCCAGCAACATCACATCTCCCCATTGTGTTGTTCTCCTAGGTCTGTTCTACATAGACACCTCCTGGCTTTGGATTCACTGCTTCTGAATTCAGAGCAGATTTTCCAACCTAGCCTTCTGGATCTGGTTCTGGTTTTGACTTTTGAACCATCTTACCAGTACTGCCCACTGACTTCCACACAATCTCCCAGTTTCTCAGACGTTTTAAAACCCACAATGTATTTGATCTCACCTCGGCCACATTCAGGTATAGTCGCATCTCATCATTGCCTACAAGTGCTCTACTTCCTACTTCCTTAATAAAAAAAAAATATGACATTCTTCTGTCATTGTAATCTCCTATCTTTCTCTCTCTTTCCCTGCCTCAACCCTCCTAAACTCATTCTTTGCTTTCATCATGACCTCCAATTCCCCCATCCCTCAGTGTTTTCTCAGACCATTACCAGTGCTCTGGCTTCACTTTCTTCCTTTTCCAATCTGCATCTAATATTAACTAACTGGATTATACATGGTAATCAATTCTTGAATTATTCGCTCCTTTTTCCCCATGACTATTCAACTCTTGCCAAATCTCAGCCCTGGATAAGTCATATCACATATCTCCTCTACTCCTACTCACATGCTGTTGAACAGAACTGGAGGAAGTCACACAGCTGTGTTTACTGAATATACTACAGATTTATGTCCTTCCACCAGGCCATCAGTGAAGCAAGGCAATCCTTTCATTCTTCTCTAATTGCTTCCCAGTTTCACTCCCCTTTGAAGCTATTCCAGATCTCCTTTCCTTAAACCTCACACATCTTCCTCTCCCCCAAAATCTCTTAGCTGAGGACCTCATTTCTTAAATTATCATGAAAACTGAAGCTATTTGATATCAGGCCCCTCTTCTACCCTTCTTTTCATCTCAGAATCTCTTGGCACCATTTCCTACACTCTTCTTTCCCCCAACCTCTGATAAGGATATGAAGAAATATTTCCAAAAGGAGAAATGTGAACTGTTTTTTAATTAATATTTTAATTTTTTTCTAATTACATGTAAAAACAATTTTCCACATTCATTTTTTAAAATGTTGAGTTCCAAAATCTCTCCTTCCTTCCCTTCCCCCCTCACTGATACTGATTAATATAGGTTACACGTATGTGGTCATGCAAAACATATTTCCATATTAGTCAAGTTGTGAAAGAAAATACAAAAACCTTATAGTATGCTTTGATTTGCATTCATATTCTTATCAGTTCTTTCTTTGGAGGTACACAACATTTTTCATTATAAGTCCTTTGGAATTGTCTTAGATCATTGTATTACTGAGAACAGATAAATTATTCACAGTTGATTATCATACAGTATTGTTGTTACCGTGTACAATGTTCTCCTTGTTCTGCTCACTACAATCTGAATCAGTTCATGTAAGTCTTTCCAGATTTTTCTGAAAGCATCCTGTTCATCATTTTTTACAGCACACTAGTATTCCATCACAGTCATAGTCTACAATTTCTTCAGCCATTCCCCAATTGATGAGCATCCCTTCAATTTCCAATTCTTTGTCTCAAAAAAAATATTTTTGTACACATAGGTCCTTCCAAATGATTGTTAACAGTTCACATTTCTTGGTGGAGTTGTGAACTGATCCAACTGTTCTGCAGAGCCATTTGGAACTTTGCCCACGGGCTATAAAATTGTGCATACCCTTTGACACAGCAATATCACTACTAGGTCTGTATCCTAAAGAGATTTTTAAAAAAGGAAAAGGACCTATGTGTATTTTTAAGAATTGTTTTTACCAATCCACAGCTTCACCAACAGTATATTAGTGTATCTGACTTTCCACAGCCCCTCCAACATTTCTGTTTCCATCTTTTATTATCTTTGTCAATTTAATGGATGTGAGGCTAAACCTCAGAGTTGTTTTAATTTTAATTTCTCTTGTTAATGATGAAGATGAAGACAGACATAGATGCTACACTGGCCAGTTCTGACTGACAATTCTATACTATAAGAAAGGGTTCTGGAATTAAAGGGAAGAGGGAGAGGTAATCCTGAAATGACTATCAAAAACCATAATAGTATAATACATACCAGAGTAACATGGTCCTCTTGACACTACTGTTATCTCTTTCTGATGTTTACAAGAAGCTCTTCTGAGGAAGCATTCATTTTGGTATGTGTCTCCATTTGAGCCACAGACAGGAATGTAATTTGTATGACACTATAAAAATAAAAATAAGTTATCAAAATAAATATGAATATTCTATTTCCCTGTAATATGCATATACACACATATATAATGTTATGAAAATTTCCTATTGGAGAATTCATTGATATTTTCTAAGGTTAAAATAAACCTATGCTATTTCCATTATTCAAAGATGATATTGTACTAAATAGCATCAAGCCTCCAAAACGCTATAAACCTTTTCAGTGAAATCCATTATTCAAAATAAGCATCTACATGAAAAAACAAATTGGATGAAAAATATATACTGATGGACAACGCACCCAGTTTCTGTGTGTCTGTGATGTGTGTATCTTGGATAGACAGCACAGAAGACAAAAGGAGAAGGAGTGAGAACCGGGTAGGGAAAACTGGATCCTATTTAAGATGCTATTCAGAGCTTTCAGTGATCCAAAGGTGCCTAAAGCTGGAAAAACTCATTTTTTAAATCCTACTCTTCTCCTGGTGATGGCACATCAGTGGTCATAAAACACCAAGATCTCAGAAGAGGTCATTCAAAGCTACAGGTGACTTCAGTGACAATAAAAAGACACATAATTGGTAAAACAAACAAAAAACATACCATATCACATTGCCAACAATGACCTGTACCTAAGAAGTGCTGCGAAAGATATCACCAAGTACATATATTACTAGAAAAGATTTCTTAGTAACAAGAGACAGAAGATGATTTGTTTGAATGTCACACTGGTGGCCTTAAGCTATTAAAAGATTCAGAGTAAAGCCTTCAGTGAATTGGGTAAACCTTAAAAGGAGGATTTAAAGTAAGACATAGAGGAGAATTATACAATATTGGGTGTAGATAGGTTATCATCTCCATTATGGATGGAGCAGTCATACAGAAGAGGTCATAAGCATATGTGAATATCTATAAGAATAATGAATTTATTCACAATCCAATACTACCTCCTGGGAGCTTGGTAGTGGAATGGATAGAATACAAAGCTCAAATCAGAAAGACCTGAGTTCAAATCTTATGCTTACTTGCTGTGTGACCCTGGGCAATTCACTTAATGGTATCTGTCTGTTTCCTCAGCTGTAAAATAGAGATAATACTAGCACTACCTCTGGTTCCTTCTTGTTCCTTGTTCTACCTATTTGAATCCTACTAACTTTTTTTTATACTCGGTTCAAGTCTTAGTTCTTCCTAATCCTTACTGACTGTTTTCTATAGCTTACTTTTTAACTGACCGTCTTCCAGCTATACAAATACATGGTCTTGAAAAACAGGATTGAATTCTCTGGACCATGCTGAAATAATGGACTTCTGGTAAGAGTTCGAGTGCTCTGAGTAAGTTTTAAGAGCACACTTGGCAGGAGCCCCAAGGATTTGATCAAGAAGGCTTGAAACTAAAGTTTAGGGGGACAGAAAAAATGCACAAATCAAATTGTAAAGCTATGGATTCCAACAGGTTCAACACAGAAATAAGAATTGTGAAGGAGGTTTAAAAAATATGAGAAAATGGGAGGCAAGAGGGATGGAAATAATATTTATAGAGTGAGCTACTGGACTGCAGCTTAAATCATAAGATTGACAGGCAGAGAAGGATGGTGCCTAACAAAGGATCCTAAAAATATATTCAGCTAGGTACTTGAGAATCTAATTAAAGAGGCGTTAAACTGAAAAGTAAAAGGAGAGAGAAAATTGTCCATGTGTATTTGTCAGTCTAGATACCACAGAGAGTGACAACCACATGGGGGGAAAAAACAATAGTAGAGATGCCCACTTCCTCAATTTAGTTAACTCCCATGACTGCCTCCTCTTCCCCACATCAGCCACGCAAAACCATTCTGTTATGCCTTTAATCTTGCCACCATTTACTGGCACCTACTTTGGTTGGTATGAGCAAAATTGAATCCACAGCTTCTTTTTCCATCCATGTCATCCCAAGGGGAAAATTCCCACCTAGAGTTTTTATATCTGTCACTACATTCCCTTCACCCATTCAGATGAAGGTGGGAGGGACAGAAGGGTAAAACCTTCACCATCAGTCCTATGGTAGGCTTTAAAATCTTATTTTCATGTTTCTCTGTGCTTTGCATGCACTTAGATACTACTAATAAATTATATATTCATTAACAGTGATGTTTATCTAAGTCAATAAGTTCACAGTTCAACACTGAGCGACGGGGAGGAAGCCAGTCCATAGCAATTTCCTTCTAGTCTAGGATGGAGGCAAAAAAAAATCCCCCAACAAAACCAGAACAATTAGAGAAAGAGAATCTCCACATTTTTTGTAGAGAGAGATTTGTGTGTGTGTGTGATTTATAAATATATCACAGAACCTACTTTAAATTATCTTTGAACCCAGAGAAAAAGTTAAGTAAGGAACTGAGTCTGTGAGCAGACTCAATTTGTATTCAAGGATCTCTTTCAGCACTGCTGTTGGCATCTAATCTGGTCTGACCTTGGATGATTTTCTAATACACGTATCCATGTTCCTGTTTTACATGGGGTCCTCTGCTCCCTTTGATCTAAATCTGGGGGCTGTTTACTTGTATTATTTGGTTTGATACAGGAAGGTGTCCCTAGAAAACCCAGGATTCTCAATTCTGAACTACACGGTATGGATAGAGGAGGACCAGAAACTCAGGCTAGGTACCAGGACCAGGCAAGCCAAGAAGACAAAGCTGGAAAACAATGAGTCCAGTAGATGATCTAAACCAGAAGTGGGGGACCTGTGGCCTTGAGGCCACACCCTTTAGGTCCTCAAGCGTGGCCCTCTGACTGTAAAAAGGCCACACTTGAGGACCTAGAGCCTGCGGCTAAATGTGTTCAGAGATTTATTGGCATTGTAAATCCAAAACTTTTAAAGAAATTAACAGCTGGGACAACTAGGTGACCCAGTGGATAGAGTACCAACCCTGGAGTCAGGAGCCAGGGAGTTCAAATCCAGCCTCAGACACTTAATAGCTATGTGACCTTGAATAAGTCACTTAACCCTGACTGCCTCTCCCCCCCCCCAAAAAAAGAAAAGAAATTAATACTTCTGCGAAATCAGTCTTAATGTATATTTTTAGAATTGTAAAATGGACCATAACATATTTGGGAAATAGTTTTGCAAAAATCCATATGATATTAATGAAACACAAGAATCACCACTGTAAGGCACCTTTAGTAACATTACTACTACTTCACCAAAAAAGGCGAAAGAAGTAGGAATTCTTAGTGCATTTGAGAAACTGGCAAAAACAAATGAACAAAAAATACTGAAGAGAAATAACTTTTAGGATAAACAAACATCAATTCACTAAATAATATTAAAGGATCAGAACAGATACATATAAACCACTGGATCTGGTCAGTATGAACAAGAGCAGTTTACCTCAGGAAGGCCTTCTTAAATGCCTACGGTAGAAGAATTGAATCAGAGGATTCAGATCGGCATCCACATGGACTCAACCAACAGTATGCTGACCAAGAAGCTTCAAAACAAAAAATGTGGAGTCAAGCAGATTTGTTTGTGGGAGTGGAAGGGTTCATGATGAGAGCTCAATCAGTCAAGAAGAATTTATTAAGCTCCTATTATATACCGCATACTGTGGATACAAAGAAAGGTAAAAAGCAGTCTCTGCTCTCAAGGAGCTCATAACTGGCAACCATGTCATCGGCCCCTTGATAAAAGGTTATCCTTAAGGAGCCTAGATTTATGTAGATTAGGCAAAGAAACAGAAACTATATATATCACTAACAGCTATAAAAATGCAACACTTAAGGGCGGCTAGGTGGCGCAGTGAATAGAGCACTGGCCCTGGAGTCAGGAGGACCTGAGTTTAAATCCGGCCTCAGACACTTAACACAAAAACTAGCCATGTGACCTTGGACAAGTCACTTAACCCCAACTGCCCTCCAAAAAGCAAAAAAAAGAATAAAAATTTTTAAAAATGTAACACTTGGGGGAAGCTAGGTGGTTCAGTGAATAGAGCACCAGGCCTGGAGTCAAGAGGACCTGAGTTCAAATATGACCTCAGACACTTAACACTTACTAGCTGTGTGACCTTGGGTAAGTCACTTAACCCCAATTACCCTGCTTTCCTCCTTCCAAAAAGACAAAAAACAATACTTGCTGAATACTTAGTGATCAACATAGATCACACAAAGAAATAGAAACAGTTCCAACACATCACTGAAGGCTGCAAAAATTTAGCACCTGCTGAATCCCTAGTGAGACAGAACCTGGTGATTAGGATTATAGGGAAAGGGTGGAAGGAACAAGCATTTATTATGCGCTTACTATGTGACAGGCAGGGTCCTGAGCACTTCACAAATATGATCTCATTTGAGCTTCACAATAACCCTGTGAGGTAGGTGCTGTTTAATTCCCATTTTATGGCTGAGGAAAATGAGAAAGGCAGAAAATAAGGCTTACATCGTGCATCTGAGGCTGTATCTGAGTTCAGGTCAGCTAGACCTCAGGCCCAGGGTTCTACCTGCTGTACCACCTAGCAGAAGCTTGCTACCTCTCAAAAACCTCCTTACAATAACACAGACTTAAAATACCCTCGAAAACACAACCAAAAATCTGTTCTGGGACTGGACCATTATCATAGATTGGACGGTTCCCCACAATGATCCAAATATAGCAACCATCCATAAAAATGAAAGAATAACATTTTAATATGTTACCATAGTAAATATAAATATACATATGTATATGGTCTACGAGCTATATGGAATGAAAAACTTCCAAAATATAGTGACCTAGAAGATGAGAGAAACATATGGATTTGGATGGTGTACGTACTGGGGGATGCAGAGTTTGGGCCCGTTAGAGTCTAGCCCTGCTATTTTGCATTGCTCCTCAAGTATTAACTCAAAGGGTCCCCTGGCGTTGCATTTCTAGAGAACCCACAGAAAGCCCTCTCGGCAGAATAGTGACAGTGCTGTATTACCTACATATCTGAACTACCTATTAATATTTTACTTTCCTCTAAACAGTCTGGAGGCTCCCAGCGAGCTTGCTTGACCACAGCAATTTGTCTTTGAATACGTCCGTTGATTAATGATCAGATCTGTAGATTTCTCTATGCTTCATCTTACATCCCATTATTTTATCTCGCCCCTCTCATCTTTTGATCAGTTCTCCAAGAATATAAAAAGGTTTGCTTTGCCAAACCGTTTTGGGAGATTCTTGCTGTTCAGATTGTCTTGGAGTTTCCACGCGGAGTCTTTACCATACGGCCATACGTAGCAATAAAAGCCAAATGCCTCATGCTTGCAGGTAGAGTGCCTGACGGTCATTTTTTGACAGCTCCGGTGCTGTGAACATGGAGGCCATACCTATTATTGTAGGTGCCCCTGGTATTCCAACTTGGAAAATCTTCTCTCACCAACTTCCTCTGGGCTGTCTTACAGAGATCTCTACTCTCTAGGTGGTTACTCACTGGAGGCTTGACCTGTCTGTTGCTGCCCACTCAGTCCACATGGCAAGACCAAGCAGCATAACTTGATCAAAACATATTGCTATAAAGAGCTTCCCCCTAAACAGGTGAATGACATATTTCCCCCTCTCTCAAGAGGAGCTGCAAATGTTGGAAGGAATATGGAAAAACTGGTATATTAATTCATGATTGGAGGAAATGTGAACTGATCCAATCATTTTGGAGAGCAAGCTGAATTATGCCCAAAGAGTTATTAAAATGCCTACACTTTTTAACCCCTCAAGACTACTACTAGATCTATTTCCAAATATGATTAGGGAAGAAGGAAAAGAACCTATATGTTCTAAAATATTTATAGCAGCTTTCTTTGTGGTGGCAAAGACTGGAAATTGCAGGGATGCCCAGCAACGGGGAATGGCTGAACAGGGTGTAGTATATGATTGTGATGGAATACTACTTTGCTATAAGAAATGACGAACTCAATGATCATAGAAAAACATGGATAGACTTGCACAAAATAATGAAGAGTGAAATGAATAGAACCAAGAGAATATTGTATATAATAAAAGCAATATTGTTTTAAGAACAACTTTGAGCAAACAAGTCATTTTGACTACTATTAATACCCAAATTAACAATAAAGGACTATGAAGAAAGACACTATTTGCATCCAGAGAAAGAACTGATAAATAGAAGTGTGTGCAGAATAATTTTACATATATATTTATGTTCATTTCCATCTCTAGGGTAGGGAAGAGGGAAGAAAAGAAAGGGGAAAAAAAGAAAGTTACATGATAATTTTATCATATATTTAAAAGGAATGGCAAGTTGTACGTAGTAGATTTGCAGTTTCTTGTGCAATCATCTTTTTTTAATAATATGTTATGGAATTACTTGTTTTATTCCATAAATTAAAAATAAAATAAAAATTTTTTAAAGAATATAAAAAAGAGGAGTTGCTTAATGTGAGATGTTTTGGAAGCTTAGTAACAACTGTACTATAAGGGGCAGTTACAAGGCACAATGGGTAGAGTTCTGGACATGGAGACAGGAAGGCCTGAATTCTAATGGGTGACCCTGGGCAAATCACTTGACCACTCTCAGCCTGTTTCCTCAGTTCTAAACTGGGCGTGATAATTATTGCCTATTTCACAAGGGTGCTGTGGGAATCAGAAAGATAACATATAGAAGATGTTTTATAAACTACAAAGTGCTACACAAATTCTAGCCATTATTACTGTATTACGCATATACAAAGATTGTTCCTTCATGAAGAACCTTCCTCCTCATCAGACCTTCACCTTCACACCTCCCAGGTGATCCTGGTTCAGCTACCCTCTGGTGTAGCTACCTGAAATGGTGTTTGTGTCGTTTGAAGGGCTTTTCCCACCTCGTTGTTATTGCCTGGGTTTGGGGTAGCTCCCTTTCTGGTACTGATTAATGCTGATTTCTCTATTCACCACGGATCTCATGCCATTAGTCTGTCAGGAAGTCACAAGCTTCTCCTAGACAAGGCTCTGTTGTCTGTTGATTTCTGTCTTGGGGGCTTTGAAGGGTTTGGTTTTTTCTTTCAGCTTACTGGTTGCCAGCTCTAAAAGTCTTTCTGTGTCTGTTTAGTTTGTAAATCCCTAGGCGTGTGAGAAATGGACTGGGGGTCCTGAGGGTTATTGCCTTCAGTCCCTATTTCCCTTACCAGCCCCTCCTGAATTCAGCAGAGTCTCTTTTGTGTATGTGTTGTTCTGTGTAATTAAGCTACTGTACATTGGCAAGCTATGGCTGCTTGCCACTTTGACTACATATGTTGGCTTAAGTGTTATACGAGTGTGATGCTGGTCCTAAGAGATTGGGGGGGGGGGGTTCTAAGGTACCCCTGCCTCCCAATAGGTATGCTGACTTATTGTCTCTCTTCCCACATAGTTGCAGGACCTGTTATTTTCAGAAAAAAAGAAATCTTTATATCCAAGATCACTCTAGGAATTTTCTAAATCTAGATAAAATAAGTACGCTTTGAAAGAAAAAAAAGGAAGTGAAAGGCAAAAAGTAAGCTTGAAACTGAATGGGAAAATGTATAAAAGTCCAATTATGCTGACTCTGAGAGCTTGCCAGAGCAAAACTGGAATGGATCCCAGGAAAAGATACTGTCTATCTTGATTGTCAATGCTTGAATGCTGGCAAGAGTTTTGGTTTTTCTCTTCCAGGTGAGAAAAAAAATTAATGTGGATTACTCTTATAAGGTATAAAGATGGAACTCTTTAAAAAAATGTAATGGGGTTTCCAGTCAAGCTCGGAGCATTCTGTGTGTGGCTGTGTATGTGGAATGAAATGCTGACTCCTAATCATTGGAGAGAAGGCTGAGAGATACAGTCTACCTCAAAAAAGGATTTTTGGAGCTGATGCTCAAGAACTTTTGGGGAGAGAGACATGCATAGCTCTACAAGCTTTTCCATGGAAATGCCCATGGAGGGAAAAGCTACAGGCATGTAGAGGAAGCCAGCTGCTCGACATATCACTGATTTCCAGTTGTTTCCTGAGAGATGCCAAACAGAATCCTGCGACAGCAGTCCCTCTCTCTTGCATTAAGATGAGGTCTCACCTCACTCCCAGATGAGCTGCTCATTCATTCACTCTTGTATATTTGTTGGCATATTTTCATTTGTGTAACTTCTCCAATTTTTGTTTGCTCTTTGCTTGCATGGAGGTACTTAATATTTATGATGTTCTTTTGTAAAAATGGTGTTTGGTGGGAAGGAACTAAGCTGGCAAGTGTAAGCTAAGTACTTTCTTTCTCCTTTAAGAATAACCAGGAAAGGGGCAGCTAATTGGTGGGGTGAATAGAGTCAGGAGTCAGGAGAACCTGAGTTCAAATCCAGCCTCAAACACTTAACATTTACTAGCCATGTGACCTTGAGCAAGTCATTTAACCCCAATTGCCCTGCCCTCCCCCTCCAAAAAAAAATAACCAGGAAAGTGGTTTTCCCTCTGAACAAGACTTATAGCCCTAAACTAGACCAGAGCTATTTGAGGGGGGTAGATGTAAATTCTAGCTAAATAGACCTCTTCGAATGAGGCAAAGGAAGGAGCAAAAACCTAGCTATGACCCTTCCCCTACTCCCCTCGAGGCAAAAACTGCAGACTCACTTGGAGAAGGAGAGGTTAGCTTCCAGAAATATCTATCCATTCTACCTTCAAACTTTTTGTCATGGTTTTTCAGTCATATCTGACTCTTCATGATCCCTTTCGGGATCCTAGCTTGGCCGAGATCCTAGTTTGCCATTTTCTTCTCTAGCTCATTTTACAAATGAGGAAAGCAAGGCAAACAGGGTTAAGTGACTTGCCCAGGGTCACACAGTTATAGGTATCTGAGACCAGACTTAAACTCAGAATTATGAGTCTTCCTGATTTCAGGACTGGCACTCTATCCATTGTACCATCTTGCTGCCCACCTTCAAGCTGCATCTATATATCCAGACAACCTGATTACCTTCTGTGAGGAACAATTATTTCTCTCTTGTATTAATAACTAATTACTGAATTATAACCAAGCTTTTTCCTCTTTTCTATTTCCTCATTCAGAAATCAACCTGTGTGGGAAATCTTTCTAATACACTTACCCAAACAGGATGGCTAAGACCTAATCAGACACTAAAAGAAACTCTAAGTTTAAGCTAACGGGTACATTCCTGCTCATTGTATTTGCTCAGATGGACATGGAAAAATATTGATTCTCCCTTTCAGACAGGTGATATGGAAATTGATAAGTTTTGTTTTGTTTTTTGCAGGGGGAAGGCAGGGCAACTGGGGTTAAGTGACTTGCTCAAGGTCACATGGCTAGTAAGTGTTAAGTGTCTGAGGTCAAATTTGAATTCAACTCCTCCTGAGTCCAGGGCCAGTGCTCCTATTCACTGTGCCACCTAGACACCTCAAATTGATAAGTATTTTTTACCAAGAGTCAGGTGATCCAAGACACATACTCCAAGACCTTCATTGGAGCGTAGTCCAGCCTCTCATTGTGACATTCATTCTCTCATTAATTGTTAAACAATCAGAGTTGGTTGCCACCCTCAGGAATACTTGCTCTTCCAAAGACATAGAAACTGTGAGTCTACCACCATGAGGGAACTTTGGTCTAAGAGCAATGGCAAAATGACCATCCTTTTATTAATAAACCTTCTAACTTTATTAACAAGATGATTAAATTACCCAGAAACTACGTCTCTTAAACTTTTGTAAACACCACACTACCAAAATAGTGTAAACACCATTATGTAAACAAATATATTAGCACTTTGAGTAAAGATCTTTTTTTCCTTCTCCTGATCTGGTTAATCGAGGGGCAGAAAGAGATTATATAACTTGTAGTAGAAAAAAAACTGAGCTAGAGATATACTCACTTTTTAGTCATCAAGATTTGAGGACAAATTTTAATTGCCCACTGGAGCCAATCTGAGGAAATGATTTGGTTGAATTAAATTATTTGGCAAATTGAAAAGACTGTGTACACAAGCTCAGGGAATTAGGTAAAAGAAAATAAAATTTGTTTTGAAAAACTAATTAGTCCATTACATAGAAGTGTACTTAATTGAACACAGAAATAGGGTGAAATGTAGACTAAATGTAGACTAAAAAAAATAGTCTACACTTGAAACAAGATAAAGCAAACGTGGAAGAAGTAAAGCATAAGGTTAAGATATTAAGAGTAGGAAAAAAATGTGAAATATTTGTAAAGCCAATCAGCAGTAGATTCCTGAGAGAATGCTACTGTGAAGAGCTTTTAAGATTTGGATTACACAGTATTAGTGAACACTCTGTTTATTCCATTACAAATCTTTATTCAGTACAATGTTCACAGTTTCAACAATTCAC
>CM053599.1:178657904-178692111 GCA_028646575.1 Pseudocheirus occidentalis | reverse complement strand
GAGTATCTCAGCCAATGGCATTCTTCCAAGTCAACAGGGAAATTCACACCTTTTCACCAGGGGAATTCTATACTTAACACTAAGTTACTAGGATCTACTTAACATCTGATCAAACAAATTAATTACCATTACAATATTATAGGGATACACAGAAAAAAATACTTAGAGAAAAGTTAGCTTAAATTGTAAAAAAATAGCAAGCTAACAAAAATTCAGGAAAATAAAAGGAGAAGTCATTGGAAAAAGCACTGACTCAAAGGTTAGTATACCACTTCTGTTGCTTACTCCTTGTAAGACCTCAGGAAAAATTACTTAACCTCAGCTGAAAAATAAGAAGGTTGAACTAAAATGGCCTTTAGTGTCTCTTCCTGTTCTGGACCTATAAAACCATTTGGGACCAGAAAGTGAAGTGCCTGGAAAGAATTAATTTCCCCAGGAAGTTGGAGAGACTTCCAATGATTCCTAAGTTTAATTTTACAGATAGTAGAATTATCCTGGTTGAGCTAATATTGTGGAATGATACCTAGAGTGTGAGATAGATAGATAAATGGATAGATATACACACATATGTACTTATATACACATACATACACACATGTGCATGCACACAGATGCATATATACATGTGTATGTATCTACATGTGTGTGCTTATGCATATGTGTGTGTACATGTACTTATATCCCTGTGTGTGCATTCACACATGTACTTGTGTGTGTGCATACGTGTGTGCATAAACACATGAATAATAACTTCTCATAGTTGACACATTTTCTGAGGGATATGATGCTCTTCGTGATTGTCCAAATATATAAATGTGTATAGGCTAGTATATCAAGAATTTTAGCTGCAAGCAGCTAAATTTGATTTTGGTAAACAGTTTAAAGATAATGAATAATAGCAATTATATTAGCAAATAAATATAGCAAATAAAAGAGCAGGAAACACATCTGTAGCGTTCACTATATGTCAGTCACTATGCTAAGCGCTTTACAATTTTTATGTAATTTGATCTCCACAACAACCCTGGGAGGTAGGTGCTATCATTGTCCCCATTTACAGATGAGAAACTGAGGCAGAAGTTAAGTAATTTACCTGGGGTCACACAACTAGTAAGTGTCTGAGGATGGATCTGAACCCAGATCTTCCTGATTCCAGGCCCAATGCTCTTTATCTACTTTATCACCTACCTGCCTATATAGTCCTGTCCGTTGGGATTACAGGGGCATCTAAGTGGCACAGTGGATAGAGCACCAGGACTGAAGTCGGGAAAATGCATCCTCCTGAGTTCAAATCCAGTCTCAGATACTTTACTAGGTTTGTGACTTTAGGCAAGTCGTTTAACCCTGTTTGCCACAGTTTCCTTATCTGTAAATTGAACAAGGGAAGGACATGGCAAACTACTCCATTATCTTTGCCAAGAAAATCCCAAACAGGGTTACAAGAGCCAGACATGACTGAAACAATTGAACAACAACAATTGAGACTATATAGAGATACGCCAGGTGCTAGGAAAAAACCAAAATAAATGTAAAGGAGAAGCTGACAATTTTTCAAGCATAATTAAGAGATCCTGATCCCAAGCTCATGGGTTCCAACAACTAGAAGGACAAACTGACTAAAAAATGTTTTTAATTAATTGAAACGTATAGAGAAAGAGATATTTAGAAATCCTTAACATAGTAAGTAGAAAATTAGATTTGGATTTGACACTTCAGGTCATAGATGACAAAAAGGCCATATTATATTGTGTCCATATGAAGCACCTACAGGTGTCTGAGTCCTGTTCCTCCCTCTCTATTACATGGAAAGATGGCACTTTGTACCAATTTATCAAAGAGCTTGTTTGCAGAAAAACTTGGGAGGACTTATATGAACTGATGCGAAGGGAAGTGAGCAGAACCAGGAGACCATTGTACACGTAATAACGATATTGTAGGATGACCAAGATGGAAATGCGTTTGGTGTTTGCACAATGCAGATAGCAGATCTATTGCTATCTGCAATCAATGAGATATGGGTCTCAGTCCTACTTCTGACACTTACTGCCTGTGTGACCCTAGGCAAGTCTCAGTGCTCCAGGTAATTTTCTAATAATTACCTAAGACTATAGGATCCAGAAAAGATCTGCTTAGGCAGAGTTTCCTCATCTAGGAGGACCCCAAACTAATGAAATCACAGGTCCAGTGACTCCAGTTCTTATTCCTATAATTATCAAAACGTGATACAAACTGATCATACTTTATTTACATAATGAATTTGGGGATTTGTTCCCTGGAAATCTGAATGCTACTAAGTTAACACTAATTTCTGTCACATATGAGGCGACAGCTGTAAACAAGTCCCAGTATCTGCTGATGTTGATATTAACCATAGAGATAATTGCATCCTGTTTGTTGTAAATGTTGGAACGCATTTACGGGGAAGAATCTCCTAGGACTCCAAATTTAACTTAATGTCAACAAACAGGATTCACAAATTAGCTGTTTAAAAGTATTTCTGACCTTTTCCCAAGATCAAGCAGAGCTGAGGGAATCTTGTCTCTGCTTACCTGAAAAAGTCTGATTTGTGACTTTCAGATCCAGACCTGAGAGAAGCTTAAATGCTGTTATCACAATGTCCCTCTTTCCCCCCCCCCCGCCCATTATGGTGAAATTCCCAGACCCTCGAAGGCAAGGCTTAATATCACCGTGTATCCCTGAATCCACAGTGATTCATATCATAAGTAAATTTCATTTTCATTCATTTTCAAAGTAAAAGTACTTTCTTATAGACATCCAAGTAGCCCTAACCAATTCCACCATCACTTGCCTCATGAAATAAAGTGTCTTTGTTCAGGAAGTGAACACATGAAAAAGGCCACACTTTTGTTTATTATTAATAATAATAGCTAACATTTATAGAGCACCGACTAGGTGCCAAACATTGTGCTAAGCACTTACAAATATTATCTCATTTGAGCCCCACAATAACCTTTGGAGGTAAGTACTACTATTATCCCCACTTTCATATGAGGAAGTTGAGGCAAATAAGTTAAGTAACATGCCTAGGGTCATATAGCTAATAATTGTTTGAGACCACGAGACCAGATTTGAGTGCAGGTCTTCCTGACATCATGCCCAGTGTTTTATTCATGATCCTACCTAGCTGCTCCTAAGGAACTGTCTCTTGGTATTTTTTTTTTATTTAAAATTGTACTGTTATTTTTTAAATTTTATTTTTTAATTTATGAAATAAAACAAGAATTTCATAATATTGCTATACCCTAGACCATGCTGCAGAAATAGAAAAAGATGCTTAGTGAATAGCAGAGTAATGTCTATCATGTGTGGTTGCACCTAACACCGTCCTTCTGTGCCCAAAGGCAAAGCACACACAAGCAAAGAGCAGGGGTTAACTAAAAATAAAAAATCTTTTAATGACTTCTTCCAAATTCTTCCCTTGTAGTCCAATAGCACTGTGGGAGCTTCCCTGCTTGGCAAGCACACAGTCTGAGAAAACCTGCAAAGGCAATGTGTATAACTTATCCCCAAACTTGGGACCCTCTGTTGATATCAATTTAACTTTGTGTAGACATCTAAAGGCATTTGTTCATTTAAAGATATCTTAGTGGTTGCTAGCATGTTTATTAGGTGGAAAGAAGCTTACCCTTGTGTTATGGCTAATTCTGTCACCCCAGCCATGAAGGTTTTGTAATACCTTATCCCACATTCTGCAATCCCTTTATCCACTCACTAAAAGTAAGAGAGGAAGTCTTTTGAGAAGTTACATGTGAAAAAAATTACACTTCCATCTGCGCTCAGACCCTATCAGTTCTAACAACAGTAATAAAAGAAGAAAGAAATCGAAGGAATCAGAACAGGGAATGAGATTATAAAACTATCTTTTTGCAGATGATATGATGATTTAACATGGAAAGTCCCAAAGACTCAACTAAAAAGTTAGTTGAAACAATTAACAATTTTAGCAAAGCAGCAGGAGACAAAGTAAATACACACAAATCATCAGCATCTCTTTATATCACAAACAAAACTCTGCAAGAAGAGATATTTTTTTAAAATACACCATTTAAAATCACTCTGGAGGGTATAAAATACCTGGGAGCACACTTGCCAAAACAAACCTAGAAACCATATAACACAATTATAAAAAGCTTTTTATACAAATAAAATCAGATTTAAATAATTGGAAAAATATTAATTGTTCATGAGTAGGCAGGGCTAATAAAATTAAAATAACAATTTTAGTCAAACTAATTTATATATTCAAATGCTATTCCAATTTAAATACCTAAATTTTCTATTGAATAGGAAAAATAACAAATTTCATTTGCAAAAAACAAAAAGGTAAGACTATCAAAGGAAATAATGAAAAAAATATAAAGGAAGGAGGTTTAGCAGCACCAGATTTTAAAATATAAGGTAGGAATTATCAAAACTATCTGGTACTGGCTAAGAAATAGAAAAGTGGGTTGATGGAATAGAGCAGACATACAATTCACAGCAGCAAATAAACACAATAACCTTATATTTGACAAGTGTAAAGAGTTAAGATTTGGGGATAAAAATTCATTATTTGGTAAAAGTTGTTTGGAAAACAGAAACGGGGCATAGACCAGTGTTTTACACCATTTACCAAGATTAGGTCAAAATGGATAAATGACCTAAATATAAAGAGAGATTTTACAAGAAAATTAGAAGAACATGGACCATACTACTTATCAGACTTATGCGTAGGCAAGGAATTTATGAATAAACAAGAGATAGCAAAACTTGATGTAAAATGGTTAATTTCAATTAAATTTAAAAGGTTTTATAGAAATGAACAAATGTAACCAAGATCAGAAGGAAAGAAGAAAATGGGGGGAAACCTTATAGACAGTTTATTAGATAAAGGTCTCACATCTAAAATATATAAAGGACTTTGTCAAAATTATAAGAATATGAATCATTCCCAAATTTATAAATGGTCAAAAAATATGAATATGCAGTTTTCCAATGAAGAAATCAAAACAATTTGTAGTAATATGAAAAATGTTCTAAATAATTATTGATTAGAGAAATGCAAATTAAAACAACCTTGAGATATGATTTTATCCCTACCAGATTGTCTAAAATGATAGAAAAGTGACAAATGTTGGAGGAGGTATAGAAAAACTGGGACCCTAATTCATTTTGGCTGAATTGTGAATTTTGTAGAGCAATCTGGAATTATGCCCAAAGAGTTATTACGTAACCCTTTGACCCAGCAATACCACTACTGGGTCTATTTCTGAAGATAATTAGGGAAAAAGAGAAAGAACCTATATGTTCTAGAATGTTTATAGCAGCTCTCTTTGGGGTGGCAATGAACTGGAAATTGCAGGGAGGCCGATCAGTGAGGGAAAGGCTGAACAAGCTGTGGTATATAATCATGATGGGATGCTGCTGTGCTATAAGAAATGATGATGAGCCCAATGATTTCAGAAAAACATCAATAGACTTGCACGAAATAATGAAGAGTGAAACGAGCAGAACCAAGAGAACACTGGAACAGCAATATTGTTTCAAGAATGACTTTGAACAAACAAATTATTTTGACTATTATAAATAACCAAATTAACTATAAAGAACATATGAAGAAAGACGCTAAGTGCATCCAGAGAAAGAAGCGATAAACAGAAGTATATGTCGAATAATTTTACATATATACCCCTCTTTGTGTCTAATAGCAGCTATCTTTAGGGAGGGATGGAATGGGAAAGAAGAAAAAAAAAGAAATTTACATGATAATTTTGTTGTATATTTGAAAGGAATAGCAAGTTGTGCATTGTAGAATGGCAATTTCATGTGCAATCATCTTCTTATTGTACTGTTATGGAAATGCTTGTTTTATTCCATAAATTTAAAAAAAGAAGTTGGACCCCCTGTAATGGACTGAGAAGTGAGCAGAATTTCCACTGCTTATATCACCATTGGTCAAGTGGCCGGAGGCCCTTCCATTGCATATCATGTGCATGAAATCTCACGTAGAAGGCTGGACTTTCTCTCACTCTGCCCTATTGTACGTGACCTTATTTGGTTTACAGCTAAACCATAAGATCACAGATCTCAAATTTGAAGCTACTTCACAGATCACCTAGTCCATCATCATTTTATAGATGAGGAAACTGAGCCCCAGGGGGGGCTGACGTCTCTGATGCCAGAGTCTAGATTCTTTCCATTGCGTGAAGCTGCCTCAGTGACACTTTTTTGGCTTATGGTAAAGCCTTAATAAAATGTGTTAAGATCTTACAAATGTGTTAAGAACATCTTACAAATGTCCTGTGCCATGTCTTCTAGTAAGAATAGTCAACATCAAGGTGGACCCACAAAATTCAGTGCTCCAGCCTGCTGCAAACCAGATCCTCCTGACCATCCACACAGCAGTCAAGTGCACACAGAGGAAGATCCATGCATAACACTAGAAGCCCACCCATATTCCTGGGGAATCACAGGCCTCACCCCTACATTCACGTAACAGTAATAATGTGTAAAAAGAGGCCATAGATGGGGCAATGCTCAGAAGCTATCCTGGAAAGTTTACTAGACCGCAGGGACAGATGTGTCTTTTTATTTTTGGAGGGGAGAAGGCAAGGCAATTTGGGATTACGTGACTTGCCCAAGGTCACATGGCTAGTAAGTGTTAAGTGTCTAAGGTCAAATTTGAACTCAGGTCCTCCTGACTCCAGGGTCGGTGTTCTATTCACTGTGCCACCTAGCCATCCCCCAGATGTGTCTTAATGTTATAAAGACACCCAGTGCATAGAATGCTAGCCCTGGAGCCTGGAAGACAAAAATTTAGATCTCAACATTTACTAGCTGTGTGGTCTTGGACAAGTCACTTAACCTCTAACCTCAGTTTTCCCATCTGTGAAATGGGAATAACACTTTCCTCCCAGGCTTGTTGTGAGGACCAAATGAGATATCTATAAAACACTTAGTGTAGTGGCTGGCATACAACAGGTACTCAATAAATGCTTGTGTTTTTTTTTCCTTTCTTCCCTTTCCTCCTTCCTTCTTTGTGATGCTTAGGATGACACAGAACCTCTAGAGTGATCTGTTTGTCCTTTCTTCCCCTCTGAAAGCAGCAAGAGGGTGAGGGTATAGGGTAAGTTAAAAAGGAGATATAGCTTCTGTATCTCCCTAGGCTCTCCAGAATAACTAACAGCAACAGCAATAATAATAATAATAATATTTATACAGTGCCTACTATGTGCCAGCTAATGTGCTAAGCACTTTACGATTATTATTATTTTCATTTATTATTATGATTATTATTTTCATTATTATCATTTTCATTTCACACCACAACAGCCCTGGGAGGTAGGCATTATTATTATCCCCATTTTACAGATGAAGAAATTGAAGCAAACATAGATTAAATGACTTATCCAAGGTCACACAGCTAGTTTCTGAATATGTACCAAGTAGTTTTCTCTTGAGGGGCAGAGGGAGGGGCTACCCTTGCTCCCACCCTAGTAACATAGACTACAAGAGCAATACTCAGTGAGGTGGATCCCTGGATGCATCTCCTGTTTTGTGTCTTTATCTGATCTTAGTTGACTAAACAGTGAACCCAAGTGGCTTCCATGATTTCTTCTTGGTTGGTGCTCATGGCTCTTTGGGAGCTACCCTCTCTGTTTCCATCATAGAGTCTCTTGGAGGAAAATATGATGGGAGAATAAGCCTGAGATCTGACCTGTTTCACCAAAAGATATGCATGGATCCAGAAGAAATTGTCTGGACAGTGCAAAGCTGAAAAGAAAGACAGAATGACTCCTAAGCGGCCCTGCAAATTGTATTATGTTTTGATAGTTGTATGTCAACCTCCACGGGATCAGCCTCCTGGGAAAGCATAACAGTAGGTATGTTATTACTGCTACCCAAGTTTTTTTTCCATCAAAGTACACTTGTGAATCTTTTGTGTTCAGCATTTCTTTTATATCGGGGAAATAAATAGCTGTCCTCTACCTGATCTACGTTTCACATCGAGTACCTTTTTACTCTCCTATTTTGAGAAAAGCCTAAACATGAGCCAAAACTAAGCTTTGACTAATTCTCCCAAAGGATTCAAGGGTGAGTGCAAATAACAGCAACCTGACCTCTTTTTATGTGCTCAGGCTTCCTCTAGGACTGAATCTGGTCCGTCTGCCAGGATCCAGAGCTGAGAGAGTTCTCCGATCAGAGAGAGAAGGTGACGTTCTCTTAGTTCCTCTGAACCTGCCAGTGACTCTATTAAACCTGCCTCAGTCTTTTGGATCCTCTTGGGATGCAAGGTCAATGGTGGGCAATCTGCCCACTGGTAAAGGGCCTGGCCTTCACCATGTCCTCTGCCTAAGAAAGGAAGGCCCCATCTGACTCCCAGGTTCCTAGTTATGTCATTGGGTTTTTTCAATGGTTCTAGTTGGAAATGTGGTCATCCTCCACCCTTGGGCTGTGCTCTTTTGCATACACTAGCCTACTTGCATTCCCCTTATACTGAGCCCAGCACACCTGCCCTCTCCCTTTCCCCCAACCAATACAATGCCTCCATGTTACCCAGTGAATAAGAGAGGGAAACTCCTTTATGACCAGACTGAAAATACCCTGAATCCATCCTGAATCTGTGACCAGTCAATCACCTTTGTTTGTCCATTTGTCCACCTTTAACCAATTTCCCAGAGCTTCAGACTAATTAGTGTTCCTGGTGTCTCCAATGGTTCTCCAATTGGGGAGAGATGGGGAGGGGGTCTGCTTACAATTGTCCCATATCATTTCAATTTAAGCAAGATCCCTCTGATGCACAAGTTCCTCATGGCACACTCTTCTCCCTACATTCAACTATTAGCCAGTCCCTGTCTGGACTTCAGGTACCACTCCCTAAGTTCAAGGCTTCAGTGGATTCACTGATTTTCCTTGGGAAAGTCAGTGTCCCTGATTTCCAAGAATATTCAGTCCTCATTTATTTTCAGTGTTACCCACATAATCCACTGCGCTCTTTAGGATTTTTACTATCTTGCAATTTCTCATTCCCATCCCTAAACACCTCTCCCAATGTCAATTCAAAATTTTCCTCCACTGGCATAAGGGGATCGATGACCATAAAGTCACTCCATTGTATTTGTGGCTTTAGCAAGATGACTGCTAGCGCAGCGTTCAGCTAGATAAACTTGAGCCCGAGTCTAGGGCTGCTTCCTCTATTTTCTGTTGCTTTTGTCTGATCATACTTAACTGAACACTGGACCTTTGGGAAGCAACCCCCTTGGTTCCTTGGCTGGTGCTGGCTGATCTTTGAGACTTGCTTTCTCTATGTCCCTTACAGAGCCTATTGGAGAAGAAAATCTCAGGAGGATAAATCCAATTTATGGCCTGCCTTCCCAGAATATAATTGGTGGAATTTATTTAGACAGTGCAGAGGAGTCCTTAATCTGAGGTCTAGGAACTTGCTGGGTTGTTTTTAATTTGATAATCGTATTTCAATATAATTGGTTTCCTTTTTATTCCTCTGTTATGTTATATATTGAAATGTTATGCTATATTATATATTATGTATACATATATATGTATTATGTTATATATTGAAAAAGATTACTCTGAGAAGGGGTGCATAGGCTTCAGACTGTCAAAGACATCCAGGACACAACAGCTTTACACTCTATAAGCTCCTCCCTCCTGGTGGGGTATGGCACCTGTATCTATGGCTGTGTTTCCCTGCCATCCCAAATTTTTTCTATCATACAGCTGGGAATCATTAGCAAGTACCAGCCATCTCAAAAGATGAATGTTTCTTAGTTTTTCTCTGCTATGGGGCAGGAATTGCTATGGGTGTGTATGTATGTGTGTGTATGTGTGTCTGTGTCTGTGTGTGTGTCTGTCTGTGTGTCTGTGTGTAGCCTTGACTCCCTGGGAGCCATAATTAGGGTTGGTTCTCATTAGCACTAAGTAGATTTGGAGTCTTATTGCTGGCCTTGTACTAGGCTATTGTTCTCTGGCCTTGCTCCAGATGACAGCCCTTAGTCCCAGCCTCTTGGAGCTAAATCTGCCTCAGGGTCCTTGATCCCTACAAAGACAACTTTTTTCATTGATTGAAGGTTCAGCTACCTTGTGTCCATTGACTATAAGGATGTTCTTGGCATCCTCCTTCTTCTGTATTATTGAAGTAGAGGAAGAAGGAAGGAAGGAAGGAAGGAAGGAAGGAAGGAAGGAAGGAAGGAAGGAAGGAAGGAAGGGAAGGAAGGAGGGAGGAAGGAAGGAAAGAAGGAGTCACACAGCTAGTGAGTGTCTAGGACTGGCTCTGACTCAGGACCTCCTGACTCCAGGTGCAATGCTCTCTGAACTGTGCAACCTAGATGCTTTGGACAGACTGGGATTTCAGGAGTTTAAGTTGACCAAACCACTGGATTCTAGGCCTGCTTTAATGCTCTACTTCTAGAATCACATCATGAATGGACAGAGATAGAGGGAAGCATCGCAGCCCTGGAAGTCTCTGAGAAAGTCTCTCCTCTAGGCAAAGAATGAAAAGCTGGAGTTTTGATGATCCATTGACATATGATTACCTGTTAATATTATACATTTCTCTGGATAGTCTGGAGACTGCTACTATGCCACAGTGGTTCATCTTTGAATGGAATAGAGACTTGGTTTCATGACTTCATCAGTGTAGGGAACTCCCAGATGAAGAAACTCCTCCTTCCAATGCAAGTTGGTACCTCCTCTGCCATTACAGTATTATAGGGGTCTTGAGCACCAAGGTCACATAGCCAGTATGTGTCAGGAGTAGAACTTGAACTCAAACCTTTCTCATCCTGAGGGCCAGTTGTCTAAATAGTCTCTCATCTTATTTCTTTAGTTTAATGAACAATTATACAGATTCACTACACTTAACTAATTTTTTTGGCTTTTTTTTTTGGAGCAGGGAAGGCAGGGCAATTGGGGTTAAGTGACTTGCCCAAGATCACATGGCTAGTAAGTGTTAAATGTCTGAGGCCGGATGTGAACTCAGGTCCTCCTGACTCCAGGGCCGGTGCTCTATTCACTGTGCCACCTAACTGCTCCACTAATCTTAACTAATTATTAAATGGGACACATAAGTGGATAGAGCACTGGGTCAGTAGTCAGGATGACCCAAATTTAAATCTGGCCTCAGACACTCACCAGCTATGCAACCCTGAGCAACTCACTTAGTTTCTGTTTGCCTTAGTTTCTTCAACTGTAAAAAGGGGATAATAACAGCACTTACCTCATAGTATCATTGTGAGAGTCATTTGTAAAAGCACATAGCGCAGTGCCTGGCATATAGGAGGTACGTTGTAAATATTTATTCCTCTTCCCTTCCCCTAATATATAGCTAAGGGTCAGCAAACTCGAGACCACAGGCCAAGTCTGACTCCCCGACTTATTTTTGTACAGCCAGAGAACTAAAAATGGTTTTTATATTTTTAAATACAATTATTTTTAAACTTTTTGTAAATGCCACCATAATATAAAATATAGAACCATTCTTAACTTGTAGGTCACACAAAAACAGGCAGTGGGCCAGTTCTGGCCATGGTTTGCCAGCTTTGAGCTATCGTCCTTCCCTGAAACGTGTTTTTCACTATTTGAACCTGTTGTTCTCATCCTTTGATTCTACTTCCTTAAGATCATAAAAAGCTTTGCTTTGCTCAATTGTTTTTGAAAGACTCTCCAGACCCTCCTGGAGCTTTTGCAGCAAGCTTCTCCCACATGTCTATAAAAGCAATAGTCCTCGGCCTTGCTTGTGGTTACCAAAGGACTGTCGGTCATTTCTTCAATAGTACCATCTCTGCTGTTCTGAAGTGAAGATGCTTTTAGAGAGGCTCCAGAGGAAACGCTTATATCGTAATAATTTGATTCTACCACAGAAAAAGAGTTATTTTATCCCCCCATACAGTAGCCCATTGAACATTATTATAAATGAACAATAGCTGAAAAGGAACTTGTCCTAGGACCATTTCTAGCTGAACCGCACACAAAATGAGAATGAGACAATGATGATGATGACAACTTGTATCTATAGAAAATTTTTCTTTTTTTAAAGTAACTTCACATGTATCATTTATATATAATACATTTAATTAATATTATTTTAAGTTAATTATTAATAACTTGATTAATTTTATTTTGATTTTAATTAACATTACATATTGATATCTAATGCATTTAATATAATACAGAGCTCACAGTGTACTGAGGCAGGGTGAGTGGTATGAAAGAATTAGTTACCTACATACCCAATTTCCCACGTGTGGTCAAAAAGATGCCAAACCTTTCAACTCTATCCTCGTGATAAGTTAGAAAATGAATGAGAAACTAAACAAGAAAAGAAGAAAGTTGCAACGATATGGGAGGATGGCCACTGGGCCTTCCTTGAAGAGAAAAATAAAGGAACTGGCAGAGCTGGGTTTTATTGTTCATCCAAAAGGCAACAAGAATCACCATTTTAGGGGACATTTGCTCACCCTGAATTGCAATTTGTATTAAGTACTGTTGAGAGGAAGAAGAGACTGAAATTGCACAAAGACCTCAACAATACTCTGTATCATTTAGTAATATTATAACCATATAATTATTGTAATAAACCTATAATTTAATGCTAAGTGACTAGAAATAGCAAATGACAGATAAATGAAGCAGTGATGGGGTTAATATCCTCACCTGAAACTGACATGCACATTTCAAGCCTTCTCCATCTTCTTTGCAGAGGCCTCCATATTTACAAGTCGATTCATCACAAACTCTTACATCAGACTCCCTCACATTTAATTCTGAAACAGAAGGAAAAAATAACATTTCACGTATACTGATTAACTCATTTGATTTTACCTCTTATGTTTGTGTCTAAGTGGATTTTATAAATGAACAAGTCTGAAATGCGTTATGATTACATTCACGTCTATAAAGTGGGAAAAGACAACATAATAAAAAGCAAGTGTCAAATCAGAGTCTTCTATAGAATTTATAATTTGCAAGTACTCTGACAAAAGAATATTTAACAATCAAGAAAAAATGACCAAAAATAGCCTTAATCAGTCCAAAGCTCAAAACCTAATGATTTAATAACTGATATTTATAAAGAACTTTAAAGTTTAGAAAATCCTTGACATACGTTATTTCGTTTAAACTTCACAATTCCTTAGGATAAGTTGTACAGGTATAAGTATTCCCAGTGACTGGCCTTTGTGACTACAGTCACAAAGCTACTGAGTTTCAGAGGTAAGACATGAACCCAGTCTTCTCAACTTCTTGAGTTCCAGCAAGCCATCCCCACTACTATGCTACTTAACACAACTCCATTTCAATTCTAAACCCTGTGATCCAAATTGCAAAAATCTCTAGAGCTTTCGCACTTAGAGCTGCCAACATTTTTGAAGATTTTTTTCTTGCTATTTTTATCCAGTGCTTTAGATTTGATTAGAAAATGAATAATTGATTCTGTCAGTGGGGAAGTTAACTTATAAAATTTCAGACCCAGAAGGGACTTTTAAGATCATAGGATAATAATTCTAGAGCTGGAAGGGAACTCAGAGTCCCATCTTGTCTAACTCTCTCATTTTACAGATAAGGAAACTGAGGACTGGGGAACTTGAGTGATTCTCCTAAAGATGTGCTAGGTATCCTCATGGTAGCTTGTTGAGATGACTACTTATAGAATCAGACATTGAACCTTAGAGAATATCTGCTTTAATGCTTGTAAATTGTAGATGATGAAACTTGGCTTAGAAAGATCAAGTTATTTGCCCAAGGTCACAAGGCTATTATTATTAGTAGAACTAGTTCAGGTCTCCTGAATATGGACTCAGTCTAATTGTTTTTTATTTAAAAAAAAAAAACACTGTGCTAGGCACTGGGGAAAATGAAAAAAAACAAAAACAAAAAAAGCCCCTGCCTCAGTGACATGATACTTTATTGTGGGGATACATGTATAAATAGATATAATTAGGCAAGGGTAAGAGTCTATACAAAGGTCCATAGATAAGATAAAATATCAAATTTGAGTAAGAGCCAATTTGTCTGGAATGTACAGCGTGCAAAGAGGGTTCATATGAAATATGTCTGGTAAGGTAGGCTGGAGCCAGATTACTGAGTGTTTTAAATGCCAAGCTGAGACATCTGTACTTCATCCTAGAGACAACTGGAAACCACTCAGATTTTTTGAGTAGGAGAGTGACATGATCAGATCTGTACCTTAGGAAGATTGTTTTGACATCAATACAGAGGACGAATGGGAGATGAAAGAGAATGGAATCCAATTAGGAGATTATTGCAATAGTTCAGGGGGCACAGGACAAGCTCAGAAATTAAGACTGTGAAAAATGCTAGAGATAACATTCCTGAGACTTGACAAGTGGTTGGATAAAGAAGATGCCAGAAAGGGAAGAGTGAAGGACAACTTTTAGGTCATGAATCTAGACGATCTAAAGATAAATTTTTAATTTGATTCATGTAATTCTATCTAACAAGGGGAACAAAATCAACCAAAATTCGAGTATCCTATTGGGCAGTCTGCTGATCCTCCCTTTATACTAAGTGTCTTACTGACAAGGCAGGATAGGTAAAACACCATAGGGCATAAACACCATTACGAAGATAACAACAATTGGATTAATCTAGGGTCAGCAAGACTGTCAACTTTATGGGATGAGGTTAAAAGTTTAAAACCTTATTGACCTTAGTTTAAAAATGAAAAGAAAAACAGTCATTGGAAAGTTGAAGTAGTGGAATTTCTTCAAAGATCTCAACAACAACAACAACAAAAAGAATTGTTGTGGACTGTGCTTGGCCTTGGGTAAAGCATCCCTACTCCCCAGGCTTTAGTTCCCTTGTCTGGAATATGAAGGCACCAGAAGTCAGTCAACTGTGTATACCCTTTCTACACAGGGAATCTACATTTAAAAAGATCCAAGAGAGAGAAAAATAATCCATACACACAAAAATATTTATAACAGCTCTTTTTGTAATGTCAAAGAACAGGAAAGTAAAAGAGTACCCATCAACTGGGGAATTTCTGGACAAATTATAGAATATGAACACAACAGAATACTACTGAGCTTTAAAAAAAATTATGAAAGGGGCGATTTCTGAATCCTGCATAGGCCTGCATGAACTGATGCAGTATGGAGTGAACAGAACCAAGAAATCAATTTATGTAATAACAGTGACGTTGTAAAATCAAACACCTTTGAAAGACTTCAGAAGTCTAATCAATGCCATTACCAAGCATGATTCTAGAAGACAGATGATGGATGATCCATGATATTAATTTCCTATCAGGGATATGTTGGATTCAATGTGCAGAATGATACATGCCCTTTTGGACGTGGCATGCACAGGAATTTGTTTTGATTTAGCATACATATTTGTTACATGGCAATTGGAAATGGGATGGGACATTAAAAATGTTTGTTAATTGAAAAAAATCTAAGAGTCTCTAAGGTTCTTTCAGTGTCTAAAATTCTATGATTAGACTTTGATCGTTAAAAAAAAATAACAACAAAGTGCCAATTTCTCCAAAGAGTCCTAGCCCTTCTCATCTGTTCCTTACTCCTGGATTTCACAACATAGCTTCAAACACTGAGTCAGTCAGAAGACTGTCCCACCCTGTTCCATCTGTTCTGGATGCATTTTGTTTCCTCCTACATCTCATCTGCTCTCTCCACGTTAGGAAGATAATAATAGTGATAGCTAGCATTTTATAGAGTTTTAAGGGTTGCAAAGCACTTTACATATATTATTTCATTTGATCCTTCTACAAGCCTGTGAAGCGGGTGCTAAAACGCCAGTTTATGGATGGAAAACTTAAAGCTTGTGACTTGCCCAGGAACATACAGTTCTAATAAATGTCTGAGGCAGGATCTGAACTCGGACTCCCTGTCTCCAGGCCCAAGGCTCTAACCAATGCGCCACCTTAGTTCTCAGAAAAATCATAAGGACTCCGTCATCTGCATTCACCCTCCTGGGAGGGAGCAGCCGAGTGTTCCACCCAGAGACGTGCCAGGAGTAATCCAGGGAACTGGCATTATGAACCTGACCAGTCAGCAAACAACATGGACTCTGTGTGTGTGTGTGTGTGCGTGCGTGTGTGCTCCATACTAAACACTGTGGTAAATAAGAATGAGTCATAGAGGAAGCTGGAGTCACTGTCCCTGTGTTCTTTATAATGTGAGAGACGATTGAAGCACAAACATTAAAAAAAGACACCAGTAAATATTACAGAACAAGTGAAAACAAACGCAGCATCCTCCCTCTTCTCCTGGTTTGGTGCGTCCTCACAATGTAGGCTTTTGCTTCTGCCTTTGCCACCACTGATGATCTTCCTTTTTTCCCTCTTTTCTTTTCTGTCTCCTTGAGATGTAAGGACATCGTACACTGTTGGTTCTCCTTGTTCTCCACAAACTAAGCCTTCTTTGCTGACTTTTTTTCAGTTGTTTTTCACTCATGTCTGACTCTCCATGACCGTATTATAAGTTTCCCTGGCAAAGATATTGCAGAGGTTTGTCATTTCCTTCTCTAGCTCATTTTACAAGTGAGGAAACTGGGGCAAACAGGGTGAAGTGACTCACCCAAGATCTCTCAGCTAGGAAGTGTCTGAGACCAGATGTGAACTCCTGAAGATCCTTACATCAAATCCAGTGCTCCGTCCGCTGCATCACTAACAGCTAACTCATCTTTTCATCTATTCTCTGTGGTCCTGCCCCATATTCAGGCCTGAGCCCGCTCCTTTTCCCTGTCTACATATACAGTTGTCCCTTCCACATCGCGATTTCCCCCAATGCCACATATCACAGGTTGGCAAAATAAATTAAATGGGAATTTTGCAGAAGCCACAGATAACATGTAAAGGCCAGCAGATGACATCAAAAAAGTTTATAAACTAAAAAATGCATAATATATAGATGTAGTCTTACATAATATCAATATATTTTATCTTTTAAATAGCATAATAATTCAGACTTCTTCTCTGGTAGAAAAGGAAGGCCAAAAAATTTTCACGTGGCTTTTACAGACTGTGATGGTGCTACGCCCCTAATGCCCATGATGTAGAAGGGATAATTATACTCCTATTAGCTGGAACATATACTGAGTGGTTCCCATCTACTTTCAAAGTTACACATTTAGCCTCAGGGGGAAAATAAGTATTTCTAACCAACCTACTCCAGGTAGACTGAGGGAGCGAGAAAGAAGCTGAAAGTCAGACGTGAATTCTTCATTAGCCGAGTTAATGCACCATGAAAATGATAGCTTAACTTGAGGGACAAAATTTACAGCATTTCCATTATTTCCTCCATCAGTTGTCTGCCATAAAGGTTTATGTGACATTCTAGCACTCCTACTATCTGGGAAAAAAACAAACGAAGACGGCTGTAATTGTCACAGAGGTGTGATGTAGGTGGGGTAGATTACCTTGACTTTTGAAATTCCTTCTAAGCTGTGACAATTTTTATCTATTAGAGGCTATTGGATAAGGCCTATCTTGATGATAAATGTCTTCTTCTATATGTATAGGTACCATTGTGAACAAATGAGCATTTACCTATGACCATGTGTTAAAGATGTAGGGCATACAGAAAACATCATGGTCCCTCCCTTCAAGTGGCTTATTGGCAGGACAAGTTGACAGGACGAGTTGACAGGACAAGCATGAAACTATTAACAAATGATACATAACATTTGATTGACAGTTAAACTGGGTGGAATAGTCTATGGGTGCTGTTGGAACTGTAGAATGGGAACAACTGTGAATGACTAAGTTATCTTGAGTATGATAAATCCTTAAATCTACTACAAAGAACACATAAAGGAAGACACTACCCACCTCCGGAGAATGAACTGACAAATGTAAGCATGCATAGTATGATTTTGCTCTATGTGCATATGTGTGTGCACGTGTGCATGTGTGTGTATGTGAAAAGGTGGCCTTCTTTGAAAAAGGGTGGGTTGGGAGGGAAACAATTCAAAATTTTAAATGTAACAAGAAAAAATTTTAATTTAATAACTACAAAAAAAGGAATTGTGGAAATGTTTCCTGGTGATTAAGGGTAATCAGCAGAGCCCCAGGTCTTGGGGGAAATGGCATGGCACAAGTAAGTAGGAGAGAGTAAACCAGAAATTTGCAAAATAATAATAATTATTATTATTTAAAATAATAATAGCACTTACGTAGAACTTTAAGATTTACAAAGTGCTTTACATATGTTCAGGGGCGGGAAACCTGCAGCCTGGAGGCCACATATGACCCTCCAGGTTCTCAAGTGAGGTCCTTTGACTGAACCCAAACTTCACAGAACAAATGCTCTTAATTAAAAGGATTTGTTCTATAAAACTTGGGCTCAGTTAAAAGTCCACACCCGAGGATCTAGAAAGTCACATGCAGCCTCGAGGCCTCAGGGTCCCCACCCCTGTGGTAGCTCATTTGAGCCTCATTTGATACTGTGAAATAGTTGTTATTATTATCTCAGTTTTAAAAATGAAGAAATTTAGTTTGAGAGAGAGATGAAGAGGCTTCCCCAAGGTCACGCAGTGTACAAGCGTCTGAG
This sequence comes from Pseudocheirus occidentalis, assembly GCA_028646575.1. Taxonomy (NCBI): domain Eukaryota; kingdom Metazoa; phylum Chordata; class Mammalia; order Diprotodontia; family Pseudocheiridae; genus Pseudocheirus; species Pseudocheirus occidentalis. The sequence continues at coordinate 178,673,560 of CM053599.1, read as the reverse complement.
GTCGAAATCTAAGTAGGATTTACCTACTTCCAAGTCTACCACTCCCTCCCCCACACCACCTGGCCACCTGTCAAATCCCCTCCCCACAACCCACTCCCATTTCTATAAAATTAGCTTTCTTCCAGCGCTCTAGATTCATAGCTTTAGTGCTACCCCAGACTCTTTACTGACCCTCACCCTACATATGCAGTTAGTTGCCAAATCCTATTCCACCGTCATTCTACATCTCTCATATCCGGCCTCTTCCTTTTACTCATTTAAACACTAAATAACTCAGGTCCTCATAACTTCTTCCCCAAACTACTATAATGGTTCTTGGTTTCCTCACCTCAAACTTCTCTTCACTCTAATTCATCTTCATCATGGCTGCCAAAGAGATTTTCCTTAAAAGTAAATCTAACTATGTCACTCCCCGAGTTGGTAAATGCCAATGGTTCCCTGTTACCTCTAGGATAAATGGAAACTCCACTGTTTGGCTTCTAAAAACTCTTCTTAGTCTGACCCCAGCCCATCTTTCTGGTCTCACTCTACACTGATTCCCTTCCCCTACTCTATGATCCAGTCAAAATGGTCTTTCTGTTTCTTACATGGGGTACCACATGTCCTTTATCCATGTCTTTGCCCTGACCAGTTCCCAGGTCTGGGATGCCTCCTTCTCCATGTCAGCCTCAGAGAACCTCAAACTTCTTCAAAACACAGTTCAAGCACTACCTTCCAAATGATGCCTTTCCTAATCCAACCTCACCAACTACTTTATATTTAGCTTAAGTTTACCTTGCATTTTTTTCTGTATTTATGTACCTGTGTGCATATATTCATACACACAGGTATATTTGTATGCATGCATATATACAGTTATATGCCATTCCCTTGAGCAAGAATTGTTTAATCTTTTGGCTTTCTGTCTCCAGTATCTAACATAGTATCTGGCATACAGTAGGCATTTAATAAATGCTTATTAGTTGATTACGGGGTTTGCTGCCCGACAACACCAGGAAAAACACCAGGAGCAGAACAGAGGTCTGTATACAATGTTTGTGGTTCTGACCAAGGTCTTTGGTACTATTAGTCATGAAGGCTTATGGAAAATTATGCAAAAATTTGGTTGCCCAGAAGTTCATCAGCATTGTACATTAATTTCATGATGGCATGCTTGCATGATTTCTGGATAATAGACAATGCTCTTATGTCTTCTCAGTCACCAATGGAGTGAAACAAGGTCGTGTGCTTGCTCCCATGTTTTTTAGCATGATGTTTTCATCCACATTGTCAAATGCTTTCAATGGGGATCAATACTTTCAATGACATCAAGGTCAGCTACCCCACTGATGATGAATTCTTCAATTTGAAAAGGCTACAAACCAAGACCAAAGTGGAGGAAGTACTGGTGCATGATTTTCTGTTTGCAGATGATTATGTGCCCAATGAAGCCTCTGAAGCTGAAATGCAACAAAGTATGGATCAATTCTCTGCTGCTTGTGCTAATTTTGGTCTAACAATTAACATCAGAAAAACACAAGTGCTCCATCAGCCACCACCACACCATCCATACGTAGAACTGTTGGTTACAGCAAATGGAGAAGTTTTGAATGCTGTGGATAAGTTCACTTACCTTGGTAGTGTGCTTTCAAGGGATGTACACATTGATAATGAGGTTGATGCATCATTGCTAGAGCTAGCTCAGTGTTTGGGAGGCTCCAATGGAAAGTATGGGAGAAAAGAGGTATTAGACTGATTACTAAACCAAAGAATTAAAGGTCTACAGAACCATTGCACTGACCTCATTATTGTATGCCCGTGAAACCTGGACAGTCTACCAGCACCATCCCAGGAAACTGAATCACTTTCCTTTCAATTGTCTTAGCAAGATTCTGAAGATCACCTGGCAGGATAAGGTGCTTCCTTGAACTAAACTGCCAACCATTCAAACTCTACTTCAGAGAGTGCAAGTCCAATGGGCTGGCCATATTGTTCGAATGCAAAACATACCCTTGCCAAAAAGACTCTTTTATGGAGAATTCACACAGGGCAAGCATTCACATGGTGGCCAGAAGAAGCAATACAAGCACACTCTCAAGGTGTCTCTCAAAAACTCTGGAATTGATTGTGTGACATGGGAGACACTGGCACAGGCCCGTTCAGCATGGTGAGCCCACATCAGAGAAGGTGCTGTGCTCTATGAGCAAAGCAGAATTGAGACAGCTCAAAGGAAACACAGAATGTGAAAATTTGGAGATTCCACCCCAGAAGTTCACACAGACTATTTGTGCCCGACCTGTGGTAGAGCATTCCAAGTTCGCGTTGGCCTGATAAGCCACAGTTGGACACGCTGAAACTTGACTTTAGCATCATGATGTCCTTTTGGTTCTTTTCGAGAATGAAGGACAACAACCAATTGGTTGATTGATTGGTTATGGCTCTGCTAAGAAAGCAGAGTCAAATACAATCCCCTATCACTAAAGGTTTCCCAGGGGTGCGAAGGTGCTTAGTATGGCAGCTGCACGCTGCGTCAGCTGCTGACAAAATGTGCTGCATACGGGCCTGGGAAGCTCCTATATCACCTAGAGAATGCACCAGATGAGCATGGGGAAAAGCTGGCAAGGAGACCCATAGATTACGTAAAAAAGAGATATTTTGAGTAGACCTACATAGGAAAAAGCATGCAGCATGAGACAATGTGTCAAATACTACAGGAGGTCAAGAAGGATGATCCCAAGTAAAGACTGCCATATTGGGAGATTAAGAGGTTGGCGCTAACCTCAGAGAGAGTGGTTTCAGCTGAGCGATGAGATCAGAAGCCAGACTGGAAGGTCTGGTGAAGGAAGCAGAAAGGAAAGGAAATAAAAGCAGGGAACGAAGAGATTTTTTTCTAGATAAGTGCTTAACCAGGGATCTGTGAACTTGCATTTTTATTATTTTGATAACTGGGTTGCAATATAATTGTATATTTTGTAATCTCATGTCTTTTAGTTTAAAACTTTTAAAACATTTAAAAACATCTATTTAAATTAACTAAATGCATTTAAAAACATTATTCCAAGAAAGGATTTATAGTTTTCACCAAGCTGTCATAGGGGTCCATGACACGTAAAAAGGTTAAGAATTTCAGTTCTAGGAATTTGATTAAGAAAGGGAGGGGAAATCGAGAATGATAACTAGACAGGATACTCTGACTTCGAGAGTGAGGCTGGTGACTTTGTGCAGCTCTGTCTCATTTCAATTCAATTCACATTCAAGTCAAGACAACACCCTAGAGATGCCATTGGTCCTCTTCAAGAATGAAGGACAAACAACAACAATGACTCTGATTGCAAGCAAGCAGAACTGGTGTAGATCCAAACGGCCAATATTTTAATACATCACTATATGCGTACTGATAAAATACTTAAAAGATCACAATTTGTAGAAATGGCAGTTGTAGAAAATGCCACATTCTGTGGCTACAAGCAAGAAGAAAGGAGTCAAGAGCAGCATGGCTAGCTTCTCTTCTGCCTGGTTCTCTGTTAGGGAGTAACCAGTAGGTGAGAAGGTCTCTGCCCCTAGGAAAGCACAGAGAGAAAGTCAATGCAAGATAACCTTATTGCAACCCCATGTTTATGCAAGCAGAACATTGTATATAGTACCGGAAAGATACTAAATCTAGGTAAGAGGAAGTTCCTGCTTTCGTGGAACTTACAGATGAAAGGAGGAAATGACACTAACAGGTATATTTCATTCATGACATCATGTGATAGGTTGACTGAAGACGTGTTATAATGTTCCCCTCTATGTCTTCTCTTCTGAAGGCTAAACATATCTACTTACTTCATTAGCTCCCCACAGGGCACGGTCTTGAGGCCCACAATGATCCTGGTGACCCTCTTTTGTTTATTCTCCAGTTAAATATGGTGATGAAAAACGTGGTGCCCTAAACAAATAAACATGATACTCCAGATATGGTGAGGTCAAGTAAGAGCACAGTGGGGATAATGCCCACCTCATGATGGACACCATTTTTCTCAATGCAGCCTAAAATCAGATTATCTGAGCCAAAGGTGATAGCCACGTCACACTAATATTGAGCTTGCACTGAACCAAAATGATCCAAGCCTTTTTCAAACAAAATTGTTCTCTCTCCATTGCTCCTTCAACTTGTGAAGCAGATTATTTTTTACCTCAAATGTAGGACTTTACTTTTATCTCTAGAAAATTTCATCTCTTTTGAGCCAACCCATCATTCTAGATTGTGGAGCTCTTTCTGGATCCTGATTCTGTCATCCAACGTACCAACTTTGCCGTCTAGAAATTTACTAAACATGTCATCTAGACTTCGGAATTTAGAATTTTGAAGAGCATGGAGCCATGCTGCTTTTGTGTCCCTCCTTGTTTCTAGCAGTACCAAGCATAGCGTGTGTATCCATATTTGTGGTTGTCCTTTGTTCTTGAAGGGGAAAAAAATAACATCACTATGTTGAGGCCAAGGTACAGTGTGTCTAACTGTGGCTGATCAGACCAATACAAGCTCAGAAGACTTGACCACAGGTCCAGTGCAAATAGTCCATACAAATGCACCCATATATACTGGAATTGAACTTACAGCCATAAAGGATTAGAACTGCCAAAGGCTCATGGAATAGTAAAAATGTATTTGGAAGTACATGGCTCATTTTACTTCTAAGTGACTCATCTTCCAAAGTCCAAATCCTGTCTCAAATGCTAGCTATGTGACCCTGGGCAAGTCACTTCACCCTGTTTGACTCAGTTTTTTTTTATCTGTAAAATGAGCTGGAGAAGGAGATGGCAAACACCCCAATATCTTTGCCCAGAAAATTCCAAATGGGGTCATGACTGAAAACCACTGAACAAGAATGACAGATGAATTTATCCAAATGCTCTAAATTCTGCTTTTTGCCCTTTTTAACATTATCTCACAAACAAAAAAGATAACTTTTCATAGTTTAAGTTTTCAAAAAATAACTAAACAAGCAAAGGAGTCAATATGGCTTACTAGACACAGAATGCTGGATTGGTTGTTAAGAAAATTGGGTTTAAATACCGGCACCACTGGCACTGCCATTCACTTACTCCGAAAACTTGGCCAATTATTTAATTCCTACGTCTCCATCTATAAAACTGGCATATATTGTAAAAGATACTTTTCCTTCTGTACCTAATGAGCACATTGCAAGAATAAGTAAGGTAATAGAATCTGAGATTACAAACTTAAAGCCCTGACAATTCAAAGAAGTAAGCCCATATTACCTACAAGTAATTTGCAAACATCATATAAAGTAAGATCTAATTAATTGAAATTTTTAAATAAGTCTCTTGCTAAGAGAAAAATAAATCTCATGATGCAGTATTATAGGACTGAAATCAACAGAAAATAAGATGAAAACCTAGACAGACTTCTTCTTTTACTGCATATGATCATATGAAATTCTATTATGTCTGTTCATAGCTAAAGTACTCTAGTCTATTTTTTTTTCCAGTGGTGGGTGGTGGGGAGGGGGCAGAGGGAGAACTGGACCTCACTGTGATCTCAATGGTTTAGGCAACTCCCAGCAAGGAAACTGCCTCTATCAATGCAGATCAGCACCTGCTCAGACATTGAGAGTTTAGTTGACTTGGTCAGGGTCTCACCTAGTTAGTATATGTCAATCAGACTAGAACTTAGGGTGGCTCTCTAAACATTACTCCACTCTCAGTATACTTATGAGACTATTATAATTTTATATCATATCTTTATATCATACTATACTGTTATTTTAAACTGTTTTTAGAGGGGGAAAGGCAAGGCAATTGGGGTTGACTTGCCCAAGGTCACACAGCTTCTTAAGTGTCAAATGTCTGAGGCTGGATTTGAACTCAGGTCCTCCTGACTCTAGTATTCACTGTACCACTATTATTATCAAAATATCTGTGTTATCAATATCTTTTGAAATATAAATTATAGGATTTAATCCCGTTCTCTTGGTAACTTTTAAAGCTATACCATGAGAGATAGAGGCCTCCACATGTGGGGGAGAAGAGTTCCCTTCCCCTCTTTGTGTACTGATAGTGGTTGCAGGAAGGAAGAGGAGCAGGGACTAGATCAGTGATTTTATTGGTGTAAGGAACTCTCAAGATAGGATACTTTCTCCACTAATCCAGGCTGGCACCTTCTCTGTAATTTACAGCCTGAAAGAGTTACCTAGAGCCCGGAGGGAGCCTGGATTGCTTAGGGTCATAGAGTCACTAGGTTCCAGAAGGAGACCTTGAACCCACGTCGTCCTGACTCTGAGACTGATTCTCTATCCATTATGTCATAATGCCTCTCAGGAAATATACAGATAGATGATAGATAGATAGATAGATAGATAGATAGATAGATAGATAGATAGATAGATAGATAGATACAGACAGACACACATATATTACTTCAATGGTTTATCTTACTAGTCTAGGACTTGACTGTTGTTTGTATGCTTTATTTCTGTCTTATGGATACCCAAGAGACTCCTAGTCTTAATACCTCCTTAGCTCATGCTAAAAAGGACTACAGCTAGATCCCAATTAGTATGGATTATGATTCCCCTCAAAGTGGTGAGATGTATTTTAATTTGAGCAGCATATGTCCATTGGGCTGGAACCAATTCCCATATTTTACATAATTATAACTTTGAATATGGCATTAGCAGTTTTTTTCAGTCATGTCTAACTTCTAGTGACCCCATTTGAGGTTTGGCATTTCCTTCTCGTGCTTATTTTTACAGACAAAGAAACTGAAGCAAACAGGGATAAGTGACTTGCCCAGGGTCACAGAGCTAGTAAGTATCTGAGACTGTATTTGAACTCAGGAAGATGAGTCTTCCTGACTCCACATCCAGCATTCCATTCACTGAACCACCCAGTTGTCCTAACTTTGAATAGTGTGAATTAGGGGATTCATTATTTTCTTTTTTTTCTTTTAAAAAATAGTTATTTATGTATTTTTAGTTTTCAACATTCATTTCCACAAGTTTTTGAGTTACAATTTTTTCATTATTTTCATTAATCAGGACCGGGCTACAGATCCTCCCATCTCTTTAAAGAAGGTTCTTAACCTTTTTTGCATCACAAGCACTTGGATAGTCTATTGAAGCCTATGGACTCCTCTTTTGATCCATAAAATAAAATACATAGGATTACAAAGGAAACCAATTACATTGAAATAAAGTTACAAAAAAGCATTTTTTAAAAAAGGTCACTGCTTCCTAGGTAAGAACCCCTGCTTGAAAGGAGAATCCTCTTTCCAAGCTTACCTTCACCTCCAATCATTATCATTAAATCACATCAGTCAAGATTTTGGCCTCTTCCAATTATATACACATACATATACACATACACATACATATACATATACATGCACATGCACATGTACACACGTATATTATTATATCATATGTATGTATATGTATATAGAGTGTATGTATACATAACTATATATGCATGCATGTATATCTCAAACAACAATTTTATATCATATGTGTGTGACATACATGATATATACAACATATTTTATATATGTATATATAGACAATATTGTAAAAGCATTGAAATTGAAAGGCTTATAGTCCAGAAACAAAAATGTGAACGATAGATGTGTTTTGCTGGTAGCTTAGGAGAGACTGAATAGGCTGTTTTCCCGTTCCTCTCCATCACCATACTGTAGAAGAGGACCCAGAAAAGACTGCCTAAGTAGTCTGACTAAGCCCTGCTTTTCAGCAAAGCAGATATTGGGAGTGCGGGTAACGGAGGGTGAGGAGAAAGCAAAAGCTCCCACAAGCTTACCATGGTCTCCCCCAGCATTACCATAAAGTTCATGGCCAAGGCTGGGAATAAGGGAGAGGTGAAGGCACTGAAATATCCCTCATTTTCCTTATCACCATCGTCTACAGCAGAAATCTGCAAGAGTTCCAGCACTTAGGGGTTTCAGGGCTGTGAAGGAATGGTGTCCCATGCCAAAGGATGCTCCAAAACAGCACTGCCCTTCCACATGATTCAACAAGATGAATTCTCCTCATCTCTGACTTTCTTTGCCTCCCTGGGGTCTCAGTGCTAAATTCAAGACATCACTTTTCCCTTGACATCTAGTTAAAATCCCTTCAGTTACCTTAAGAATTTTGGGAACCCCAAATTTCCCTAGAAACTTTCACTGACTAAGGGATCAAGGGTTACAAAATAAACACAAGGTAATTTAGGGGAGAATGGACCATGGAATCATGCCTAAGTTGATGTCAAGCAAGGAAGACCTGGGTCCAAGTCTCCAAACTGACCAGCAACAACTGAGTGACCTGGTGCCAGTCCTTTAACCTCTTAGTGTCCCTTAAAAGACTAAGTTGAAGAAGGAATACTGATCTACCTCAGTAAAAGAACTTCCCTTACCAGAAGCTCCCTAGATCCTGAAATCACGGTCCTACTCAAAATCACTTTGGAAGTGGGATAGGGCAGGCACTAGCAGCCAGGGGGTTCAGGAAAGCACTCAGGTAGGAAGTGGTGCTTCAGCTGAATTTTGATGGAAACTAGAGATTCTCAGAGGAAGAGGTGAGGGATGAGCATATTCCTGGCATCAAGGACAACCTATGCAACAATTCAGAGATGAGCAATGAAGTGTCATGTGTGAGAAAGAGAAAAAGGACAGTTTGGCTGGATCAATGAGCATGTGAAATGAAGGAATGGATAATAAGACTGTAAAGGTAGATTGAATTCAGGTTGTAAAGACCTTTAAATGCCAAACAGATGAGCTGGTATTTGACTCTAGAGGTACTAGGGAGTGACTAGAGTTAATTGAATTGCAAGTGACATGATCAGACCTGTACTTTAGGAAAATCACTTTGGCAGCCATGTGGAGGGTCACTAGATAGACGAGTCTAACAAAGAATCATTTTCTTTTTTCTCCTATAAGAATGTGCTCTGGTACCATGTGAGTAGGTTATAGACAATAACCTTATATATCACTCACTTATAGGACAGCTAGGTGGCACAGTGGATGGTGTACCAGGTCTAAAATCAGGAAAACTAATCTTCCTGAGTTCAAATCTGGCCTAAGACACTAGCTGTGTGACCCTGGGCAAGTCACTTAACCGTTTTGCTTCAGTTTCCTCATCTGTAAAATGATCTGGAGAAGGAAAAGGCAAACCACTGCAGTATCTTTGCCAAGAAAACCCCAAATGGGGTCACAAAGAGCTGGATGTGACTGAAAAACAACTAAACTGAAGTCATTCATTAATATGTAATAGCAATGTAGAGATAAATGATATTTTTTACATTTTCCTTTAGGAAGAAAAGTGAATCAATGATTGAGGAAAGACAGAATCCTATGGACTTCTCAGAGAATATGGAACAGTAAAATGAGATAAGTAACCCAAAAAAAAAAGAAACTGGAAATGAATCTAGATTTTTAAAAATTAGAGCTCTTGACACAGAATTTTAAAACACAATTAGGATAGAAAAAAAAGGGAATCCATGATGGATAACTTTCTTTGGAAGTGAAAGAGAGCTTAACAAATTTGGAACACGAAAAATATTGAAGGGAAAGAAAACTGACAAAAAAAAGAAGCAAAAGACAATAACATTAAAATAATATATAAATCCTATAGAAACCAAAGTGGTTGACCTTAAAGACATGATGTACAGATATGCCTTAAGGCTCACAGGATTCCCACAAGAAAAAGAAAAGCAAGACAAAAACAAAACCTAAAAGTGATAAAGCAGAAAATAACATAAGAAGAGCATCCAGAACTCCTGAACACAGATAATAAAGTATCCACAGATTATTACTAGGAAAAAATATTTCAAATTCCAAACCTATAATGATAATATTTAACAATATCAATGAAAACAAATTTTGCAAATGGCCAGGAGAAAAATTTTCAAATATGAAAGATGGGACATTTGAGCAACATAGGATTATTCAATAGCCATAAGAAATTAAAAAAAAAGAAACTGTATATTCTGAAAAGTACAGAACATTGAGGTACCAACTGAAATGTTACATCCTGAAAATCTGAGCCTAATCATCAGTGAAAAAAATAGGCATTCAACAAAACAGAGGCATTTGCAGGCATTTCTGCTGAAAAGGAAAAGCTATAAATAGAGTATTAGATTTGCAAAGATAAATAAGTAAAACTACTAGAGAAAAAGATAAAGACATCAAGGTTCACATGTTTAGAGACTGCTTGAAAAAACCTGAAAGATTAACTTGTAGAGGTTAAAAAAAAGAGAACAAATAGTGATTATCTACTATACAAAGAGATAAAGATTTAAGCAAAACTTAAAGAATTAGAAAAATCAAAGGTGGAATTGCTGACCCCAAGGACCATAGAGTAAAACACCTGACTTCCCTACAGGTGAATTAATGTATCATTGAGGATGGAGTTAATCAAATGGAACTTTGCATAAATTAAGGAAGGAGAAGTAGGAAAAAAGAGGAACAGATCCTGTATTCCAACCAAGTCCACCAGTGAACAATGAAGGGATGGTGATACCAACTGCAAGGGAGGGAGGGGAAGAGACGGGTCTGGGGGATACAGCCTGAGCCGGAGGAGGATATTCTACTAAACGCACTCATGGGAGTACAGGTATGTGCTGATGATATGAGACATAAAATCCATGACAGACTGACTCTTGGGCAGGTTTGTACATTGGCAGACCACCTTCTCTGAGAGACTGTTATGCCTCTAACGTAATACAGGGTACATAATGCCAAAGACAACTTGGCAAAGAGTGAGGGAATTTTTTTAATGTAGAAAAACACAAGCCTCACAATCATAACTTTAAATGTGAGTGAAGTAAATTATCCCCCTCCCCAAAATAGGAAAGACAGTGAGAGGATGGATAAGAAAATAAAGCATAACAATCTGTACTTTACATGAAATACATTTAAAGAAACAATTCTCCTCAAGTTGGCAGTGAGTGGGTGAATGGGAATAGAATGCTCCAGTTCTCTCACAACTACTCTAGCAAGGATTTTTTTTAAAGCACCAGAAAAATGATTTTTTTAATACAAGGAAAAACTACATTTAAGTTCATTTTATCAACCTGGTTCTACAAGTTCAACTTCACAGGGCTCTATAAGCAAGCACTAGATGTGATCTCTGATTTGGAATCTGAGAACAGTTGGAAGACATTCCAACCAGTGAACTAAGATATTATATGAACTGATTCATGTCCACTATATCTTCACCAACCATGGAACTGACCAGAAGTTGGAAAAATACCAGCAGGGAGACTTTGACTATTGTTCCTGTGCATATTGTGGAAACAGCCTACGCCGTCCAGGGGACTGTCAGGCATATCAAATCAAGCCATAATGAAGCTGTTCTGCTCCAAGTGTGGATTTTTACACATGTGAGTCATCTAGGCATGATCACACAAATGGTTCTTACTTCAGCACTGGCTTTTCCCATAGACCCTTTGTGGTACATACTGTGTACAGGCCCAAGCAGTCTACAAACTAATTTATGTCCAGGTTTTATGGCTTCAAGGTCCACCTTATAGCCTATCAACTGAAATTTTATATAGCCAATAACTTCAAAAGCCCTGCCAAGATAATCTTCTTGATATGTCTCTCCCCCCTTCTCCAGCACCTCAAGCTGTGGCACCAATAACCTCCTCCCACCCCGACACATACACATTTCCCAAATCCCTAATGGTTTTTGGTTTAAATTAAGAAAAATCATTATTGTTATGTTATGATAGGAGTATGAAATAAAGGGAAGAATAAGGGGGAAAAGAAATGCATTAAACTCATCAAGGAAAGAGGTAGGGACAAGGATAGAAGGATTAAGAGAGAGGGATTAATTATAAGCAAAATAAACATCTGTAGAGAACAGATCACAAATGGTAGAAAATGAGGAAAGAAAGTAAGAACAGGCATTTAATGGGAACTGGGCAAAGGACAGTAGTGAATGTAAACATATTGCCTCAAATATAGATGCCTAGTGTTGAATATATACCTCCTCTCCCGACAACCTCCTCTTCTTTGGAAAGAGAAGGATTGGGCACAAAGAGAGAGAAAAATATTAAATGACAGGATGGATGGAGATACATAATTAAGAATCATAACTCTGTTTCTGGTGGGTTTTGCAGCACTTTTCCAGTTCTAGAATTTTCCTTCCATTGTTACCACCTTTTGCCCTGCCCTTATATACCTGTCCATTGTACTGGCCTAATAAAACTGTTGGACAACTGTGGGAATGAAGAATGGGGAAAGGAGAGAATGATTTTCATTGCATTCTTCCAACTTTCTTTGAAGACCACATCAGCCTATGCATATGGTAGGAGATATTAAAGAAGATCCTATTTTCTGCTAAATATTCAGCTAGATCATCTTACTCTTTTAATTAAGAAGATTATGTTTTTCTTCCCAATAATCTCAGTATTACATGCTGGTACAAGATAAGGAACCTAAATAAGGGTTGCTGAGAATGAGCATCCAGAAAGAATAAATATGAAGTCATCACCAACTTTGTGACTTATTTGTTCTCCAAGAGGTTCCCTACATAATCTGCTTCTTTCTCTCTTGCTTTTTTAAAGGAACTGGATGCTGGATAATGAATAAGAGAATCTACCATTTTTGTATTATCATGCTATTTCTTCCTGTGGTAATGAACAGTCAAGTAGAGAGCCCATAAAATGGATGTTAGCTGACAATACAACATAGAAGACATTCATTCACTTATTAAATATCTCCTATGTGCAGAGCACAATGCTAGGTGCAGAGAAAGATATAAAGTTTTGCTATGTAGTCCCCACCCTCATGGAGTTTACAATCTTGTAGGGAGAGAAGATGGCAACAGAAATAACTACAACATGGGGTGGCTAGGTGGCACAGTGAGTAAAGCACCAGCCCCGGAGTCAGGAGGACCTGAACAAATACAGCCTCAGATACTTGGCACATAATAGCTGTGTGACCTTGGACAAGTCATTGAACCCCAACTGCCTTGCCTTCCCCTCTCCAAAAAGCAAAAAAAAAAAATAATAACTACAACACATATTTCATTGTATAATAAATTGGTTAGTTAAGAAAAAAGTGCCACGTGAAGTCTGGGGGAGATAGTCCCTACCAACCAGAGGATCAGGGAAGGCTCTCAATCTTCCTCCCTCCAAGGCATTATTTCTATCATCTATCAATATACTTTCTCATTCACTCCTTACCTTCTACCCCTTACCTATCCATTCATCTACTCTCCCATCAACTCATTCGTGAACCCTCTTTTTCTTTTGAATGTATATATTTCTATCCACATGTATATATTTACGTATCATTAATTTCTCTTAATTTTTCCATCTGTGTATTCATTTCTCTTGTGTATGTATCAGTTCAGTGTTGTACATCAGTATACTTATTCATAAGTCCCTGCATGTCCATGTGTTCTCTCTATATGTGGATATTTGTAGTGGGGGGGAAAAAGAAAGGGAACTTATATTGCTGTGTCTATATATAACTGCATGTGTTTTTAGCATAAGCCTGTGGTGCAGACATGCTTATTAAGAATTATTGTGTTGAGAATATGGGCTTAGTTGGAATGGAATTGCATTTTCCTCTTTCAAAAAGAGCAGTTTGCTTCCTTTCCTCAGAGATCTCCCTTCAGTTCTCTGGCAACATTCTGTGTAATTCTGGCCCTGCCTGGGGAGATTGTTTAGTGCTATTTCTTTCAAATGATGTTGGGTTCTCCTGCCTCCAGTTGTTTACTTCCTTCCTCCCAGCTGGAGCTGGCTTCTCCCCAGCAATACTCAAAGGTGATGAGCAATCTTTAGTTCAGGGACAATCTCTGAGCCAATGAAATGACAGCTCATTGATTATTTTTGGACTAAGAGAAACCCAACATTTCCCATCTGCACAAATAGCATATAAGCAAAATATGATATTGATGCTCACTGTGAGCATGATACTACAGGGCAGCTGACATCGTGCTATCAGCACAGCAACCAACAGAAAAAGAAGTTGGTAAGGCCATTGTCCAACTGCGAATCCTGAAAAAAAAAAGGTCTCTTCCTGACCCAGAACTCAGTGTGTCAAAAATCACTGAGATAATAAATGGTGGTAGAAGTTGAACATAACTTATTTTTGTTATAGGAGATTATGTGGCTTTTGCTGGGGAGTTCTCCAAAAGTGCTGCATAATATGTGTGGGTGAACTATGGCGCTTCCTGGCTCATAACCAACCCAGAGGGTATCCTTCTGAGTTTATTCTCCCTACCTCCAATCCACTCGAGCACAAAAAACATTTATGCCAAAATGATGTTGACCTCTGGCTAAACTCCAAGGCCACCACAGCCACCACTGCCAATAGCACGTTGGAATGGGTGAGTATAAAATATTACTACATGAAAGAATATACTGGGCACCATGGAAAATTCAAGCTAAAAAGAAACAGTCTCTACCTTGAAGAGTTTATACTCTGAAATCAGCAGCTTAACTCCACCGAAATGGATGTGACAGCATGGGGAAGCCAATGCCTCTCCAAGACAATAGATACAGTCAAAAGTAATTCTAGGTTCAGCGAATAGGGTATATAGGAGAAAAAGAGGACACTGGAAAGATTAATGAAGCTCTTTTAGCAGGTGAGTAACCTGGTCATACCTGTGCTTTAGAATAAGAAACTTTGAGGTTAGATTTCAGGCAGTGGCCATATAAGTGGAGAGAAGGTAACCCTGTTCAAATTCACACTGTCTCTCATCTGGACTGTTGCAATATTCTTCTAATAGGTCTCCTAGTTTCTAGTCTATCCCTTCTTTAATCCATCCTCCAAATGGCTGCCAAAATTATCTTCCCCAAATACACATCTGACCACATCATTAATCTGCTCAAAAATCTTCAGTGGCTCCTTATTACCCGTAGAATAACTAGAATAAAACCCTTCACCATCTGGCTGTAGTTTGCTTTTCCAAACTAGGGACCTAGTTTGGAAAATATAGTTTTTAAAAATGTATCTTTTATCCTTAAGCATATGGAAAAATCCTCTAAATCACTATTGATTCGAGAAATGCAAATCCAAACAACTTTGAGGTACCACATCTCACCAGCCAGATTGGCTAAGGTGACAAAACAGGAAAATGACAAGTGCTGGAGAGGATGTGGAAAAATTAGAACACTAATGCATTGTTGGTGGAGCTGTGAACTGATACAACCATTCTGGAAGGCAATCTGGAACTATGCCCAAAGGGCTATAAATAATTGCATACCCTTTGACCCAGTAATGCCACTTTTGGGGTTGTATCCCAAAGAGATCATAGAAGTGGGAAAAGGATCCATATGTACAAAAACATTTATTGCAGCTCTCTTTGTGGTAGCAAAAAACTGGAAATCTAGGGGATGCCCATCAATTGGGAAATGGCTGAACAAGTTGTGGTATATGAATGTAACAAAATACTATTGTGCTGTAAGAAATGGGAAGGAGATGGATTTCATAATTACCTGGAGAGGCTTATACAAATTGATGCTAAATGAGAAGAGCAAAATCAGGAAAAATTTGCACACAATCACAGACACATTGTATTGTGACGACCAATTTTGATAAACTGGACTCTACTCAGCAATACACAGCTATAAGACAACTCTACAAGTCTCAGGATGGAAGGAGATGTCTACATTCAGAGAAAGATCTAGAAAGAGCAGAGTTTAAATGGAGACTGAAGCAATCTACATGCTAG
>CM053599.1:178643158-178657804 GCA_028646575.1 Pseudocheirus occidentalis | reverse complement strand
CTATACAACCAGACTATTGTACAATGTGAAAGTATTTGCAGATCCTATACTTGATTGCATACTACCATGGGGGGAGCGGGGAGGGAGGGGAGAAAATTTGAAACTCAAGGGATTGTGGAACTGAATCTTGTAAACTACAAGTAAAATAAACAAGTCAATAAAAAATAAAAATAAAAAATAAAAATGTATCTTTTATTCCACTATGTTTCTCTACCCAAATATTGTCTTCCTTAGGAATTTAGGACTTGTATTTATTTTTTGTTATTTTATTGATAGCTGTTATTTTTACTTCACCTTCATTTCTGAATCTATCCTTATCCTCCTATGCCCAGAAAGCTATCCTTTGTACCAAAGAATAAAGTAGGAAGTTAAAAAAATAGTTCATAACAACCAACCAACACATCACCCATATCCAACAGTATTCAACGATATTCCAAACCCATAGTCGCCCCTACCTCGGAAAGGAAGCTCTCTACTAGTTTTGGTATAAAACTCTGCACAACCTGTCTCAAGCTTATCTTCCCAAATTTATTTCACATTATTTCCCTTCACATGCTCTACAAATAGAGAAATCTTTCCTGATTTCCCTAGTTGTTAGCACTTTCTCCCTCTTCAAATTATCCTGTATTTACTTATCTGTTTACATGTTGTATCCCTCCAGTGGTGTGAAGGTAGGGACCGTTTTTTGGTCTTGTCTTTATTTCCCCAAGACCTCATACTGTGTCTGGCACAATTTGAAGGGGGTGGGTGGGTAGGGTGTGATTTCACTTGTGGAGGAAATTATAGCGAGGAAACCGATGCCAACTTTTCAGCCAATGGATGGTCTTAGAGAGTTAGCTGACATACTGAAATGTTCAGTGGCTTGCCCTCAGTCACCCAACTGGCAGGTTGAACCCCAGGCCTTCTGACTGCCAGACTAGACCTCTGTCCATTGCTCTCATTTTGCTCATACTGGGAACTTAATACTTACTAAATTTAACTGAACTGAAGACAGGCTGAGAGAGGATAATAAGGAAGAGAAAGCATCCAATGTCACAGAGAAATCAAGAAGAATGTAACTTTGACTACACAGAAATATTCAATGAGCAGTCAGCTGGATGGTGCAGTGAGTAAAGCACCCACCCTGGAGTCAGGAGGACCTAAGTTCAAATCCAGCCCCAGACACTTATTAGCTGTGTGACCTTGGGCAAATCACTTAACCACAATTGCCTTGCCTTCCCCCTCAAAAACAAAAATAAAACAGAAATATTCAATAAGTCTGCATCAGAGATTCTTAACCCTCTTTGTGTTGTAGACCCCTCAGCATCTACTGAAAGCCTATAGATTCCTTCTCAGAATGTTTTCAAATGCATAACATAGAATACAAAATACTGCAAAGGAAACCCATCCAAGTTCACAGACCACCTGGAATCTGTCCAAAGACCCCTTCGGACATTTGTGGACCCTCACTTAAGAAGATGATTAGAGAAAAAGATGATTAGGAAAAACCCTATATGTTCTAAAATATTGATTGCAGCTCTCTTGTGGGGATGCCCATCGATCGAGGAATGACCGAACAAGCTGGAGTATATGATCGTGATACAAGTCTATTGTGTCATAAGAAAGGATGAGTTCAATGATCTTAGAAAAAGCATGGACAGATGCACAAAACAATGAAGAGCAAAATGAGAAGAACT
The DNA here is from genome assembly GCA_028646575.1 of Pseudocheirus occidentalis. Taxonomy (NCBI): domain Eukaryota; kingdom Metazoa; phylum Chordata; class Mammalia; order Diprotodontia; family Pseudocheiridae; genus Pseudocheirus; species Pseudocheirus occidentalis. The sequence goes on along the minus strand of CM053599.1, from coordinate 178,656,128 downwards.
AAGAGAACACGGTATGTAGTAACAGCAATATTGTTTTAAGAACAACTTTGAGTGACTAAATCATTTTGACTGTTACCCACATTAACTACAAAGTACTTACGGAGGAAGATGCTATCTGCATCCAGAGGATCTAGAACTGATCAGTGGGAGTGTGTAAAGAGTGGTTTACATATATACATATCTGTGTCTAATAGTAGCCATCTCTAGGGTGGAGTAAGAGGGTAAAGAGGAAAGAAAAAGAGGAAAAATGATAACTTTATTATATATTTAAAAGGAATAGCAAGTTGTACATAATATATTTGCAGTTTCATGTGCAAGAATCTTTTTTTTCTATTCTACTGTTATAAAAATGCTTGTTTTATTTCTTAAGTTCAGAATAAAATTTTAAAAGTAATCATTGGTCTACAGAGAGTCCATAAAATAAGGGATAATTGAACCTTACCTAAAAATGACTGAAAAGAGGGGCAAAATGCAGGAAGCAGACAGGTGAAAAGGGTGTCATTCCTAAGACAGGAGTTTAGCTGAGAATGGACAGAAATAGAGAGCACTGATGCTGGTAGGCAAAGTTGGGGCAAAGTTAGTCTTTTTGAAGCTATGTAAGATGTGAGTCCATAGGAAAGCAGTAAGAAAAAAGTCAAGAGGGTGATTATTACAACTCTCTGGCACTGGAAAAAAATGATGAAAAGTAAATCAATGGAATAGGCTGAATAAGAAAGACCTAGAAGGGGCAGCTAGGTGGTGCAGCTCTAGAAAATAGAGCACTGATGCTGGAGTCAGGAGGACCTGAGTTCAAATCCAGCCTCAGACACTTAACACTTACTAGCTGTGTGACCTTGGGTAAGTCACTTAACCCCAAATACCCTGCCTTCCCCCCTCCAAAGAGGAAAAAAACCCCAAAAAACAAAGACCTAGAAACAAATGTGCTTGAGAGCAAAGTTTTTGATAACAAGAAGAGAAACTAGAAGGAAAGGAATTCCTTATTAGATAAGAACTACTGGGGAAACTAAGGGAAAAAAGTTAGTCTCATTTTACATATTATACAGTTAACCCTCCTGCATCATGGAGTCTGGGGCATAGAACCCCCACGATCTATAAAATCCACAGAAGAAGTTTTGGCCCTCCCTTTGGTTCAGAGAAGAAGTCTGAATTTTTTCTTTTTCTTTCATGGGGTGTTTATAGTGCCTCATTGCAAAATTTGTATTAACTATAGTTTCTGCCTTATCTCCTGGCCTTTGCGTGTCCTTTGCAGCTTTTGCAAAACTCTCCAAAATTTCCCATTTAATTTCTGCAGCTGACCCGCAATATATCAAAACCACGATGGGGAACATTGTGATATGGAAGGAATAACTGTACCATGATAAATCCCAAATGAATAAAATATTTAAATGGAAGGCTAGATCCCTCATAGGTATGAATGGGAGAAATTCATCACCAGGCATATGAAAGAAGTTATCACAAAGAAAGACCCACACAAAGGACTTTGTTTCCATTCTCTTCAATTTTTTTTAACAATACAATTTTGTTTGGATATTCATATATAGAAATAAAGATACACATCTTTATATCAATACACACATATGTGTTTATATATGTGTATGTATATATAATCTCATATAGATGCACAAATACAGATACGTGTGTATATACAAACACACACACACACACACACATGCTATCTCCCCTTTTAAAATATAAGCTTTGAGGGCAGGGACTGCTTCATTTTTGTCTTTGTATCCACAATACGTGGCACAGTAAGAGGCCCATAGTAGGCACTTAATGAATGACTGATGATTGATTAAGGTTACCCAGATCATAGGTGACAGTAAGAATTTGAACTCAGGCCCCCTGACTTCATGTTCAGCCTGCCTTCTGCTACACTGGTGACCAGGCTCAAAAGTGAAAGGAGAGGGGTGGCTAGGTGGTGCAGTGAGTAGAGCACCGGCCCTAGAGTCAAGAGGACCTGTGTTCAAATCCGGCCTCAGACACTTAACACAAAAACTAGCCGTGTGACCTTGGGCAAGTCACTTAACCCCCAACTGCCCTCCAAAAAAAAAAAAAGCAAAAAAAAAAGTAAAAGGAGAGATTCCCTTTTTCAAAGACTGAAACTGACCAAAACACACAAATCAAAGAATAACCTGGTAGAGTTACAGTCATTTATAACCCCCCGTCATTTACTTTGCTTGCCCCTTTTCTGCCTCAGATAGGAAACCTTGTGTCATTTTTGACTTGGCCCTCTCTTCATCTAATACATTTTGCAAAATGTTAAAGCCAAAGAGCCCTTCAAGATCTTTAGTCCTCCTCCACCCTCCATCATTTAAATGTAAAGAAACTGGAACCCAGAACAACAAAGCCACTTGGCCCAAGGTTGGACAGCTGATGAGAGCCTGCTTGGTGGGTGCTCTTCCCATTACGCTGACATTGACTCTCAAAATGTCTCCTGTGTCCAGCATCAACTGAATCAATGCCTCTTCACACTCACCCTAACACAATGCTACCATCCACTATGTGTGTATTTGTGTATGTACCTATATACATATGTGCGTGCACATACACACATACATACACATATGAGTAGTTTTGTAAGGGCAGCTGGGTAGCACAGTGAAGAGTGCTGGGCCTGGAGTCAGCAAGACCCAAGTTCAAATCCAACCTCAGGCACTTACTATGTGATTCTAGGCAAGTCACTTCACCCTGTTTGACTCGGTTTCCTTATCTGTAAAATGAGCCGGAGAAGGAAATGGCAAAATATTCTAGTATCTTTGCCAAGAAAACACCAAATGGGGTCACAAAGAGTCAGATACAACTAAAGAATGACAAATCAACAACAGTCATGTAGATATTTTGTGGGTACCAGCTACTTCCGTGTTGTGCCCCCCATTAAAATGTGAACTCAAGGGCAGGTCCATTTTTTTTTTTTGCCTTTCTTTGTATTCCGAGTGCTTAGCATGGCATCTGGAACACACTAAGTATTTAATTAATGCTTACTGACTGACAGATGGACGACAGACAGACCACCAACCTAGTCCAGAGCTCATCAGATTACCTCTGATTTAGAGTGAATGTCCATGGTAACTGCTTCTCTTTGGAACAGCAACCCCAAGGGTCTTCCCCTCCCAGCTTGGTTTTTTCTTTTTTTTCTATGTAAAAGGGGCCATCCCTTGATTCACTTCTTAAAGAGCGCTGTTCACTGAATGTGTGTTACCTCACCCTAAGTGAGTACCCGCAAAGGCCTTAGCCTAAAAGGGCCAGGGTCTCCCACTGCATGCTGGGTCATCTCCAGTCATCCTGATGAATATCTGGTCACTGGACCCAGATGGCTCTGGAGGTGAAAGTGAGGCCGGTGACCTTGTACAGCCCTCCTCACTCAAATCAAAGTCAACTGCAAATCATGTCATCATTTCCCCGATGCAGGGTCCTCTTCAAAAACCAAGGACAAGCACAAAAGCAACAACAAAACCAGGGGTGCAGAACCTACAGTCTCATGGCCACATGTGGCCTTCAGTGTGGACTTTAGACTCAGCCCAAGTTTTATAGAAAAAATCCTTTTATTAAGGGATTTGTCCTGTTAAGTTTGGATTCAGTCAAAGGGTCTCACTGGAGGACCTGGAGGGCCACACGTGGCCTTGAGGTTGCAGGTTCCTCACCTCAATCTAAATTATTATAATCATCTACTAACTGGTCTCTCAATTCTCCAAACCATCTTATAAATATGACTTCCCTATGAACCTTCTTCAGATAAAGTCCTGATCATACTATTCTCCTGCTAAAAAAAATATTCTATGTCTTCCCATTGCCTAAAGAATAATGTACAAGTATTTAACTTGTCCGCCAAGGCCCTCCACTACCTGTCCCAAAACCTCCTTTAACTGTCATTGCTCCCCTATATTAATCTTTCATCAGACAGGCAAACTAGGTCTACTCAATGTTCCCTCTACGTAACATCTGTATTCCAGACTCTGCATTCATATTTCTCTTGCTTGGAATCTCCTCTCCCTCTCCCTTACCTCTCCCTCCTCTCCTTCTCTCTCCTCTCCCTCTCCACGCCTCTCCCCTTTCCTTTCCCTTCCTTTCCTTTCTCCCTCTTCTCCTTCTCTCTTCTCCCTCTCCCTCCTTTCTTCCTCCCCTCTCTCTCTTCTTCTCCCCCTTCCTCCCTTCCTCTCCTTTCCTTCCTTCTCCTCTTCCTCTCCTCTCCTTCCTCTTCTTCTCCTCTCTCTTTTCTCCCTCTTCTCCTTCCCTCTTCTCCCTCTCCCTCCCTTGTCCTTCCCCTCTTTCTCCTTGTCCTCTCCCCCCTCCCCTCCTCCCTTCCCCTCTTCCCTTCTCTTCCTCTCCTTTCCTCTCTTCTCTTTTCTTCCACTACAAGGACCATCTCCAGTTCTATTTCCTCCCCTATAAAATTTTCCCAATTGTCCTATCTCACAGTGATCTCTCCTTCCTTTGAACTCCAGTAGCACTGTGTGCACATAACTCCCTTAACATCTATTATATGTTCCCTTGAATTATTAATAATCTTTTTATGTATGTCTCCTATAGCAGCGCCCCAACATGCAGCCTGCACAGTTCAAATTTTAAAAGAACACAGATAACAGAATAAGCATATCACCAAAGACAAGTGTCAAAGAGCTACAGAAACCTATGAAAATAATGGGAGATAGGTTAAAGTCTAAAAAGAGTCAAAGCTTGCAAAAGATGCTAGTGGCAATAGCAGAGTTTTCTCAACTATGTTTAGAACAAGAAATTGAAGAAAAAGAAAGGATAGTCCCATTGCTTGAGGATGACAGTGTTATAATACTGTTAACAGCAGAAAGAACACAGAACAACTCCATTCTTAATTTGTTTCTGTCTTTTACGTCAAAAAGAATAATCTCCTACATGGAAAGAGTAGAATAAACATTGGTAAAAGGACCTTGAATCTCAATCAGTCCAGAAACGTTTATCTTAAGCTCACTATGCGCAGGCTCTGTGCTAAGTGTTAGAGAAAGACAAAAGTGAAATAGTTCCTGCCCTCAGGGAGTTTATATTCTAATGGGAAAGACAACATATGTGTGTATACACACACACACACACACACACACACACTATAAGTCGTATTGAGAGAGTGTACTGGAAAGTAAAGTGCCACTTGAGTGTGGGGTGTACAGGTACTCAGGGAGGACCAGCACCCCTGGTGGGAGGGCTCCTCCCCCACCCTTGGTGTCCATCTGGCACTCAGCTCTCGCCTGCGGCTCTAAGAAGCTGTAACATGTGCCACAGACACACCCCAGTAAACCATCTCAGCAGGCAGGCTAAATCAGGTTGAGGGGTAACTGACAGACCTCAAACCCATCAGTGAGTTACAGGGATACCCGTAACTTCACACCCGAGCGTGTGAAGACATCTCCCACTGGAATGAGCAGCTGAGAACAATTTGTTCCAGCAAACATACAGGCAGCTGAAGTGGGCGCTAGAGCTTGGTCAAACATCAGAGATGCCAAGGGCATCCACTGTATCCTGGGCCATCGCCAATTTGTCTTGACTTTTGTCTTGCCATTAGACTTTGATGGCTCAGGAGGAGAGAGTGAGGGAGTGAGGTCAATGACTGGGCGACTTGTCTCACTTAAAACCATTTCACACACAAGTCAAAACATCACCCATGGAGGATAGATTGGAGTAGAGAGACTTGAAGTAGGTAGACCAAATAGAAGGCTAATTGCTATTTGTTCAGAAAAGAAGTGATGAGGTCCTGAACCAGGATTGTGTTTGCCCTTCATTTTGAAGAAGACCCTGGCATCAGGGAGATGATGACATGACTTGTGGTTGACTTTGATCTGAGTGAGGGAGGGCTGTGCGAGGTCACCAGCCTCACCTTCTCTTCCAGAGCCATCTAGGTCCAGTGACTAGATATTCATCAGGATGACTGGAGATGCCCCATGGGGAAATGGGAGACCCTGGTCCTTTTAGATTAAGGCCTTTTCAGGTTCTCACTCTGAGTGAGGTAATGCCCATTCAGTGGTGATCACAGTGAAAATGGAGAAATGGAGATTATCTGGGAGGTGTTCTAGATGTAGAAAGGATGAAATTTTACACCTGACATTATGTGGAGAGAGGTAGAGTAAGGAATCAATGATAATTCCAAGGTTGTAACCTGGTGAGTGGAAGGATTATGGCACCCTCAACAGTGATATGGAAGTCCAGAAAATAGATTAGTTTTGGGGGAAAGTTTACAAGTTCCATTTTGGGGACATGCTAAGTGCAAGACATTTATGAAACGTCCAATAATCAGCTTATGAAGCAGTACTGAGGCTCAGCTCGATATAGTGATCTGGGAATCATATGCATAGAGATGATAATTGAACCCTGGAAGCTAATAAGATCAAGTCAGAGAGTGTGGAAAGAAATGATGGAAATGATTATTAAATAACCAACTACTGGCATGATCCAGTTTTTTTCCCTTCCTAGATCCTCATTCTCTCCTAGACCTAGCCAACATCTGAAGGACATTGTTGATGGATGAGATCATCCAAATCCCCAGAGTAAATGCCTTTTGCCCCACCTAGCTAGAGAAACTTACAATTTAATCTAAGGTGAATTCTGTCCCACTGTGTTCCACTCCAGCAAGCTAAATTGCCTGAAGCTGGGGATGGTCTAGACCACTGAAGAGAGCCTCTCATTGTCTATGAGTAACAAAATCACAGAATTCCCTGGTCCTTCAATAGGACAGGGCCATCTCTCATTATAATATCCATTCTCTCCTTGCTTGTTAACCAATCAGAGTTTATTGCTACTCTCAGGATGACCCGCTATTTCAAGAACATAAAAGTGTTACGTGGGTTCCACGAGGGGTCTTTGACATTCAAAAGTGTCATTGACCCCTTTTATTATTACTAGCATGATTAATAAAATGATTAATTACTCAAAAACTATATCTTTCATACGTTTTATATGTATCAGTGGTAAAAAGGATGAATCATTGAAGGAAAGTAAGAAAGAATCATTAGAAAGGGATGGAGAGAAGTAAGAAAAAGGCAGTATCACAAAAAGCCAGGGATGAAAGAATATTCAGTAGGAGAGGGTTAACACTGTCCAATACTCCACATAGATCAGAAAGGAGCAGGATTAAAAAGGTGGAAGAGACTGAGGGGAAAAAAAAGAAAAAGTAGAGAAATATTAAGAGAATTTCAATTAATTCAAATCTCCAGGACCAATGAATTACATCTTAGGATTCAAGGAGAAAAATATTTTATAGGTGTGATCTGGGTAACACTATCATTAATCTTCTAGAAATCACAGATACCCAGTCCCTAGAAGATTGAAAAATATGAACAATTTTCAGAGGAAGATATAAAAATTACAATCAGTCAGTTAATAAACATATATTAAATGCCTACTACATGCCAGGCACTGTACTGTTTTGGGGACAGAAAGACAAAAGATAGTCTCTGTTTTTGAGAAGCTCACAATTTAACGGCTGAGACAATATGCAAATAATTATGTACAAATTATATACAGGATAATCAACAGAGGAAAGGTAATAATAGAAATAAGAGGGATTACTTGAAAAAAAACCCAAACTCCCTAACAGTCAAGGAAATGCAAATCAAAAGACTGTGGTGTTATATCCACCAAATCAGCAAACATAAATAAAAATCAATGCTGACTGGGTTATGGAGGAAAAGATAATATAACCATTTGGAAAAGCAATCTTGCAGTATAGCAGAGGAGTGTTTTGTTTTTTAAATCATGCTCTTAAGTCAATAATCTCATTGTAGGAAATATGCCCCTAAGAATGTTAGCAACGGTAGAGGGGTGACGAGGTGGAGCACTGAACCTGGAGTCAGGAGGACCTGAGTTCAAATCTAGCCTCAGATACTTAACACTTACTAGTTGTGTGACCTTGGGTGAGTCACTTAACCCCAACTGCCCTGCCTTCCCCCCTCCAAAAAAAACTATATATATATATATATATATATATATATATATATATATATATATATATATATAAAACAATATTATTTGTAATTTGTGAAAAAACAAACAGAAACAACAACTACCTCACTATCCAATAATTAAAGAGATCTGAATAAACTATGGCATACTGAAGTAGTGGAATATCATAATACAATTTAAAAAAACAACTACAACCAACATAAACCATAGAAATACCCATGTGAAAGAATGTGAAATAAATTATGTAAGATAATGATGCTCATCCCATACTAAGTTCAGGTATACTTGCAGAAAGTTTAGTATGTCACAGAAGAACTAGAACCATTGAGCATCTAACCAGGACAATGTAGCAGGAGAAAACAGAAAAATGCTTACTGATACAGTCAAATATATTTTGTAGTAAATTATATTTTATGTGGCTTTGTATATTAATATGTATGTGTAGTATTATGCATGGATTGTTAAAATGTTCATTGTTATTATTATTGTTAGTCTGTCATTGTTTTTTCTCCTGTTGTAATGTTTACACATATTTATTATGTTCTGCATATGTTTTAGACACTCGGACTATCATGCTGTACTTAGCATTTTGTATGCAACATTAATGTAATTCATCATAAAATCCACTCAGTCTTCATGTAATTACCTGTGGAATGTATAAATCAGCTAATCAACCAAAAAGCATTTACTAAGTGCCTACTACATGCCAGGCGCTGTGCCAGGCACAATTGTTCAATTGTGTCTGACTCTTTGTGACCCCATTCGTGGCTTTCTGGGCAAAGATACTAGAGAGATTTGCCATTTTCTTCTCCTGCTCATTTTACAGATGAGGAAACTGAGGCAAACAGGGTAAAGTGACTTGTCCAGGGTCACACAGCTAAGTGTCCAAGGTCAGATCTGAACTGAGGAAGAGGAGTCTTCTTGATGCCAGGCCTGGTACTCTGTGGGATACACATACCAAAATCCAAAAGCATTCCTACTCTCAGGGAGCTTGCATTCAATCAGAGGAGAAAAAATATGTATATAATTATATGTAAGAGGAATGTGAAATAAATACAAAGTATTAGGAAGGGAAGGCAAAGGCAATTGAGAAGATTATGAAAAGGCTTTGTGGAAAAAGTGGTGCTGAAGTTGTTTCTCAAAGCAAGGTGGGATTCTATGGGGAAGAAGTGAATTTGAGGCATGGGTAATAATAGTCAATGCAAAGGCACAGAGATGGAGTGTTATGGGTAAGAAACATTAATAATTCCAGTTTGACCAGACTAGAGATTACGAGGAGAGGGCGGGTATAACGAGGCAGGAAAGATAGGTTGGAAAGAAGTTGTGAAGCACTTTAAAAGCTTGGCAGAGGAGTTTATATTTGGTCCTAAAGGCAACGGGGAACCACTGACACTTACAAAGTAGGGGATGATATTGTCAGGTCTGTAAGTCACTTTGGTAGTTATATGGAGAATCAATTGGCATGCAAGAGATTTGGGGTAGGTACACCAATTATGTCACAGCAATAGTCTGGGTGAAAGCTGATGAAGACCTGAGTGAAGGTGATGACTGTGTGACTCAAAAAGAAGGGGTCAGATGCAAGAGATGTTACAGAGATAGAAATGGAAAGATGGGCAACTGATTTCATAAGAGTCAAGGAGAATGAGGAGCTGAGGATGACACTACCATTAAGAACCTGGGAGACTAGAATATTGATGCCTTCAACAAAACCAGGAAAGTCTGGAAGAGGGGTGGCTTTTGAAGATAATGATTCTATTTTAGACATGTTGAGTTAGACTTGTCTCCATGACATCCAATTTGAAATGGCCAGTGGGCAGTAGACGATTTGATATAAAAACTCAAAGGAAAGACTGGGACTAGATATGTAAATCTGTGAAATGTCTGCATAGAGATGATAATTAAATCCAGGGGAACTGATAAGGTCACTGACAGTGTAGGGGAGGAAGAAAATAGGACCTAGGACAGAGTCTTAGGGAACATCCACAATTAGGAGCCGTTGTATGGTTGATGATATAGCATATGGATTAAGAAGGAACGGTCAGCCAGGTTGGAGAACCAAGAAAGAGGGGCATCACAAAAGCCCCTGAAAGGAGAGAATATCTAGGAGGGTGGTTAATAGTGTCAAATGCAGCAGATAGACTGAGAAGGATTAAGATTGAGAAATGACCAGATATGACAACTGAGAGATCACTGGTAACTTTACAGAAAGCAGATCCATCTGAGTAATGAATTCAGAAGCCATATTGCAAAGGATTGAAGAGCAAATTGATGAAAGGAAAAGAAGACAAGGCAGCGAGTATAGACAGCTTTTTCAAGGAGTTTGGCTGAGACAGGAAGGGAAGATTCAGGGCAATAATCCGAGGGGATGGTGGGGCTTAGTGAAGACTTTTTGAGGACAGTGACATATTTAAAGGTTGTTGTTTGTCCTTTGTTTTTGAAGAGAACTAATAACATCATGGGGTGATGTCTTGATTTGTGTGTGAATTGGTTTTAAGTGAGGCAAAGCTGCACAAAGTCACTGGCTTCACTCTCTCTTCCAGAGTCAATGAAGTCCAGTAGCAGGACAAAAGTCAAGATGACTAGAGACAGCATAGGATGCAGTGGATGACCTTGGCATCTGCCATGTCTAATGGCTCCCCAGTGTTTGCTTCAGCTGCCTTCTTGGCCATTGGAACAAATTGTTCTCATTCACTCATTCCACTAGGGGAAGTCTTCCTATGTTTGGGGTAGACACCCCCCCCCAATTAAATGCTACTGCCTTCCACAAGGAACCAGTGTCAAATCTAAAACTCTACTATGTTCATATATATGTCTTTACATATCTGTGCACCTACTTGTTTCCTTCTAAAATAATGTAAGTTCCTTGAGGGTAAGAATTGTTTCTTCTTTTTCTCTCTTTGTATTTCCAGCAATTTGTACAGTTCCTTGTATATAATAGGTGCTTAAAATAGAAGCATGTTGAATGAATGAATAGTGAGTTGCTAAGGTCAAAAAACTTATCCCCAGAAGGCCAACCAAGAGACAGCGAACCTTTTTAAACTCAGCCATGCAGGTCGTCAAACAAAATCCAAAGTCCAGCATATGACCTGTTCGTGAAATATTTACAGGATGATAGCACCTACAGAAACCCCCAGTCCTCTTTTTACCATGATAAGACATTGGATTAAAACTTGAATGGAGACTGTACATAGACTATAACTATACAAAAGAAATCTTTTGGGGTGGCTAGGTGGCGCAGTGAATAGAGCACCGGCCCTGGAGTCAGGAGTACCTGAGTTCAAATCCAGCCTCAGACACTTAACACAAAAAACTAGCCCTGTGACCTTGGGCAAGTTGCTTAAACCCAACCTGCCCTCCAAAAAGCAAAAAAAAAAAAAAAAAAATCTTTCATTTTTGGTCCAAATCTGTGATTTCATTGACCTAGGGAATTCCCAGTGAGGAAACTCCTGCTGATCTACAGCAACTGTTTTTGCAACTTAAAGTCCTAGAGAGTTCCCTGGAAGCACTGAGAGATTTAAATGACTTGCCCAGTGCCAGACAGCTATAATAAAAGTGCTAATTATAACTAGCATGTTTCATAGTGCCTGCTCCACAAAGGCCTTAACAAATAGCATCTCACTTGTTCCTCAAACAGCACTGGAAGGTAGGTGTTATTATCATCTCAAGGCAGGCAGATGACTTGCCCAGGGTCATGAATAAAGGTCTGAGGCTAGATTGGAACTCAGGTCTTCCTGACTCCAAGCTCAGTACTCTAGCTGCCTAACAGATGTCAGAGGTGGGGCTTGAATTCAGCTCATTTTGACCCTACATACAGTTCTATCTACTACACACACTGCCTCTCTCTCTCTCTATATATAGAAGGAATATATGTGTGTAAACATTATGTATATGTATGTATATATACATAGATATGTATTTGTGTGTATGTATATGACTCCAAATATGCATGTGTGCATATATGTCTCAAAACACATCTCCAAAATAGGGTGAATGGACAAAGACAATGGAAAGGAATAGAGAAGAAGAGAGTAATTTATAGGGTGCTATTATTGGATTTAAATTGATAAACATTTAATAAGTTCCCACTAAGTTCAAAGTATTATGCTCAGCATTAGAGAAATGAGTGAAAATTAATATATTCAGGCCTGAAAGAGTTTACCTTTGATCTCTAGATATTTATATATGTCATTTTTGAAAGTTTTATTATAAAACAAATTTGATTACCTTCACTATTGCTTCAAGTTGAATTCCTTTTTTTTTTTTTAAGAAAGAGAAATCGTGGCTAAGAAGAGAACCAGACACATGGAGAGGAGCAAATGTCAAAGTTTTCAAAAGAGGAAAAAGGTAGAATCAAGACACTAAAGCTTGGTCAGCTTGACACTTACTAGAGAGGGAGTCTGGAACAGATAAAGGTCTGGTCTTGGGAAGACCTGGGCTCAGCTTTGACCTCTGATACACTGGCTATGTGACCCTGGGCATTTAACTTCTCTGTATTCTAGGTAACTCTTTTCTCCTCAAAGCAGCTGCCAGCCTGTGCTGGTAGAGTAATTCCCATTCATGCAGGAAATCACAAGTGTAGTCAGATCAGATAAACAGAAAACCTTGACCCCTATAAGAAAAGTTTCAAAACAATTTATTACACACAGAGGCTCCCCAACTACGCAGGAGAGTTCAAAGTACTTAGAATGGCATTGAAGGTCTTCAACCTGTGCCCAAGTCCCACCATTCTTGCTCTTGCTTTTGTCATCTGTACTTATATCCTATCAAGCTAAATAAGCATTGGGTTTTCTTGCCTCAGTATAACAATGTTATATTAATGTATATAATAAATTAATATTTGAATATTTAAATTTAATTGAATTTAAATTTAAATTAAATTAAATATTTTAAAATTTAAAAAATAATATATATAATTAATAAATAAATAAACAACAAATGTTTATAAAGAGTCTACCCCAAGCAGAGTGCTGAGTGTCAGATACAACACTGAGATCATAATCAGTCTAGTAGGGACATATGATACCAACACACACACACACACACACAC
>CM053599.1:178624507-178642658 GCA_028646575.1 Pseudocheirus occidentalis | reverse complement strand
GGGCGGCTAGGTGGCACAGTGAGTAGAGCACTGGCCCTGGAGTCAGGAGGACCTGAGTTCAAATCCGGCCTCAGACACTTGACACACTAACTAGCCGTGTGACTTTGGGCAAGTCACTTAACCCCAACTGCCCTAAAAAAAAAAAAGTATTAATAAATTTTGTGTTGATGCAAAAGGTACTTCCCAACAAACACCCATATAAACCTTTTCAAGTACATTTCCTGAAAAAATTAAGTTGTTAACAGAAAGGAGCACAGAAATAACCATCTCACAGAAGCCATATCTATACTACCAGTGGGATAGAGTGAAAAAATTAATTTTCCACATCTGCAGAACTTAGAAGAAAAGCTTTGTCCTTAGTATTATTTCAGTGTGGTTGGCTAGGTGGCACAGTGAATAGAGCACCGACCCTGGAGTCAGGAGGAACTGAGTTCAGTTCTGGCCTCAGACACTTAACACACGCACACACACACACACACACACACAGTAGCCATGTGACCTTGGGCAAGTCACTTCACCCCAACTGCCCTCCAAAAAAAGCAAATATATATCTATATCTTGCCTTGGGGGGGTAGCTAGTTGGCACAGTAAATAGAGCACTGGCCCTGGAGTCAGGACAACCTGAGTTCAAATCCAACCTCAGACACTTAACACAAAACTAGCCGTGTGACCTTGGGCAAGTCGCTTAACCTCAATTGCCCTGCCCTCCCTCCTCCAAAAAACATAAAGAAAAATAAAATAATAAAATAATATAAAAATAAAGTATTATCTCCATGTTGTTCTTATACCAGAATTTTATATATATCTTATTATTGTTTAAATGTGCGAATTTAATGAGAAAGAAAAGAATATTCATGGTGGCTAATTTTTACCTTTTCATGAACATAAATGAGTTTTTGTGACAGAATTATAGTTACTAGAAAATGATGGTAGAGCAGACTAGAAATCCAGAATTTACTAGAGAATTATAAACAGAAAAACTTGTGTAGTGAGGAAGGGAGGGACTTTGCAAATCCTGTTATTATGGTATTCTTTGAGCATTGTCCTTTCTTATACTGTAGGCATCCTTTGGACATTGGAGTCAAGGTCTGAAGATTTCTATGCATGATCCCAAAATGCAGGTAAGATGAAGCACTATATTTGAAATCTTTTTAATTCTTTTCAGAAATAACCATCTCACAGAAGCCATATCTATACTACCAGTGGGATGGAGTGAAAAAAATTAATTTTCCTCATCTGCAAAACTTAGAAGAAAAGCTGTGTCCTTTGGAGGATTTTGCATGTTGTGTACATGTGTGCATATCACATACCTTAAAAACCATATTAAGAAAGATGTATGTTATTAATATATCATGATGCATTTTTAAAGAGCCAGTCATCACATTTTTACTATTAATGGGATTCTTTATGTTGGCTGTCTTGTGTGTGAATAGTAAACAAACATTTTTAATAAAAGGCTTCCAGATTTATTCTTATTTTAAAAACTTTATCTTATTTTTATTAATGCTTTTTTATTTTTATATTACATTCATTTCTGAATGTATCTCCCCTCTGCCTAGAGACCTATCCCTTGTAACAAAGATTTTTTTTTAAAAGAGGGAAAACAGTTCTTCAAATCTTATAAACATTTTTCTCTTGTAACTCCTCTAGGGCCCTCCTTGGTCATTACTATCACAGAATGTTGTTTCATTTTGTATTTTTTCCATTTACATTGTATACATAATGACTAGGATAATGTAAATGGAAAGGACAGATTCGTTTTAAATTGCATTCCTGTAGTGAAAAACTTTTAGACTCTGGGGGTGTGTGGGTGTGGGTGGGTGTGTCTGTTGGTAGGGATTCGAGTTCTATGTGAGAGGCTAAATGGAGAGGTGGCAAGTCCATTGGCTCCAGGCAGAATCCAGTATTAAAATGAGAGATCTTGTTTCTTTGTGTATGTTGTGTTTTTGTATTTTCTTCCCTTTGCTAGGTTTACAAAGATGACCAGGTAGTTGTGATTAATGACAAATATCCCAAAGCTAGATACCACTGGCTTGTGTTGCCATGGATCTCCCTTTCCACTTTGAAGAATTTAAACCAACAACATGAAGAGCTTCTCAAGCATATGCATGCCATAGGAGAGAAGATGATTGAAAGGTGTGTGGACTCTAAGCACCTGCAGTTTCGACTGGGTTATCATGCCATTCCTAGCATGAGGTAAGACTTTCTTGTAGTGCCAGGTACCATTTAGTTACATCATGGTGAGTTTCTGATCCCTTGCTACAGGTTAGGCATATTTAATATCAACTTTTTGAGGATTAGCCCCACTAAGTACAGAGTGCCCCATCACTGATATTCTGGCCACTTAGTGATGAATTATTTGGCCTTGGCAACCCACAAAACAGAAAAATGCAAAATGGCACCCCTTGTGCAACCCTTCTGACTTCAGTGAGAGGGGTAGAGTTGCAGCAGAGGAGGCATAGGATGCTAAGAATGTTGCTGTTTGTGAACCATTTATAAACTTTAACTCAGCTCTTGGTGCCTTTATTGTGAGATCCTTAACCAGTGACCAGTGAGTAAACATGCTCCAGAGCAATTGAATTCAATTCTGTGAACATTTATCCAGCACCTGCTGCATGCCAGGCACTGTGCTAAAGCCCTAGGGATACAAATAAGAAAAAGACAAATCTTGCCCTCGAGCTTACAATCTAATAGGGGGAAGACAACCAAAAAGGGAGATTGGAAAGGTGAGAGGAGACACCAGGGAGGATTGAGCACAAGAGCATCTTATTCTGTGAAGCTGAAACCAGGCAGAGCTGTAGACAGAAAAGAGAGTGAACTGTTTCTGTTCTCTGTTAAAGAAGGCTTTGGGAAGAGTTCGATCCTCTGCCCTCTAGCCCTGCGATCAGAAGCAGTAGAGGAGGCTGAGGGAGGCTGAGCACCACCTCCACTGAGTGAGCACCATGGTGGTGAATGGCTTGTGTCCTTTGGGATCCTTCTACCAAAGGCAAAACTGGGAGTCGGAATGGGAACCCTAAGTTCTCCTCAGAGAGGCCAATAAAGGATTGGACAAGGTTGGTTTTATTGGGTATCCAGAGGCAACAATCCACATTCCGTGGGATGTTTGGTCATCTTCCATTGCAGTGCTTATCATAAATATCTGAATGAAAATACTTGTGAATTTTTTGTACCAACATCTGCTGCAGAAGATGAGTGTCTACAAAGAACTCAATAAGACCTATTAAAGTATATCACCATATACTTGAATATGGCAGAAAAACAAGTCAAATATAGCCCAGGAATAATGCAGCCGGGTCCCTGTGCAGGGAGTTGGCCTTGTCTCCTACTGCTTTGACAGACCCCTGCCTCACTTACCATGCTGGCTTTTTCTTCCGCGGCCTCCCTGGGAGTTCTTGGTGGTCTTCTTGGGCAGTTTTAGGTCAGAGAGAATCATTGCTGCTTCTTTTTTTGGGGGGGGGTTTCATTCTAATTCCTTCTGGTTCATTTTTGGAATCTTAGAGTGTTTGAAGGAGAGTTGAGTTGCTCTAGCTCCTAAATTCTAGGTCCTTTCCCATTTCCAGCTTACCAGAAATACACTAATCATCCTTCACCCCTGGAGCACTTTGCGCTCTCCCCTCTGCCTCTTATTTTCTCTGACTCCTTCAAGCGTCAGTCCACCCTTGTGCAGGAACTCTTCCTCACTGTCCCCAGCAGCCTTTCCTCTCAGATTTCTTTCTGTCTGCCAGGTATATGTTGATTTACATGTTGTCTTTTCCATTAGAATGGAAATTCCTTGAGGACAGTGAATGTTTTTGCTTTTCTTTATGTCCCCCCAGCTTAGCACAGTGCCTGTCAATTAGTATGTGCTTAATAGGTGTTTGGTTTTTTGGGTTGTGGTTTTTATTTTTTTGGGTTTTTTTTGGTTTTTGGTTTTTTGGAAGGCAGTTGGGGGTTAAGTGACTTGCCCAAGGTCACACAGCTAGTTTTGTGGTAAGTGTCTGAGGCCAGATTTGCACTCAGGTCCTCCTGACTCCAGGGCCGGTGCTCTATTCGCTGCACCACCAAGCCACCCCAGTAGGTGGTTGTTGACTGATCTCATTGGTCTTCTGAAGTTACGGTTGTTAGGCTGATCAGAGCTCTGAATTCTTTCAGTTTTCCTCTATAGTGTTGTAGTTGAAGTATAAATCATTCTGGTTCTGCTTATTTCTTTTAACATCAGTTCATAAAAGTCTTCCTAAGTTTCTCTGAAATCCTTATATTTATCAGTTTTTTCTAGCACAATTATATTCACATTAGTTTTAAAGAAACCATTTAAGGACTGGGAAATGTTGGGGAAGCGAGGTGGGGTAGTAGATAGAGGATCAGTTTTGTGATCAGGAAGATCTGAAGTTTGGATCCTCCCTCAAACACAAGCTGTGTGGTTCCAGACAAATCACTTCACTCTTCTCAGCCTCAGTTTCTTTATCTATAAAATGGGGATAATAGTAGCACCCACTTCTGTGGTGAGAGTTAAATGGGATAACAGATGTCAGACTTTAAAGAGCTGTATTAGTGTCACCTATCATCCTCATCATCATTTTAAACTTCTTAAAATTGCATTTAAAATAACTTCTTCATCCTTTTTTCACCATCTGCCCCATCTAGCCATGTGCATCTTCATGTTATCAGTCAGGATTTTGATTCTCCTTGCCTCAAGAACAAAAAGCACTGGAATTCTTTCAATACAGACTACTTCCTTGAGTCACAAGGTAAACAACTTTAAAAAACCTTTTGTTTAATTTTCCTACTTTATTATATCCCTGAATTAAGTCATAATATAGATCTCCCCCCACAAAGTACATCTTCTGACAACCTCCAAGGACTGTCCAGGTATTTGGGTTGGACCTTAATTTTTTTTTGTATGGAATGTTTGAAAGAAATGAACCATTTGCTGGGCGCTGGACTTCTTTCATTATGCAGGCTTGACATGTGTGGCGCAGTCGTTATGTTTTGTTTGGAAAAGAAGTAACTGATGCCCCCTTGGAAATTTTTTGCAGTCTCTCAGTCATCTTCCATCTCTCCCATCACACTGTCAGCTAGATCCTTTTGGAGATACTGCTGCTGGCAGGGAAGAGGTGCTTATCTAAGTACAAGTTTCTGAGGTTAACTTGTCCTGTGGTTGCATATAAATGTCTGTGGATTTACTGTTGTTTTGCTTTTCTTAGATATTTTCCCTATTGCTAGGATGGATAATCTAGAGTTGGCTGTGATTTGAATAGTGTACCAGAAGGGAGATAGCATTTATGGTTAGAATAGAAAGACTATTAGACACATACAGTCTAGAGAAGAGCCGGTTCAGTGAAGCTAAATCCCTTTTCAGGCTATTCCTCCTTTTTCTGATTCTTCCAATCTGAAGTAAGACTTTTTGATAATTCATTTCTCCTCCTGTTTGGAATTTAAGCCTTGGTTCAGTGGGGGTGGAAGAAATTATATTATTATGTATTGACCTCTTTTCTTGAGATCATTTTCCAAGAGGTTCAGCTTCTCCCATCTTCATTTCTTAATGACTGAGATGCCTTCCTTCACCATCTCCTCTTTCACCCCTCTCCCAAATAGAGATGTGCCCCCTTCATGCCGAGTCAAACCCATCTATGTGCGCAAGTGATCCCCTTCAGGCTTTGTAGCATATTTCCCCTCTTATCATCCCCTACACTCTCACTAATATTCAGTCTCTTCCTCTCTACTGCCTATGTCTCCCTTACCCTCAGAATACCCTTACTTATTAGTTCCATCACCAATAACTATTGTCTCATATTTTCCTTTTTGTGTGACTAAACTCAGTAAGGAGGCTGCCTACAATTGATAACCTTCACTCTCCTTTCACTCTGGCTTTCAGCCCCATCATCCCACTAAAACTGTTCTTGACAAAGTTGCTAACGTTCTTTTAATTGCCAGAGTTAATGACCTTTTGTCAGTCTTCTGCTTCCTGACCTCTTTGCAGCCTTTCACAGTGCTGGTCAGGCTCTTCTCCTTGGGTTCTTATAACGCCGCTTTCTCCTACTTCTCCTCCTGCCTCTGACCATTCCTGAATTCTTCTTTGCTGGATCCAGGTCACACCCTCCAGCTGTGGCTGTTACCAGGGCCCTTATCTTGGTTATTCTCCCGCTCTGTTTTTTCACTTAGTGATCTCTTTAGCTTCTCTAGGTTCAGTTATCACATGTAGATGATTCTCTCTCTCTCTCTCTCTCTCTCTCTCTCTCTCTCTGTCTCTCTCTTTTTCACACACACACACACACACACACACACACACACACACACACACACACACACACACACACACCTCTCTGCCTATGGGACATTCAGTACTGGATGTCTCCTAGAAATTTAAGTTCAGCCTGTCCAAAACTGAGCTTATCTTTCTTTCTACCTCCTCCCTTCTTCCTGTCTTCCCTGCCACATTCCTCCCAGGGGAGGAAAGGGAACAAGCATTTGTCAGTCTCCTCCTGTGTGCCAGCACTTTACACATAGTTTCTCTTTTGATCCTTACAACAGCCCTGGGAGTTAGATGCCATTGTTACAGATAAGAAAACTAAGGCAGACAGATTTTTAGTGACTTGGAGGGTCACACAGCTGATAAGTATATGAGATAGATTTGAATTCAGGACTTCCTGACTCCTGCTCAGTGCTTTATCTCCTGTACCACCTAGCTGCCCAGTCACCCAGGCTCTCCTCGGTGACTCCAGTGACTCTGGTGACTCCGTGACTGTGCTTGCTCTTGCCCCCCAGGCATTCTGTTTTCCAATCCTGTTGATGCTACCTTTGTGGTATCTCTGGTATTCGCCTCTTTCTCTCCTTTGCCACTGCCGCTGAGCTGACCACGGTGCAGGCTCTCATTGCCTCGTGCCTGAACTGTTGCCGCAATCTGCAGGTGGGGTCTCCCTGCTGCAGATCTCTTCCTGCTCCACTTCATTCTCCTCTTAGCTATCAAAGTGGTCTTCCTGAGGCATAGGTTTGACCGTGTCACCCCTCTCTTCAGTAAACTCCACTGACACCTTACCACTTCCAGTATCATATAAAATCTGCTGGCTTTTGTAACCCTTCCAGCCTGTCCTCTTCCTCCCTTTGCAGTCTTCTTACATGTCATTCTATGATCCAGTGATGAGGGCCTTTCTGTCTCCCTGCTCTGTGCATTTTTACTGGCCGTCCCCCATACTGGGGTGCTCTCCCTCTCTTCCCATCTAGTCTCAGATCTCCCCTTCTGTAAGAAACTTCTCACTGAGATTACCTGCAGTTTATCATAAAACTTTTGCACGTAGTCATTTACATGGTATCTCTCCCGTTTGATTGTGAGCTCATTGAAGGCAGGGGCGCTTTTTCTTTTACTATATATACCCAACACTTAGTATAAGGCCTGGCTCATAGGAAGCACTTAATAAATGCTTGCTGTCTTGATTTGACTGCCTCGTCCCTTGCTGTCCTTACTTGAAGCTTTGTATTGAAAAGGCTATAATTAGGAACTGCCTTTTGCCCAAGGTCATGGGTCATTAAAAAAGTTTTTTGAACTGATTTTTTTTTTTTATGCATCACTGTGACATCTTCCAATATCCTCTGTCCTTCCTCCCAGAGAGCCATTCCATATAACAGATAGTATTTTTAAGAAAGAAATAAACATCAACAAAGCCAATCAGTACATTAAAAAAAGCATTTTCAGTGTTGCACACCCATGGACCTACCTTCCAGCTTGGTAAAGACAGGACAGGAATTTTCTCCTGTTTCTTCTTCAGGGCCAGTCTTGTTCTCTGTAATTTTGGAGCATTCACTTGTTACCATTTTGTGGTGATTCTCTTCCTTTTCATTGGTGTCATCATGCATATTGTTTTCTTGTCTCTGCTTCACTTCACTTTGCATCAGTTCATGTAAGGCTTTCTGTGCTTCTCTTTATTTATCATATTCATACGTTTTACAGCTCAGTAATATTCCGTTACATTCATGTATCACAATTTGTTTAATTATTCCTCAGTCAATGGATAGTTACTTCATTACTAATTCTTTGCTACCACAAAAAGTGTTGCTAAAAATATTTTGGTGTCTGTGAGGACTTTGTCCTTATTGGTGACATCCTTGGGGTATAAACCTAATAATAGCCTTCCTGGGTCAAAGGGAATTAATTTTTGTAATTAATTTTGTAATTCCAAATTGCCTTCCAAAATGGAACATCAACACTGAGGTGAGCTGCCTCTTTTAGTATTCCCTCCAACATTGACTGTTTCTGACTTTTGTCATCTTTGCCAGTTGTTAGGCCTTGACGTAAAACCTCAGAGTTGTTTTGTTGCCTTTCTTTTATTATTAGTGTTTTTAAAGCATTTTTTCATATTCTTTGCAGTTTATTTGCAAAGAATATGAAAATATTTTTCTTTTGAAGACTGTTCGTATCTTTTGAACACTCTATGGAAAGCCATTGGGGAATAGCTTTTAGGTAGATACATAGATGGGCTGATAATTATATTTCTCGTATGGCTGTCTCCCTTCTTATTCTAAATACATTCATTTTGTTTGTTCTGAAACTTTTGTTTCATGTAGTCAAAATTATCTGCTTTCATCATCTGTAATTTCTTCTCTCCTGTGTTTGGTTAAGAATACATCTTCTACCTACAACTATCAAAGGTATATGTTTTGTGTAGGGTATTTTAAAGTACACTAATGTAATACATCTTGATGAAATTTCATCTCTCACAGAAGACATGAAAGTATACAACCAAGCCAGATTTTTTTTCTTATGTGAAATCTAGTATCCTGTGAGTGGATTCCAAAATATGATCCATGCTTATAAGTTCCTTAGTTCAGTTATCTGTACCTCTTCTGTTTATACTATTGAGAGGAGGCTAAATCTCTCTTTCCTCCCTATCCCCCACAGATGTAATAAAAATGATCCAGAAAGATGGAAAAGTGACTGTTCCAGAAGGAATATCTGACCTTTTGAAGCTACCACTGCTTTGTCATATATGCAAAGAGCAGCAACCCACCATCCCCCAGCTGAAAGATCATCTCAGGAAACATGCATCAAAGTGATTTTGTTGAACTGACTACTTTTAGGAAGAGAATCTGAAGCCTGGGTGTTAGGAGTGAACTTATACCTAATACCTTTTCTGGATTTTTTCAGAAGCAGAAGAAAGAACTGGTACTTGCTTAATTAAAATGAATCATCTTTTAAAATGCCATGCTTTATTCTTCTGATCATGAAAATGGGTATTTAGCCACATTTCTGAGGTAAGAATATACATATGCCAGTAATAGGTTGAGGTCAGTGAGGTGTTGCAGTTAGAGTTCTGGGCCTGGAGTCCGGAAGATCTGAGTTCAAATATGACCTCAGATAGTTATTAGCTGTGTGATCTTGGGCAAGTCACTTAACCCCCATTTGCTTTAGTTCCTCATCTGTAAATTGAGGACACATTGGAGAAGGAAATGGCAAGCCACTCCAGTGTCTTTGCCAAGAAAAACCCACAGACTTTGTCCATGGGGTCCTGGAGAGTTGGACACGACTGAACAACAACAGATAATAGGTTATCTGTTGTATGTGAATATGACATTCCAGGACATTTACACACACATTTTTTAAAGTTGTTTTTCTCATAGTAGGGATAGTAAAAATTACTTCCCCATAATCATACAGTATCAGAACAGAGACTTCAAATCTGGTGTTCTTTCTACTACATTTGTACTTCTCAAGGCCAAAAGTAAAGCAATGTATAACCTCAGACTCTTTAATAGCATGTTCTAAAAGACCACTCAAAAATCTGCTTTTCAGATTAGGGCTGTATTATATATTTTCTCTATCAATGATTCAGGAGATGGTTGGATTTAGGGACTCAAGTGCTTGGAGACAGGAAGACCTAGGTCCAAATCTCATATTGCGTCTTTGGGACCATTAACGAGGCAGTTAATGCTTCAGAGCTTCAGGTGACTCTACAAGTATACATTACATATGGGTTGTGTTAAGTGGCTAATTATTAATTAATTAATAACAAAGATACTATTTAATAAAATGTTAGTTATTAAGTGCCTATTGAAGCAATTTCTGTTGGTCTGCTTCAGGAAAGTGTTCAGACTCTTAAGGAAAATTTAAATATAATCTGGAGGATATGAGTTTGTCAATTTTAACAGTCTTAAGACATTAAGTAGTTTGAGACATCTGAAAGGTCAGATCAGAAGCATGAGAAGTTCTGAATCACTGAAAGTCACTGCAAGAAGAATATGCATAGAACCAAATAATTGCTTTTTTTTAGGCAAATAAAGATGTGGAGGTGGCACTAACTCCTGTAGAGTCTAGACTAATTTTTGTAGTTTCTCACCTTACAAGGTAATGAAAAAATGAAGTTGTTCTTGGTTGAACCACGCAAAACATTTTTATGCTGCAGTTTTTTAAATTGAGTTTATACTGAAGAATAATGTTTTGTTTTGTTTTTAAATCCCTGCAATATTTGCCATTGACTGAGCCTGATCATAAAATTGCTATTCAGTATTTAGAAAAACCCAGTTTTTTTTTATTCACTTTCTATTAATATAGCAACTTAAAAATAAATAGCTGGTCTTCCTAAGATAATGTTAGTTCAAAGTTAACTCATATTGTGTTTACTTTTAAGGCTTAATGTCTTGTTTTTACTGAACTATTTTCTTCAAAAAATTTTTTATTGCAAGTGATGGTCTGTTGAGTGGGAAAGGGAAGAGCAACATCATTGAAAATGAGGATGATACAATGCTGTAACACATTAATAAAGTTCTTTTTTATATCAGCAAAGATCCCCACTGTCTTTCACAGCTGTACAAGATGCTGCTCTAATTATTCCATCCAATGTCATCTTCTCCTTGAATGTGCTCAGCTTTGGTGGGGGAAAGTGGTTCCACATCCTGCCATGGAGAAAAATATTTTCTAACAAAATACAACCTGTTGTGCTTGACAGAGGTAGGGTAGAAGAGGTGACACCACCGTGCAGGGAGGACCTAAAGGCTCTCAGATCTCTCTTCTAACCCTCTTCCACCTGGTCAGGTAGCACAGTGGTGCTTCCCTGCCCCCTCCTGCCTCAGGTTGACGGGGTTCCCGATTCTTGTGTGCTCTGTCCCACTTTGGCCTGACCATTCTTTGTGTCCTTGACCTCCTCGTTGGATGCATAACCACCCTGGATTCTGATCTTGGTGTTTAGGAGCATGGTCTTGCTTCCATCTTGCTCTTTCCCTTAGCAGTTCAGTCTGGCGCTCCTGACCTAGCTGTGTTCTATCTCCAGTTCACTAGAGAGCTGCTAGAAGAACAGAGGAGGGGAGCCCCCGGCCCTGCCTTTCACAGTGCCACTAGGTAACACAGGAGAGGCTTTGACTGTCCTTGACACAGAGATGGCAGTTTTTTCTGGCCAAGAATTCAAAAACAAACAGGTAGTTGGACTGGCCCTGCCTATTGCTGTACAATTCCTACCTGTTGGTCCAGGAAACAGGAAGTGCTACACCTGGAAAGACTGAGAGGGGTTTGCCAGCAGAACTCAGTGTTTGCTCACTTGTTTTTGTGAGCAAGTCCCCAGATTTGCATTTTTTTATATACTTGAGTAGCTTGGAAGGAGGGAAGGAAGGAAGGAAGGAAGGAAGGAAGGAGCACATTTATTAAGTACCTGCTTGCGCTAGGCACCGTGACAAGTGCTTTTACAAACATCTCATTTAATCCTTACAACCCTGAGGGGTAGATGCTGTTAAGATGCCCATTTTACAGTTGAGAAAACTGAGGCAGTGGTTAGTGTGTTTCTGAGGCTGGATTTGAACTCAGGTCTCCTTGACTCTATGACTATCCCCTGTATCACCTAACTCATAACTCGTAGGTGTGACTTTGGAATGGCTAATGAAGAGGTGATGTGTTATAGCATAAAGGAGTTGGTAGATGTGAAGTCGAGGTCTGTGTCCAGATTCCAACTCTGCTAATACACCTTTGTGGTATGGGGCAAGTGACTTAACCTCTTGGAGGCCAGTTTCCTTGATTGTAAAACTAGGGTATTGGACCTTTCTCTCTCTCTGAATCTAGCTCTAGGTCCTTTCTAGCCCTAAGTCCATGACACTTTGTGTCATCTCCACTCTGCCTGAAAATCTTCCAGCTATCCAGGTGGCCAGTGCTCTTATATATACCTATCTGAGCTCAGATACAAAGGGGAGGATTTTTGACTGTGAAGAGGCCAGTTTTCTGGTGAGCTTCAGTGAGTCCAGCCCTGTGTTTTAGGTACATGTAACTTGATGAAGAGAATAAAGATCTGCTTGTTCAGTTCTCTGGGACAGACTCTTTACAGTGACAAGAGCAAAAAAGATGTTTCTAGCCAAGTGTGCTTTCCCTGAAGGGTCCTGGTGACTCCACTGACAGCTGTCCCCAAATGCCTGTGTGAGGATGGTGGCTGGGACATGAACCCTGCCTGTAAGGATAGGAGGTGACATTTTGGCAGAAGGATTTGGTATTCCTTGGAACACAGTGAATAATCCCTGGATGTTCCCTTCCCAGGCCAGAAGGGCAATGCTGTTCTATACTCGTGCAGTCAAACTAGAATCATATAAACGTACATCTGGTATATGGGAACTAGGATCATAGATTTAAAAGACATTTTGTCCAATCTCATTTTCTAGATGAGAAAACAGGCCTTGGGGAGATCCTATGATTTAGCTTAAAAGGTCACATGGGTATTAAATGATCCCAGGATTCAAAATGTAGCATCCTTTCTACTTTACACTCCTCTTCTCCTTCCTCCCCAAATCTCTCCTCCTGTACTCCATCATCACACTGTGGGCATTTAGACTTTTTTCTAGTGGCCACCAATTTCTTCCCTCCTTCCTCCCAATAACCATTTTTGGGCTGTAATGAAACAGTATGTCTTTATAATAAAAAGAAATTGGTCCCTGTATAAAAATCTGCTTTGCTCCATTGACAATCCCTGGAGTGACCCCTCTCTGTGGTCACTCACAGGACTGGTTGAACCTCCACCAGAGAATTTCCCCTGTGCTTTAGATCCATTAATCTATCAGGGTTTCGGGGGTACCCACCTACCTGGCCTACAAGGCCACTAAGTGGCAGCAGAGGCATAGCAGCTAGTTTCTTTTAATTTCAAAATAACATCTTGGATTTCCAAACCCTTGCTTTGAGCATAAATATAACATCATGAAAGAAATTGAGGTTAGCTTTCTTTGAAATGCAATCCAGTTTTCAGCCTAGTGCATTTTGCATATATCTACATATGTGAAAAGACTATTTCTGGGGTAGCTAGGTGACAAAGTGAATAGAGCACCGGCCCTGAAGTCAGGAGGACCTGAGTTCAAATCTGGCCTCAGACACTTGACACACTTACTAGCCGTGTGACTCTGGGCAAGTCACTTAACCCCAATTGCCCTCCAAAAAGTAAAAAAATTAAAAAAATTAAAATGAAAAGACTATTTCCACAAGGGGTGATATAGTGCCAGAGCTGCTTGAGAGAAAAAAACTTTGGGCTCCACTTTAGTTTTGCTGTATCTGATATATAGAGAGAGATAGAGATAGATATATAGATATATGGTAGCCATCATAGATTTTTTTTTAATTGTTGATAACCTTTGGTTTTTCTATCTTCGTTTCTTAATATACCTTCTCCCCTGACTCCCTACCCTGTGAGGCTGCCCTTATTAAAAAGAAAGGGGAAAAATGGTCATGAAATGAACCATGATCAGTCCAACTCACTTCACTATCCCTGTACTTTCTGAACCAAAGTGCTCCTCCCCAGCCATCCCTCACCTTTGTTGTTTTGCCCATTAGAATGTAAAAGCAAGGGCAGGGGGCACACCCCAGTAATCCCAGCTACTGGGGAGGCTGAGAATGGACCAGATACGGCTTTATAATCAGACATTTGAAGAGCATTTAATCCCTATAAGCAGTTTTAAAAAATAGAGAAACAAGAATTCAATGAATCCACAAGACAGCAGAATAATTGTTTTCTACAGACCCCTCCAACCTAAAAACTACAAAAATCAGAAAAAGCAGATGTGTGTGTGTATATGTATGTATGTATGTATGTGTGTGTGTGTGTGTATCAGATATAGCAAAACTAAAGTGGAGCCCACAAGACAAGGATCGCCACACAAGGCGAAAGTTTCATGAAATAACATTAGAAGACTGAAATATCACACGCAGAATTTTAGTTAGAAAGGTCTTCAGAGGCTTATCTCCATCTAAACTTGAACAAGAATTCCTAATACAACAAGCCCAAGTAGTTTGAAGACCTCCAATGAGGAGGAGCCTCAGCCCATTGTACTTTTGGATATCTAATTGTTAGGAAGACTTCCTTAGACCACATCTAAGTCTGATTCTTTGTAACTGTCACCCAAGGTTCTCAGTTTTGGCCTGAGGCAAATATTTCAATTCAGTTCAACAAATAAGTAGAATACTATTTGCCAGGCACTGTAGATAGAGAGGTCAAGCAGTCCCTGCTCTCAAGCCTCACCTTAATGAGTTCAAATCTGGTTTCACAAACTTGCTAGCTGTGTGACCCTGGTCAAGTCCCTTAACCCTGTTTGCCTCAGTTTCCTCATTTATAAAATAAACTGGGGAAGGAAACAGCAAACCACTCCAGTATCTTTGCCAAGAAAACCCCAAATGGGACTACAAAGAGCCAAATTGGGCACAACTGAACAGTAACAAAAATGAGCTAAGCCCCAGGGATACAAATAAGAAAAAGACAGTTCCTGCCCTCGAGGAGCTTCTCCTTATACAGATTTAAATATAAAAAGGATTGGTACTTAGTGAAGCAATCAACAAAGTCAAAGTCTGCAAAATTATACCAATGGAACTGATTTGTAAGGCAACACTCACCAAAAAAAGGAATTAACTGTACATTTACAGCCTATTTAAAAACAAACAAATTTCTCTAGGATCTCACAGTCTGATTTCTCAAAATTAAAAAATCTGGAGCAGAGAATCTCTCTAGTGGCCCCACAAAAGCAAGCAGTTTCTCAAGGGCACCTCCATGTTAAAACTGAGCATGCTCAGAGAAGCCCAGGTTACATATATTTTATATGTGCTTATTTTTGTACATATTTTGTATATATTTTATATTTTAACTTATGTGCATATTGTTTTGATAGTGCTATTTCTGAACTCAGGAAGACCTGAGTTCAAATCCAGCTTTAGATGCTATGTGATTCTGGGCAAGTCATTTAACCTTTGCCTCTGTTTCCTTAAGTATAAAATGGGTATAATAACACCTACCTCTCAAGGTTGTTGCAAGGATCAAACGAGAAAATATTTATAAAGCACTTAACATCCTGGAGGAAGGGGAAAGCATTTATTAAGTGCCTACTTTGTGCCTACTATGAAGGGGGAAGGTGTTTACTACTATGTGCCGCCTATGCCATGTGTAGGCCTGTGCCTCCCATCCATGAATAGTTTGTATGCATTGTTCCTTTTCTAACTGAGCCTACTTTTCTTTCTTTTCTGATGTGTACCTTAGCAATTTCATTTGAATTGCCCCCAAAGTAGAAAGGATACATGGGGAAATTTCCAGTGGTTTAAGGGACCCAAAGGAAATTGCTTGGACTTCTGCAATTACCTATGGTAGAAGGACCCCCCAGAGAATATTGGTTTGCCCTGTGTAGAAAGAGATACTTTTAATCATTTGAAGAGTTTCCACCAAGGACAGATTTCTTACTTGAGAAAGAAACACTACCACACTGACCCCTAGGTCTCAAATCTCTATACGGAGATATCTGTGTGACATAGAAAACTTGGTGTGGACCAGGTTTCTCTTTTAGATAGAAGCCAATTTTCTTTGTCTTTGAGCTTTTCCTTGTGGAATGAGAAAAGTCCTAAAAGGCTAATAAAGCTAAACAAGCCAAGATATTTGGTAAGCTTTGTAAAATGCTTGTATTTTGTTGGCTTATTTGGGGAGCTTTGTGAAATGCTCCTTGTTCTGTGAATCTGAAAAACTTTGGGATAGAAAATTGTGATTTTCATCCATACTGTTCCTGGAGAAATGTCTCCTCTCTGATTTCACATGATAGGTAACTGCTGCCAAGCACGTATTTACCACAAAACAAATTATGGAAGTAAAAGCCTAAGTTTTATTATTATATTCAAGCATAGGTTCAGACCTGAGAGAAAATCTGAACAATTTTGAAGAATCTGACAAGGCTTTTTATAGAAGTTATTTTAAGAATAACAGAGAAGTAATTCGTTTACATATTGCATTCTCATACATTGCTCTTGGGCTATAAAAGTTAAAGAGAAGATAGATCCATAGTCCTGTACTTCCTTCGGTGTCATAAAAGTTGAACAAATTTAGTTAGAATCATACTCTCATACATTCCCGAAGGAAACAAACCTCATTAAGCCAGCTCTGTAGGTAAACTAAGTCAGGTTACAGATTAAACTACATTCAGGAGAATTCACAGTAGGCTGATAGAGGAGGAAGATTTACATGTCTTCAAGGAGTGACAGACAACTGAGATTCTTTCTCTGGCTTCTAAGGAATACTAAAGTGAATGTATACATCTCATTTGTTCAGGGCAAGTTAATATTGAGACAGACTTTGAGTTAGTCAAAGATTGCAGGATGAATATTTCTGAGTCCCAAATAAAGTAAAAAATTCCCGTGACAGTACATGTAGGATTGGATGACATTATTAAGTATTAATGTATTAATAACTAGCTGTTTGGAGACATTACCGTATGGCACTGGGGAAGCAAGTGAAAGGACATTGCTTATGCTTTCTCAGAGACCAGAGAGAATTGTTCAGAATTTGGAGCTAGGATGAAGGAAAAAACACCTGTGGGGGCAAACTTTAAACAAGAGGTAGTGTATAACCTGGGATTCTGAGCATGCCCAGCTCATGTACCATGGAGACAACCCAAGGGGTCTATGCAGCATGCCCTGTTTGCCTAACATGGAACCTGCTGCATCCCCTACCACATGGACAGGGATATCCTTTGACAGGCTGCCTGTGGCTTTAAAAATGGCAAGACTGAGCCAGCTGCCCTCTCCTTCAGCTTCTCTTCTGCTTCCCTTTTTTGGCCATTCTCTTTTCTGTGACTCCTGTTTGCACCCAGTTTGGATGCCATGAATTGAACCAGTGAGATGGAAGACATGCCTTTCCCTGCACCCTGTCTTACCCCCCCCCAGCTCTGAGAAATGGTGTTTGTTTCTGTTGTGTTATTTATCCTCAGTTTCAGGTCTTAGATCCTCATTGATGAGAGAGTTCAAGTCATGGTGACCTTGGAACCAGGATTACAGGTAAGATATATAGCCAGCCAGCCACGGAAGCAAGCCGTGAGAAGCCAGGGTGCCTGGAAGGTGGGCCTCAGGAGAGAACCATGGGAACCAAGCCGGGAACCTAATCCCCCATCCCCTCTCCAGATACTGTGGGTTGTACAGGGGAGAAAGGGACTTATGCCTCCCACTGTTAGGATGGTAAATAGGTACATTTATCATTATACTACAGGCAGTAAATATTCCTTTGTTAAAGCTGCATTGTGACATATACCAAGTAATCTCAGCACAGGGGAGTGCTAACTAACACTGGAAGCATCATCAAACACCTTGTATTGGAGATTATATTGCGAGTGAAATCCGGGCAGCTGAGGATTGCAGAAGGGGTATGTGAAGATGGAGGCTGTGTGAGGAACCAGGGACAGCCTATGCAAAGACACATCAGTAGGGATGCATTATGGCTCCCACTTAGTATGGCCACATGTACCCATATTAGGTACAAGCAGCACCAGCCATCTCACAGACTTGTGGAGGTCCTTGCCTGATTCCACCCCCACCTTGCAAGACAGCACAGGAGAGCAGTTAGAATAGGAGGTCATGGATGAAAGATAAGAGTGCAGAGCCAATTAGAAGAGAAAGAGCTTCCATTGTTTGACTGGTTTCAGTTCCCTGGAATTAGATGTCCCTCCCAGGTTGAATTTGTCTTCTCTAACCTCATCCCTAAACTGCTAACTCAAGCCTACATAGCACCTCCCTCAACCTCTCCTCTCTCGTTGGAGGGTGAAGGACCAAACTCCTCCCAATGCCTTCCTTTATGGTGGACTTTTCAGTTCACTCTGAAGAGGAGCCCAAAGACGGTTAGGGCTGCCTGAGACCCCAAAATACCAACATGCCGGGTCCTGCGGAAAGAATTCCACTCAAGTCTTCTCAGCCAAGGAAAAAGTAAAG
>CM053599.1:178607496-178624407 GCA_028646575.1 Pseudocheirus occidentalis | reverse complement strand
GAGCCAATGAGTAGATAGGCTCAAGGGTGGGAAGCAGATGGACATTGGAGGGCCAGGCTAGTAACAGGTTTGGGTCCAGCCACAATGAAATACTTATGGCCTCTGCAAATGCCTCCTGAAGATTCAATCAGACTTCAAGAGGTTTCCCAGAGTAAGTACCTCAAAGATTCAAGGAGAGCTCAAGAAGGGGAGGGGGGAGTCCCAGAGCCCACACCTCATCAACTCCACTGTGGTTTCAACTTCATTGACCAAGATACCCTCAAATACCTAGCTGGGTACCCCTGGTCTCTCCCCTTTCCTGCCTTGTTTTGTGTGTTGTCTCCCCACATTTGATTGTATGCTCTTTGATGGCAGGAACTATCTTTTTATTAGCTATATCCCCAATGCACATGGTAAGTACTTTATAAATGTTTTTGGACATTGGACTAGAAACTCAGCTTTGGTCAGTCCCACTCCCTGAATGAAGAGGTTACTCATAAAGAAGGTTAGGGTTGTTCTGGAGACCCCGAAATACCAACATGCTCAGTCCTGCTGAATGAATTGGACTCATCTTCTCAGCTAAAGAAAAGTAAAGTTTATTAATAGTTCATTAAAAGTTCACTATATGGGGTAGACTCAGGGAGCCTAGGTATCTGTGATGCTTGCATTGGGCAAGCAGGCCAGAGTAAGTCTGACACAGATTAAGTCTGTGCTAGGTCATTCTATGGTGCTCTCACACCACATGGAGGGAAGATGGGGTCTTATGTACAGAGGAATCTAGGGGTGGTCTAGAGGAGGAGTTTGGGGAGGGTCTTCAGGAGGAGTTAATGAAATCAATGCAAGGGTGGATTGATATTTTGATAGGCTCAAGGGTGGAAAGCAGATGGACAATAGAGGTCCAGGCTAGTAACAGAGGTTTGGGCCCAGCCACAGTGGAAAACTCATGGCCTCTGCAAATGCCTCATCAAGTGGGAAGATTCAATCAGACTTCAAGGGGTTTCCCAGAGCCTGTACCTCAAAGATTCAAGGAGAGCTCAAGGGGGCTCCCAGAGTCTGCACCTCATCATGAGTATACTCTGGGCACAAAGCTTCCTGGTCCTCAGGCTCTTCCCCTGGTGTTTTTCTCTTCTTCTTGAGCCCCCTCCTCCTTCCCTCCCAAATCTGAGGGGTCTGGACGGTGATGAAAAGGAGGTGGATCCAAAAAATGAGGAGGGAGACCAGAGATGAGCTCCTGGGAATGAGACAAATTCTGAAATACCGAGAGAGAAGCTATATGGAAACCTAGCTCTAAAGCACAAAAACCAGAGGAACTCATAATGACAGAAAAATTTCGAATTCAAAGAAAAAGTATCATTGATGAAAGAAAATGGGCCAAAATTCCTTGCAGAAAAAGAATAATGTATACATCATGAAAGAAACTACACAATAGTTCAAAAGAGAAAAAAAGTTTTAAAAGGGTTTAGGAATGAAATTGATTTGAAATCTGAGATCTTAACAGGAAGAAAAACAACAGGATAGAAAAAATAGAAAGCATGATGGAGAATTTGTCTAAAGAAATAGTCCCTGCAAGTGACAGATCTAGACAATAACAAAAGCAGAAGGAAACCTGGCAGAAGTAACAGACTTCAATTCTTAAAAGGAGCGGATTTTTTTAGTGAATGTTTATTGTTATCTTTTGTTTTTACGACACAAAATTTCTCTCAGTATTTCTTCTCTGCTCAAAGACCTAGCCCATATAACAGTATATATATATATATATATTTTTAAAAGAAACAGAGGAAGAAAAGAAAAATGTCAATCAATTCATACATCAAAAAAGTCTAGAAATATATGCAATGTTCCCTCCCCATATATCTCCCACCTCCACAGTGGAGTGGGTTCAGGGAGGCTTCTTCTATCTCTTCTTTGAAGCCATACTCGTTCTTTGTAATTTTTCCAAGTCTCTTTTTATTGTTTTGTTGATATTATTTCCATTTACAATGCTGGAATCATTATGGGCAGTTTTCTCATCTCCTCTGACTTCACTTTCTGTTAGTTCATGTACAATTTTCCATGATTCTCTTGATTCATCATAGTCATTGTTTCTTACAGCACAGTAATATTTCATTACATTCATGAACTACCATTTCTTTAGCCATTTTTTAATCAATAGGCATCAGTTTTGTTACCAGTTCTTTGCTAGTACAAAAACACTGCTTTAAATATTTTGGTGTATATGGGAACTTTCTTTTTATCAATGTCCAACTTTGGGGAATAAATCCAATAATGAACTTTCTAGAACAGGCATTTTAGGAATTTTGCATCATTCCAAAGGCTTGGAAAAATGATAGTACTAATTCATAGCTCCATCCACACACTAGTAGCATGCCTGTCTTCTCACAGTCCTTCCAACACTGACTATTCTCATCCTTCATCTTTGCCAATTTGATGGTTATGGAGGTAAAACCTCAGGATTGTAATGATTTGAATTTCTTTTATTAATGATTTGAACTATTCTTTCACATGGTTGTTAATAGTTGGCAATTTTTTTTTTGAGAAGTCACATCCTTTGACCTCTTATCTACTGGGGAATAGTTTTTGGTCATGTGTATGTATGTATATACATTACATAGCATGTGTACATAGCTGAGTGTGTTGTCTTGATTACTAAACCCTTATCTGAGAAATTTGATACAAAGATTTTTTTCCCACTTAATCAATTCTCTTCTTATCTTCAATGTATTATTTTTATGCAGAAGCTTTTCTGTTTTATATAATCAAAGTTATTCATTTTATCTTTTTTTAATTGATTCTATTCTCTGGTTAATAATACATCTATCCAAGGGTGGCTAGGTGGTGCAGTGAATAGAGCACCAGTCCTGTAGTCAGGACTGAATTCAAATCCGGCCTCAGACACTTGACACACTCACTAGCCGTGTGACCTTGGGCAAGTAGCTTAACCCCAATTGTCCTGCCCTCCCCCTCCAAAAAAATCAAAACAAATAATAATATATCTATCTGTAGCTATGAAAAGTATATGATCACTTTCTGATCTTTAACAGTATGACCACATATCCATTTTGAATTTATTGTGGTATATGATATAAATATATGATATTGGTCTAAGTCTAATTTCTACCAGACTACTAGCCAGTTTTCACAGTAGTTTTTATTCAAACAGAGAGTTCGTTTCTAAGTAACTTGTTTTGAGGTTGATTGAATGCTGAGTAATTTAATTCCATTGTTTCTGATTCTCTCTTGTCTAGTTGCTTCCATTGACCTACTTCTCTATTTTCTAACCATCACCAATTAGTTTTGATAGCTGCTGCTCTATAATATAGTTTGAAGTCTAGGCAGATCACGAGATTTCAGTGCAACTAGGTGACTCTTTAAGACTATAAAGTTAAAGAAAAGGTGCTGACCAATGTAAGTATAGGAAGTTTAACATATATGATCATTGAAATCATAGGTCAAATCTTGTACTTATCCATGAATATTTGATAGAATTCACTTGGAAAACCATCTACTCTTTGTTTTTACCCCAAAAAACTTTGGGAGTTGCTTTCTGGCCTGTTCATTTTCTTGTTTTGATATGTATTTTTACATATTTATGCTTATATATTTGTCTCAAACTCTCTGTAAGATAAACGTTATCCAGATTTCTGAACCCCACGAAGAAAACTGAGAAAGGCTAATATCAATAATTAATATTTATGCAAAAACATGAAAATACTAGCAAAGAAATTCCAACATTTTAAAAAATCAAATAGATAAGAGATCACAAAAGACAAAGAGTTTTGATTATATAAAATTCAAAGTTTTTTTCACAAACAAAATCGATGTAAGATGAGAAACTATTATGTGGTGGAAAAAAATCTTGGCATCAAATCATTTCCAATAAAAGTCTGAAATTTAAGAGGTACAGGTCATTAACACAAATGAGTCATTTCCCAATAGATAAGTGGTCAAGACGTATGAACATGCATAGTTCAAAGAGAAAGGGGAAAAGATCAACAATCACAAATAATGAGAGAAATGAAAATTAAAGCAAGGTTTGACTCCAAACCAGAAAAGTAGTAAAGATGACCAAAAGAAACAAAAAAGTAAATTCTTGAGGGACTTTAGGAAGCTACATTAACATGTTGTTAGAGATATGAATTGGTCCAAACTATTATAGAAAATAATTTTTAATTGTGGCAGAAAAGTCAATAACCTTGATGCTGTGATCCCAATGCTGAGTGTGTACCCCAGGAAGGTCAAATCCAAAAGTCATAGGCCACCATATATGTCAAATATAGGCCACATAGCAAAAGGCCATATATTTTTTTCATGTAACTTTTGTGGTAGCAAAGAAAACTAGGGGGAAATAGGTGCCATTAATTAAGAAATTACCGAACAAATTTTACTATATGATATAATGGAATATTTCTGAACTGTAAGAAATTTTGAAAATGAGACATTCATGGGAAGACTTGTGAAGGTTACAGAGGAATGAAAACAGAATCAAGAGAACAGTATACACAGTAATCACAATAATGTCAATGACAACAGGTGCAGAATTCAGATGAAATGAAATGACCAATCTTGGCTCCCAATGACAAAATGATTATTCATACTTTCCTCCTGTTGGAGTAAATAGGTGGTAGGCAACAGTTGTGCAATGTGGCACACACTGATGTGTGTGTTTAACTTTTTGTTATACAAGAGAGAATTCTGTTGGGATGTGTGCATAGTGGTATTACTGTGAAATGCCAATGGGTGCATCAATAAAGCCTTTTACAAATATTGTGTTTGAATTATCTTTTATTCAGATCTTCCGGGGGGGGCAGGAGAAAAAGATGTGGACAGATGAATCATGCAGTGCATAGTGCTATGAAATGGGATCTATCTATCTTATGGGGTTTCTGCAACAACAGAATAAGCGTGTCTACACTTGGACATTCAAAAGAAAAAAAAAGCAACTGGAATAATTAGAGCAACTTGAGGAAGGTGGTAAGGCAAACCCACAAGGTCAGTTAAGAATAATTTGTTTCAGTCTAACATGAATGTCCTTCACATTGGCAGGAAGTCCTCTACATCTCATTCTCCCTGTCAACTGGGTGTATACTTTGAGTTGTTTTCCCAGGAGCAATGATGGATTTCCCGGTTCTATCCTTCTTCTCACCCAGTAACTCCTCTTGACCATATGGCAAACATCTCCGAGACTCCCAAATAGATTTTGGAGCTCAGTCTCTGGCTATGATATGTTGGGGGTAGGCAGAGAGGTCACAGATACACATGGTGATCTATACCACTATTCTGACTTCTTTCATTTTATTGCTTTTCCAATATTAGGAGTGGAGGCAGAAGGTCTGAAGCAAATCACAACTGACATAACTTGTAAAATTTTCATTCTGAATCATGAACATTAACACACCTACTCATAGTTGACTTGTTCTTCATAATGACTGCCAATGGCTAAAGCAAAATGGAGTCCTTTTTTTTTAATGTAATATTCTTGGAAAAGTTCCCCTCTCATTTATTCTTTCTGCTCTTTTTATTCTGACTCACCCTTCTGAAGACTCCTTCCTGTTTCTCAGTGCTTCTTTTCTTTCTTTCTTAGCTGATCACATCCTGTATCTCATATTTGGTTCCTCCTCAAGGGGTTCATGGTGTTCTGTGTGTTTATATTCTTAGCAGCTTGTACACCTTGATCTTCAGCCAACTTTGATAATATTTCACATACATTTGTGCTAATTCCCATTATCCCTTGCTGCAGCATATTTGGCTAATTGGTCATTATCCCAAATCACACAGTTTCATTGGTATAATGAATTTATCCTTTTCTTTCTTCTGATGCTAGCACAGTGCGCAGCGCATAGTAGGCATTTAATACGTGTTTGTTGAACTGATTGGGGTAATTCTGTCCATTTCTGTTAAAACAGAAACAAACAAAGATGTTTTGACCTTGATTAGTTGAGGAGTAGCCAGTATGGTGAAGGACTCTTAGATCATGGCATATGGCAGGAAGGCAATCATAACTAACATTTATATAATGCTTTACTTAGCGTTTTACAATATCTCGTTTGAGGCAGATGTTATTACAATCCCCCTCTTTTAGCTGAGGAAGTGGAGGAAGACTGATGTTAAAGAACTTTCCTAGGGTCATAAAGCTGGTAGATGTTTGAGGTTAGATTTGAACTTGGGTCTTTCAGACTCCAGGCCTGGCACTCTAACCGCTTGGCCACCAATATGCAATGGGTCTTAGTGGACTGTCTCTCTCAGTCTGCAGAGAGGGAGAGAAGTCTATCACTCTCCTACATATGGTGGCAAGCTGACTACTCTCTGGATGATGATCTGCCTGCAGAGGGAAAGGAATGTTGTATCCACATAGCAGGGATGGGGTGGGCATGGCTCCATATTTCTGTTGTTTCCAAGAGGATTGACTGTGGAAGAGAGGACTCCCTGAGCCTCTTCTTCTAAAGAAAAGAGAAACACCTTTGTATCTGAGGTACTTTGAGCCTTGGAGTGGTAGTTGTAACACAATGGTGTCTTTCAGTCTAGGATTTTTGGCTTATGCTGCTTCAGAGATCTCATAAGTCATATACTAGAAATAATGGAAAGTATGGTCAGGGCTGGCCTAGAGCCACCTATCTGAACTGTAATGGCTAAATTTACATCTTTAGTTTCCCATCCCCAAAGAAAGATGTCCCAACGTAGGAATGGGATATAATAAACCTCTACAAAATTAATCTTTCTGCTCTTAGTTTGGGAATTAATGTTAATGACCACATCTTATACTCTGGTACTGGGGTACTTATTTCAAAATTTCAATGCATCTGTGATCTTGATGATATAGCTACTACCTCCAGTAATGCAGCTCAGAACCCATCTATGCCCCTTTCTTCAATTCAGCTTGCATCTGTATCTTAACACAAGTTCTGCACAGGAAGTCTGCCCATCCTGTTAGGGGCCTCTCTCTAGTCTTTTCTACAGTATTACATAGTGTGGAATTCATGAGCTATTCACCAGCCATACTTCGTTTTAACCATAGACTCATCTATCTTCCGGTCATACATATCTCTGCTGATTTTCATATCACTTCTCTTGTTGATTCTTGGTTGATAATGAGTTTCAGCCTCCATACACCCACCATGTGTCTTTCCATTATCATTTGGAAGACTTTCAACTTGAATTCTTTGAGACTGTGACTTTCTATGACTCACAGTGATAGAACTGGGAAAAGATTATTGTTTAAAAGATGAGCTTTTGCTTCAGGGAGAAGCTTAGGGTCTTAAAAGGAACATCGCAGTTTCCCGAAGATAACGTAACTCACTCTTTTTTTGTTTAATTCTGGGTCCATTGTCTGGATCATTGTCATTGTCCATTTACAATGTCTGTGGAGTATTGGATCAATTCCATGGGTTTTTCATTCAACTGAATATCCTAGGTAAGGGCAAGAATGTTAATAATTGCTTTTGCCAATTGTATTTAGTGTGTCTCACTAACTTTACATGCGTCTGCTGTTTTCACAGACAACAAAATAGCTTGGCTGTCGGTAGTGGCCAATGCCATTGCCACAGTCCTTGCCTTGAGAAGACTGGGAGTTGATAACCAATTAGGGATTGTCATGGTGTTTACTTCCCTGGTGGAACCCATTAAGAAGAAGTGATTATTGCCATGAAGGCTGGTTTAATTTCTATGTAGGTTCCTGAATAAAGTCATTGAATTAAGAACAATCTAGAATTCTAGAGTCTATGATGTAGATTTGGAAGGAAGTACTATTTCATTTGGATTTGTGCCAAAAGATTATTTTTCCACATACCCATCAGAAACTATAAGAGGAGTTAACATTATTTAAAATCTTACATTTGTTCCTATTTTTCTTTAAGTATTACTTTAAAAAAATTTTATATATCACTTTCATTTTCAAATATAGACACCTTCCTTCATCTATCCAGAGCACCAGCTTTTATAACAAAGATTTTAAAGGAAAGGGGGAAAACGCACATCTTCAGAACCAAGCAACACATCAACTGTGCCAGATAGTATATGTAATATTTCATACCCATAGTCCCCTATCTCTGCAAAAAGGGAAGGGAGTTGCATTTTTTCCACTCTTGTCTGGGTCCAAACTTGGCCATTGTAATTATACAGCATAAGGTTTCAATCTTCTTTTCCATTTCCATTGTCATAGTCATTGTCTATCTTGTTTCCTGGTTGTGCTTTCTTTACTCTGCATTCTTTCATATGTCTTCATGCTTCTCTGAATTATTCATATTTATCATTTCTTGTGGCACAGACAATTCCATCACATTCACGTACTATGTATATAAATTGTAATTTATAAAGCCATTTCCCAACTGATGAGCATCTATTTAACTTTCAATTTCTGCTATCACAAAATGTGCTGACATGAATATTTGAGTGTATATGTGACCTTCCTATCTGCCTCTGACTTCCTTGGGGTCTCTCTGCCTAGCACAGTGGAATCTCTGGGTCTCAAAGACTATGGGTATTTAGTCACTTTTTTTTTTTAGCATTGTTTCAAATTATCTTGACTTGCTTTTGGTATGAACCTGTGATTTCCTTGATGTAGGGAACTCCCAATGTGAGAACTCTCCCTACTAATTTTCAGTCTTAAAGAGATGCTTGAAACACTGACAGCTTAAGTGACTTGCCCCAGAGTCTCACAGCCAGTATATGTCAGAAGCAGGACTTAAAAATGGGTCTTTCTGATCCTGAAGCCAGCTCCATACATTATGCTATACTGCCTTGTAGCTAATATAGTTTCAAAAGCCAGACAGTGTATATATACACTGTCTGGAAAAAAAAGGGCAAACATATATATACACACACACACACACACACACACACACACTGTCTGGAAAAAAAAGGATTTTTATTCTGTTTGTTCAGTCGAACAAAAACCTCTCCAATGATATTGTCGTCATCACTTGTTAGTCCACAGACAGTTGCTAAGCACCAGCCATGTAACGGGTAACTTGCTAAGCATGGTTATACAAAGATTGGTCAGTGAGAGTCTCTGCTTTCAAGGAACTTACAGTGGAATGGGGAAAGACAACATGCAAACAACTATGTATTAACAAGATATATAGATACATTTATATAGGCAGTAATCAACAGAGGGAACATGCTAGCATTAAAGGGTATTGGGGAAAGACTTCCTCTAGAGCAGCGGTTCTCAATCTGTGGATTGTGACCCCTTTGGGGGTCAAATGACCCTTTCACAGGGGTCGCCTAAGACCGTCAGAAAACACTTGTTTCCAATGGTCTTAGGAACCAAGACACCTCTCCTCCATCCATCTCCAGGCCAATCCACCCACATGCAGATACACCCACATATGAGGACTAAAGGATTGGGGCATTAGGAAGGTTGAGAGCCACTGCTCTAGAGGGTGGGATTTAAGTGGGGCTTGGAAGAAGCTTGGGAAGTTACAAGACAGAGCTGAGGAGACAGAGCATTTCCACCATGGGTGACAGCCAGTGAAAATGCAGAGTCTGCAGGTGATGTGTGTAAAGCCAAGCACTCACAGCTTTTTAGAAGAATGCTACTGTGAACAGCTTTTAAGGTTCTGAATACACAGTATAGTGAACACTCTATTCCATAACAAATCAAAGCAAAACATTTACAGAAATCGAAGTACAGCATTCACAATATTACAGCTTATCACAGATAATCAAAATACAGCATTCACAACAACTTGTCACAGAAAATGTGCACATAATTTCCACTACAGTGGTCACAAAGTTTTCAACAATGAACAATCATTTCGTAACTCAAGCATTCACAAAATCCTTAATTCAATCACAAAGTACAATAGTCAAAGTTTCCCACTCATGGGGCATTCTAGGTTACAAATCAATTACTTATTCAGTCATCAATCACTAAGTGCAATCATTCAGTCAATCAATTGTCCTTTATTATTCACTATTCAATCATCAGAAAATACACAGATCCTCCACCCCTAGGTCACTAGTAAATTTACAATTTTTCAGTCAGTACACAGTATCCAAATAAAATCTTCTTTCAGCTTGATTCTCAGTGGTTTCTCAGATTCCCTGGATCCCCTTCCATGGTCCCAGATAGTACCTGGATTCACCAAACTGTCATCTGGATTCAAATGCAGACAGCTCCCAGGTCCTTGTGCAGTCTCTGTTCCACATTGGAGCTCACAGTGTCCAGTCCATCTCAAATCCTTCACAGTCTCTGTTCCCAGGAAATCAAGGCCCAACAAAGCCATAAACAAGTTTATACAAAGTACAAGCACCACAGTCATGCTTCCTCAGTCCTCCGGCAGCTCCAGCTGGCCCTTGGACTCAGCAGAAGTCTCAGCTGGCTCTCAGAATCAAAATCACTCCATCCAGGTTCTCCAAATCAAAATCATTCTCTCATTCTGGGAGGGGCATTCCTCTTCAGCCTCCTGGGCTCTTCAGCCTCTCCGGCAGTAGCAGCCTCTGCCTCCAGACGCCTGTCCCAAGAAATTCTGACCACCCCTCTCTGAGGCTTTTCTTTATATACACACAGGATCAGCTGCTTCCTATTTCAGCCAACCCCTTCCTGTTACATTAGGAATAGGGGTTCATACCTTCTGTTTCTTTCATAGAGGCTTGATTAATTACTAAGTGCTAAGTACCTTTGCTACCTTTGCCAGCACAAAGGGATCTTCAGATTCAAATTACATTACCATTACAATGTGTCATGTGCATGGAACAGAAAGGAGATCAGGGTCACTGGATTACAGAGTATGTGGAGGAGGGGTGTAAGGTGTAGGAAGACTGGAAATAGAGAAGGGGCAGATTATGAAGGGCTTTAAATGCCAACCAAAGGATTTTATATTTGGTCTTCACAATGCTGGGGAGCCATTGGAATATTTTAAGTGTGTATTAGAGGAGGATGACCTGGTCGTACCAGCACGCTGTGAAATGTGATTAAAAGCCAAAGACCCACACCAATATTGTGTTTTTAAAAATTCATAGCAACAAACACTTGTCAAGAGAAGATGTGCTTGCTTTGTATCATGTTATAGTTGACTAGATCCTAAGGAAGACGGGGACTTGCATAGCCTGAGTTCTTCATGGTCACAAAGACTTCTAGCTTTTTTTGAGCACGCAATTTTTTCAACATACCTAGTACCCTCTCCTATGGAGTCTTCACCACACAATCTCACAAGCCAAAGAGAAAGCTCAATCCTTAGAGTCCTTTCAAGGGTGAGATAAAGCATCCTCAACAGAGCGCAGTGATGAGAAAGGCGCAGAAGAAATCCTCGGACTCTCTTAAAAGCAAATAAGAGTTTCACTGTCTGATCCCCCCAGTGTAATGTACACTTCCCAGTTGAAGGAAATTTTTGCTCAGAATTCTGTCAAGTATTCTGGGTCTGGGGAAAAGTGAGCTGGTAGAGAGAGGGAATAGATGGCTCAAGGCGAATGAGGAAAATCAAAAGTCTTATGATGAGACGATGAGAGAGAATCGTGAGTTAGATAGCAACCATTGTTGTAGCTGCAGGGTCACTGATTATGTCCTCCTAGAGTATGACCACATGATCACCCACACCAAGT
This sequence comes from Pseudocheirus occidentalis, assembly GCA_028646575.1. NCBI lineage: Eukaryota > Metazoa > Chordata > Mammalia > Diprotodontia > Pseudocheiridae > Pseudocheirus > Pseudocheirus occidentalis. The sequence continues at coordinate 178,612,890 of CM053599.1, read as the reverse complement.
GAATGAACGAATGAATGAATATCCCATCCCCAGGCAATACGTGATCTGAACTGTGCACATATTTGAATCATAGATGGTGCCCTACCCTTCTAAGCAAACTTGACCCTTCAATTTTATTTCATGCATTTCAAATGAGTAAAAAGGACCTGAAACCATTCATCAAATGCAGGATTTTTAAAAAATTATGAATCATAGAAAAATTCATTCTACTGAGTTTGATATGCAAACACTTATGGAAACTGTGTTACCAAACTATCCTTGGAAAATCTTGAAGTTGGGAGTAGAGATAGTAGAGGGTTCCCATGTCCATGTCTTTCTGAGTGATGAGAAACTCTTTTTTTTTTTTTGGCTTTTTGGAGGGAGGAGGGCAGGGCAATTGAGGTTAAGTGACTTTCCCAAGGTCACACGGCTAGTAAAGGTTAAGTGTCTGAGGCTAGATTTGAACTCAGGTCCTCCTGACTCCAGGGCCAGTGCTCTGTTCACTGTGCCACCTAGCCGCCCCCTCTTTTGTTTTTTGTGATTTTTTTTTTCCCACACGGAAGAATCTAAAACCTTAAAGAAGGCGAACTGTTTATGTGATAATCAGATAGCCTATTACTCTCTTAAGAATATTCCTGCTGGTTCCTGTCACTGCTACTGCATCATTTTTAACTTAGCTACTCAGATGTTTTATACCTGCTATCTCCTCCAGATGAAATCAGTGACTGTAAGTGAATCTCACTGTATATTCTAAGCAGGGGTCACAGAATAAATATTGACTCTCTTAGTCAAATATATTCAAGTGCTACTAATTGATTAATGTAAGAATTTACATTGTCACTTTTTGAGTATTTAATTTCAGGATAAATAGGGGGCAGCTAAGTGAAACAGTGGATAGAGCACCAGCCCTGGAGTCAGGAGGACCTGAGTTCAAATCTGACCTCAGACGCTTACCAGCTGTGTGACACTGGACAAGTCACTTAACCCTGTTGCTTCCCCCCAAACAAACAAATTCCATATAAATAGAGCATCTTGTAGAGCAATGGTTCTCAACCTGTGTGTTGTGACTCCTTTGGGGTCAAACGACCCTTTCACAGGGGTCACAGGGGTCGCCTAAGACCATCAGAAAACACATCTTTCCCATGGTCTTAGGAACCTCCTCTATCCATCTCCAGGTCTGCCCACATGCAGACATGCCCACATATGGCTATTAAAGGGTCGGGGCATTAGGAAGGTTGAGAACCACTGTTGTAGAGCATAGACTTGGGAAGGCCAGTGTTCAAGTCCTTTCTCTGTCACACTCTGCCTATATGACCCTGGGCAAGTCACTCAATCATTATGAGGTGTTCCAGGCAACTTCGTAGGACAGTTGACAATTTTCATTTATGGAGGGTTTCCTCACCAGATATTCCCTATACAATGGTGTCAAATTCAAATGGAAATGGGCCCTACCAAGCCTTACAGAAGGAGTCCTGTAAGCTGTGTTGATTTTATTGTTGTTGCTGATATTCAATCATTTTCAGTCGTGTCTGACTCTTTGTGGCCCCATTCAGGGTTTTCTTAGCAGAGATACTGGAGGGGTTTGCCATTTCCTTCTCCAGCTCATTTTACAGATGAGGAAACTGAGGCAAACAAGGTAAGTGACTTGGCCTGCATCACGCAGCTAGGAAGGCTCTGAGACTTTAGCCTCAGGCCCTCCCGACTCCAGGCAGGGGAGCTCTATCCAATGTGCTGCCTGTCTCAAGCGACATGTTGACTTAGGAAACAACATTAATATTTGTTGTTTAGATGTTTCAGTCATATCTAAATATTTGTGACTCCTTTTGGGATTTTCTTGGCAGAGATCCTGGAATAATTTACCATTTTCTTCTCCAGCTCATTTTACAGATGAAGAAACTGAGGCAAACAGGGGTAAGTGACTTGCCCAGGGTCATACAACTAGTAAGTGTCTGAGACCAGATTTGAACTCAATAACATGAAACTTCCTGACTCCAGGGCCTGTACTGAACCACTTAACTTCCCCTACATTAATATTATCCAGGTTTTACTGTACTTTTATTTATTTATTTCTTAAATATTTCCCAATCATATTTGAATCTGGTTTGGGCCTCCTTTGGGAATATTGTGGACCAAGCTAGTTCTTTTCCTGAAATAGTACTGGCACTGCCTTTGTGACTCAATCGTGTTGGGCTGTTAACTTCCTTGTCACATGAGGTAAAAGCCATGAGGACCTTCACCTGGTCTCTGAGGCTTTGGTCTAATAGACCAGGAGCATGACCAATGCTGACTGACCAGCACCAGGAAGATATATCAAATCTAACCTTGATGAATATCCTTTCCCCCATTTTCAGTGTCCTTCCTCTGATATGACTAAGTAAACGTCCTTTTGATCTACCTGTTAGCTAGATTGCCGAAAGTCTTATTTTGTTCCAATCTCAAGGCCAAACTACCAGCCCAGCCCGGTCATCTCTGGCCTTTGATAGCCTGTAACATAATTTTGCACTCTTGTACGGTGAAGGCATGTTTTGTTTTTTTGTTTGTTTATCATTCCCTTTGTGCTATCCCGTGACCTCATTTCAAGTTTAGGAATATACTAGGTGGTACAATGGCTAGAACGCTGACCCTGGAGTCAGGAGGACCTGAAATTCAAATCCAGTCTCAGACACTAGTTAGTTGTATGACCCTGGGTAAGTTACTTAACTCTGTTTGCCTCAGTTTCCCCTCTGTAAAATGAGCTGGAGAAGGAAATGACAAAACATTCCATTACCTCTGCCAAGAAAACCCCAAATGGGATCACCAAGAGTTAGATATGACTGAACAACAATAACAAAATCAGTTTTAAATAAGGGTAACAGGAGCAGCGAGGTTAAGGACATATTCTCACCACTTCCAGGGACACGTGCTTCTTGCTGAAGGCCATGAGTGACGAAGGCTCCTGTCTGGGTCCTTGATCTTCATGAAGCAGGTGTGTGTGTATAAGTAATGCTACAGAGGACTGACTGCTGAGCCAAGGGGAGCTGTCCCTTCCTTAGACTTACAAGGAGAAATCCCTCACTTTCTCTAACTCTCTTAAGCAGGCAGCATCCCCTTCCCCAGAAACAGCTAGGAAGGTCACATAAATATGACAGTCAGAACACGCCCTTGTCTAGACAAGCTCGGACTAAGACCTCAAATCCCTGGCTACCCCTTTTGTGTTGGTTTCCTTCCCTGAAAACAAGTAACTGAGCAGTAGCCCTAGGCTGGATGTTCCTAGCCTTTGTGGCCACTTTGTGAGTCAGAGAAGTTGGGAACTCCTGGAAGCAGCTGTTGTTGGCCAGTATAATGTGATCTCTAACTATTTTTTTGGATAGAAGTTTGCCAGTGTCAGGAGGGTGGTGCAAATGAAAGGATTTTAAAAAGTCCAAGCCATGCCCTGGCTTGCCAGGAGACTTGCCCTTGGCATTTGTTCAGACAGATTGGGTCAAAGGGAAAAATGAAAGAACTGTTCAGCATTTGCACTAAGTATTTTATGTTTTAATTCCCAGCATTCTGGATCAGTATAATACAAGTGATGGATTACTGTTTGATATATTAAGTATTTGTCAATGTGTATTTACGAGTTTGTTGTATTTTAAGCATTTCTTTTGTGATAGAGAAAATAAATAACTGTCCTATACTTTTCTAGAAGGTCCTCTGCTAATACCTTTTGGGGAGATCCTAGACCTAAGCCAAACCTAGTGTTTAAGATAATTTCCCTGGAACTCTAAGCTAGGGGCATAAGGAGCCTGTGAGGGCAAAAAAAAATCTCATTCTTTCTTTTTAGAATCAGGTTCCCCTAGGACCAAACCTAGTCTAGATGAATTCAGAGCAGGAATCCTCTTGGGAGAGGAGCATCCCTTGGACTTTAGACAGGACGTGGAAAACAACCCCACGTTTTTATTACTCAACTATTTGGCTCACCTTCTTTCTGTGCCAGAGGATGTTTGCAAAATACATTCTTATCTTGATTAAGGGGGGTATCATTATAAAGAGACAGAGTTTTATCATCCCAATTTATTGGGTTTTCTTCATCTAGAAATCTCAATTCAACATCATTTCCCCTTATAACCATGACAGAGTTTTGCTTAGAAGAGATAATTTCTTTCGTAATATTGCTTGGATTCTACGATAACATTTGTGGCATGTGTTGCTGAATTATCAAGGGATGCCTTAATATCTCTTGCTGTTGTTCAGTTGTTTTAGTCATGTCCAACTGTCCCTGATCTCACTTGGGTTTTTCTTGACAAAGATGTTGGAATGGTTTGCCATTTCCTTTTCTAGTTTATTTTACAGATGAGGAAACTGAGGCAGACAGCAATAAGTGACTTTTCCAGGGTCACAAAGCTAGTATTGGAAGTCAAATTTGAACTCACGAAAATGAGTCTCCCTGGGGAGGCTAGGTGGCACAGTGGAGAGCACCGGCCCTGGAGTCAGGAGGACCTGAGTTCAAATGTGACCTCAGACACTTGACACACTAGCTGTGTGACCTTGGGCAAGTCACTTAACCCCAATTGACTTCCAAAAAGCAAAAAAGAAAAAAAAATGAGTCTTGCTAATTCCAAGCATGGTACTCTACTGCATCACTGTCTCTTTAATATCTCTATCCCCACTCTTATAAGAAACCAGAGCTTTATTTTCTAATTACTGCCAGTTTCACAGCCCTTGCAATGTTATTTTTCATTTTTTCAATTTCTTAACTATGTTAGCATTCCAGTTCCCCATGACATTGGCAATTAAGGAGATAATTTTGTGCCACCAATTCGTGCAATAAGGAATGAATTGAAAGAACATTTATTATTGTTTAACACTGTGCTAACGTGGCGGGAATACAAATACAAAACAAAAGATGGTTCCTGCCCGCAGGGAGCTTATATTCTAGAGAAAGGTAATATTTTTAGGTTAACGGTGGCCAGGTCAGAGAAATTACAGAGACTGTGAATTAAGTCATAGGGCAATGGACTGAAGGTGACTTCTGCGGGGTGAGGGCGCAGGCGTGTGTGATCCTGGAGAGAGCGCTGGGGTTGGAGACTAAGTTTTGCATCCTGGCTCTTCGCCAGCTTAGTGATATTGAGCAAGTCATCTAACCTCACTGGGCAGATAATATTTACATTAATTACTTAAAAATCAAAGAAAGAACCTTCGTGGACAGCAAAGTTTTCCAAATGTACTTGTCCTTAAGTGACACTGTAGTAATTGCATTGACTGACATTCTACGTGGGCTTCTTAATGGAATTTGTTGTCATTCAAAGGAGATAATGATGGGGTGTAGGCTCTGGGACCCCTCCCCCCTTTTTGAGCTCTCCTTGATTCTTTGGCTCTGGGAAAGTAAACCTTCCAGGGAAGACATTTGCCTGAGGTCATGGGCCTTGAGATGCGGCTCTGCCCAAGTCTTCAGCT
>CM053599.1:178588396-178606996 GCA_028646575.1 Pseudocheirus occidentalis | reverse complement strand
CTTGCTCTGTGAGAGCACCTTTAAATGGCCTAGCACCCCATGTGGCGAACTTGAACTTTGAATAAACTTTACTTTTTCCTTGGCTGAGAAGACTTGAGTGGAATTCTTTCAGCAGGACCCGGCATGTTGGTATTTTGGGGTTTCAGGCAGCCCTAACCGTCTTTGGGCTCCTCTTCAATAATCCTAACAATATTTAATATTTCTATTGCACTAAGCACTTATAATTATCATCTCATTCAATCCTCACAACAGCCCAGTGAGATGAGTGCTCTTATTATCTCCATCTTGGATGGAGATGAGGAAACCGAGGCAAAGTGACTTACCCAGGGTCACAAGCTAGTGTCTGAGATGATATTGGACACAGGTCTTTCTGATTCCAGATCGAGCATGCTACCCGCTATGTCACCTTGTTCATTCATTTTTCAGTTGTGTCTGACTCTGATTCCATTGGGGGTTTTCTTGGCAAAGATTCTAGAGTGTTTCACCATTTCCTTTGCCAGTTTATTTTACAAGTGTCGAAACTGAGGCAAACAGGGTAAAGTGAATTGCTCAGGGACACTCAGCTAGCGTATGGAATGAGTGAAAACTTCTCAAGCAGTTTGAGCTTATTAACTCCCCTTTTCCTCCATGGCCGCTGTCACTTTCATTTCTTTATCTGCTTTTCCCAACTCGGTAGGCCCCTCCTCCTGGCCAGTGGGAGTCAGGGACAGCCCAGGATCACTCTTCCTCCCTTGCTCAGGGACCCTTCCCCCCCTTCTCTTTGCTGTCCCATTTGGGGGAAGATTTTGGTGGTCTGCCACAACCAACAAGAGAGGAGTCAGTCAGGAAGGGAGCTTGACTACATTAGATTATAAATTTTTGCACTGAATAAACTCCTGTTCTTATCCTAAGAGATCTCTGTGTTTATTATTTTTTTTTTTTACTAAATTAAGGATGAGGGTTATTTTTTATCCCAAACACTAGTAAGTGTCTGAATATGCACTCATGAAGATGAGTCTTCCTAACTCCTGACCTGGCATTCTATCTGCTGTGCCACGTAGATGTCTAAATAGCCACATGGAAAAGCGCATATTGTTTGGATTATGACATATTAGCTCATGGACTTTATTAGCTCCTCTGGGACAAGTAGTTGTCCCAGAATTGTAGAGGAGGAGAATGGGCTGGCTTGATCAGATGTGAGACAAAGATGTCTCACATCTTTGAGATGTAAAGACATGAAGGGTCTGAGATCTCCTCATGGGAAGGGAGTGTCTACACTGATTAAATCATGGGACCATCTAAGAATCAATATTACCTCGAAGTTGAGCTGTGAGGATCATGGTATAATACTTTAGCTCCCAGGCAAGAACAGCCAGGTAAATATTGAACCCCAGAAGTGACTGAATAGACTTTACCCCAGAATTCACCAGTTGGGTGATGTTTTCTGAACTTGGAATTGGGACTTGGAAAGGTCAGAAGAGATTCCACTTTGCACACCATGCCTATGAAGAGTGGTGGGCAGGGTCAAGTATGTGTGTCTGGTCTCTTGATTCTTACTCCCCTACCCTGCTTCCTTGAAGTCTCAGGCAGGGCTTCTGGGTGTTCTAAGGAGGTGGCAATCAGTGCTGATGGCAGGGAGGGAGATTATTGGAAGCCAACTGGCGTGTTGGTAAAATTCAACAGCTGAGGCTGTCTGGGGTGCTAGACTTCTTCTTACTGTCTGCTAAGGGGGTTAACTCAAATCTCCTAATTCCTGGTAGAACAATGGGATGCTCACAGACTGGCCCTACTCTGCTTCCTGTTCCATTGGGGAAGAAGGAACAAAGCTGAGAAACACCTCTTCCCCTACACTGATGGTCAAAAAGCATCCTCAGTTAACAGAAGACAACCAGAATTCATATGGTGATTTAGAGTTTGCAAAGTACTTTGCATGTCTTTGATTCTCACAACCGACTAATAGGGCAAGTACTGTTATTATCCCCATTTTACAGAAGTAGAGACTGTGGCAAAGAGAGGTTAAGTCATTTGCTCAGCGTCACACAGCATATATCAGGGGCAGGATTTGCCTCAGATCTTTTTTACTTCAGCTAAAATCCTTTATTCACTGTGACTAATAGCTGTCTAAACTGTTTATTTTCTGATTGGAATGCTTTTTTTTCCTTTTTGGAGGGGGAGACGGCAGGGTAATTGGGGTTAAATGACTTGCCCAAGATCACATGGTTAGTAAGTGTTAAGAGTCTAAGGTCAGATTTGAACTCAGGTCGTCCTGACTCCAGGGCCAGTGCTCCATTTGCTGAGCCACCTAGCAGCCCCATGATTGGAATACTTTTCATTTTTATGTATATCCTGTTATAGTTGCGTTGGTTTTAGTCATGTCCTGTTCTTTGTGACCCCATTTGGGTTTTCTTGGCAGAGATACTGGAGTGGTTTGCCATTTCCTTTTCCAACTCATTTTATAGATGAGGAAACTGAGGCAAACAGTGTTAAGTGATTTGCCCAGGGTCACACAGCTAGTGTCTGAGGTTGAATTTAAACTCAGGTCTCCTGACTCTAGGGCCAGCACGCTATCTACTGGATCACCTAACTGTCACATATGTATATCCGTGTATTTGATAAATGCAAAAATCTGGCTGCTACCTAAATCCTGGATGTGTGATTATTGCTGATACACATCAAGATTTAGGAAGAGGTCTCTGAACCTTTAAAAGAGAAAAAGGACATTATCCCTTTTACACTTAGAGCTGAGGTAGAGGATAGGTGGGGGCACAGTGCATAAGTACCTAGTCTGGAGACAGGAAGACTCATCTTCCTGAGTTCAAACCTGACCTCAGACACTTACTAGCTGTGTGACCCTGGAGAAGTCACTTAACCTGTTTGCCTCAATTTCCTCATCTGTAAAATGAGTTGAAGAAGAAAATAGTAAACCACTCCAGTATTGTGGCCAAGAAAACCCCAAACAGGGTCATGACAAATCAAACACGACTAACCAGTTGTGCAGGTAGGAAAGAATTCTGTCTAGCTTTTATTTTTTTTTCTTTTTTTGGAGGGAAGGGCAATTGGGGTTAAGTGACTTGCCCAAGATGACATGACTAATAAGTGTTAAGTGTCTAAGGCCAGATTTAAACTGACTGTAGGGCCGGTGTTTTATTCACTGTGCCACTTAGCTGTTCCTAGATTTTCTTAAAAGCAGGAGCAGGTATCACAAGCATACCCTAAGAGCTAACTTTATTGGTGAGCATAAGCCTCAGCCCTGGGGAATTCTGGGATATCAGAACAGCTTGCCAACAGTGTAATGCCATATTAACTTGAACTAGGTCATCTGTAGTTCACCACAGTTGTGATAAATCAGTCATTCAGTGAACACTTAGCAAGCATTTGAGATTTGCCAGGCACTGTGAAAAACACTGGGTCTTCAAAGAAACTTCAAAGACAGTTCCCATTCTTCAGGAGCTCAAGCTCACAGTCTAAATCTTGGAGACAACATGCCAATAACTATGTACACAAAAGAAATGTACAGGATAAATTGGAAGTTTATCGATGGAAAATTTATCCATTGGAAATAATCAACAGTGGGAAGGCACTAGAATTAAGGGGGATTGGGAAAGGCTTCCTGTAATAGGTAGGATGTTAACTGGGACTTGAAGAAAGCTGGGGGAAGAGATGAAGAAGGAGCTGATAATTTTCCCATCCCCTACAAGTGTCTAGCTCAGGTCTCTCTCTACCTAATTTTCACAGGTTCTTTCACTGTTGCAACATCTTCCAACTTTTCTTTGCTCTTGTTCTATCTTTCTTGCTATAGGAGGGGAATCAGGCTCTAAGTGGGAATTCTTGATAATGCTTTACATCCCCTTCCCTTACCCTCAGCTAACCAACACACTTTGCTTTCAATAGTATTACAAATTTAGAACTAGAAGAGACAAAATTATTGTTGTTTTTGTTATGACTTATCTATGTTCTGAGATTTGCCCTTCTGTAAACAAACTTCTAGCTGTTCCTTGGCCTCCAGATGGCACTGCTTCCCCTAATTATTTTTGCCTCCTTTTTTGAGTTATTTACTTAAATCTTGGAAGTTTGACTTTTTTAAGACTTGCTTTTTTAAAACTTGTGTCCCCATTTGAGAAGCTGGTATCACTCCCCTCTTCTCTATGATCCCTGCTTCACTCAGGTTGAGGGTAGGATGTTTTGGGTAATCAATTTCCATTTTTTTCATTTGTGGTGCTCCATGTTTTGTAGGTATATAGCATCACAGGAAGAACATTGGCATTAAAATATGGGGTTTTGTGGCAATGAGTAGTTTAGGATCTTTGAATTTTCCAAATACAATCTGGTCTGATTTTCTCCTCCTATTTAATTTTGGGCACAGCATCTGTCCAAGACATTCATATGAACTAATTAGATGAACTGCCTATCCAGCTGCATGCATGCCATAATCTGGGAAGTCTGTATTTTTCATCCCTTTTAAAAATTCATTTTATTTGTCTAGCAAATTTCTATGGCTTTAATCAGAAAGTTTTGTAGTGTTATCATCCCCATTGTACAGTTGAGGAAAACGAGGTCAACAAAGGTTAAACTGGCCTGCCCAGGATCACACAGCTAGTAAGGATCTGAGACTGGACTTGAAATCAAGTCTTCCTTACAAGAGTCTCTATTGATGGAAAGGTTCTTCGAATGCTCTCATTATTCCCAAGTAGCAAAGCTGTTAGTTTAACCTTTGTTGACTTCAGCTTCCTGAACTGTACAGTGGGGATAATAATAGTAGCACCCACTCCTGGGATTGTCCTGAGGGGCAGATGATATCTATGAAGCATTTAGCACAGCACCTGACACATAGTGGACTCAATACACCCTTCCTTCCTCCTTTCTCCTTCCTCTATTCCTTCCCTCTCTCTCATCTATTCTTCCTCCCTCCCTCCATTTCTCTCTTCTTCCTTTCTGTTCTTTTCTTTACTCCCTCCCTCCCTTCTTTCCTTCCTTCCTTCTTCTCTTCCTCCCTTCCTCCCTTTCTCCTTCCCTTCTTCCCTTTCTCCCTTCCTTCCTTCCTTCCTTCCTCCTTCTCTCCCTCTATTTCTCTCTTCTTCCTTTCTGTTCTTTTCTTTACTCCCTCCCTCCCTCCCTCCCTCTCTTCCTTCCTTCCTTCCTGCCTTTCTTTTGTATCCTCCATTGGACATTGCAGGCAACACAAGGTTGCCTCATTTGATGTCATTCTTCAAAAGATTACAATGAACAAAGCAATTTCCGTGGTTACATATGTCACAGAGTCATATAATTTTAGTAAATATATGAGAAACACCTTCTTTGTGAGGAGAATATTAAGGGTTCTATTTTGTTCTACTGAGTGAAATGAACCCATTAGGATCAAATATTCTCTATACTTTTCCATCCTGTGACTACAAATATTTCATCTGCTGTAGAAACACAGGATCACAGATCTAGGTCTAGAAGGGATGTTGGGGGGCATCAAGTTCATTTTTATAGATGAGGAAACCAAGGCCCGGAGAGGTCATAAATGCCTTGCATCAGATCACACAGGTAATAAGAGGCAGCGTTGGGGTTCAAATCCAGGTCTGCTGACTCCAAATCCAGGCCCCTTTCCAATGCTCCAAGCTGTCTAGCTAAAATTATCTGTGAGTGCCTGCCAGCTCCCTTCTTGGGTTTTCTGCCATGTACACATAGACTATGCTCATCAAGGTTTTCAAGGGATGACAACATAGGCTGGTGGGGTTATTCTAGGAGATTTCTGCTGGGTGTCACCTTAAGTAACCCCTTCCTGTTGATATTAAATTTATATATAAAAGTATTCTAGGAAGCTCACAGAATGGTCCAAACTGCAAAATATAAAGCCAACCCTGACAATGACAACTGCATTTAGATAGTCAGGCTTGGTTCCTGGGGAAGTAACTTAAACCTCTGAAAGACCTCTGCAGGAAATCCCCAAAGATTCCCCCAGGCTTGGTGAAAATCCACTTTTCTCAAGCTACTCTAATGGGGTCTTGATTACATTCAGTAGTGTGCTGGTAAATGTTTAATAAGCACCTCCCAGGGGGATAAAAATATGCACACAGGACACACTTTTAAGTTGAATGCACATTCTTAACATTTCCTTCATCAGTTTTTATAGTCTAGAGACAATCAACAAAAGAATAAATCAAGCCCTGATTTTTAGCTTTACCGATTTCCAAATGTAAATGCTCACACTGAATATTTAACAATTAGTTCTTGGGAGCTGGTTCAAGCTGGCTCCAGCACATCCTCTGTGTAAGTATCCTTGTTGTGATGATGTATGTGTGCTGAAATCGGCTTTCCCATGAGCAAGCAAAAGTCATGTGTCTGCCTGGTTATTTCAGTATTCCAGAAAGAGCCCAGAAAAAGACTTATGAGCCAATAGTGTCACATTGTCTTCTTGCCTCCCCCCTTTTGGAGTAAAACTACTGTCTGTGACCTTTTCCATTCTTTTGGAATCTTCTCCCACTTTGAGAAAGCTGAAAAACTCATTCTCAACTACTTTCCAAATTGTTTGCTCCATTACGGCTTCATTTCTCCTCCTGCATAGTCTCTCCTCCCCTGGGCTTTTGCGGCTCTGTTCTCTACCTGTCTGATGGCTTCCCTGTCTTCTCTGTTTGGCTCGTCATCTTAGCTTAGGTCTTAGGGCCTCTTCTCTCGCCTCTCTAGGGCTTGTTCTTAGTGATGTCATCGGCTACCATTCAGCGATCATCCGTACACAGGTGACCACCAAGTCAACATATCCAGCTTCCATCTTCTGTACTCTAGACCCACAATATCAGCGACCTCCTAGACATCTCCATCTGGTTATCCTGTACAGCCCTCAAACTCAGCCTCGCCACAGCAGAACTCACTGCTTCCCTTAAGTCTATCCTCCTTTCTAAGTTGCCTATTTTTGCTAAAGGTGCTATGATCCTTCCAGGCACCCAGATTTTTGTTATTCTCCACTTTTTATGCTTTTTCACCTACCTGTCCAATCACTGGCCAAATCCTGTCAATTAAATCTCTTCCTTATCACTCATATCTGTCCTTCACTCTACGAAAATTTGTTGTTGTTCAATTATTTTTCAGTCAAGTGTGACTCCGTTTGGGGTTTTCTTGGAAAAGATATTGGAGTAGTTTGCCATTTTCTTCTCCAGCTCATTTCGGCTCAGATGAGGAAACTGAGGCAAACAGGGTAAAGTGACTTGCCCAAGATCCCACAGCTAGTGCATGTCTAAGGCCAGGTTTGAGCTCAGGAAGAGGAGTCTTCCTGATTGCTGGCCTGGCACTCTAACCACTGTGCTTTCTAGCTGTGCCCATCTCTACTCAAATAGCTCCTATCTTATTTTATGCCCTCTAAAATTAAGTGGAGTCTGGGCTATAGTAACAGCCTTCTAACCATACTCACTGCTTCTAATCCCTCCTCTCTAAAGTCTATTCTCCATTCTATTCTCTGCCAAAACTGTCTTTTTTTTTTCTAGTTGTCACTTTGATTTATTTATTTAGTATTTTTCCCCCTAATTACATGTAAAAAAAATTTTTAACGCTTGTTTTTAAAAATTTTAGTTCCAAATTCTCTCCCTCCCTTCTCACCCCCATCATTGGGAAGGCAAGCAAATCAATGTAGCTTATACATGTGTAGTCATGCAAAACATATTTCCATATTAGTCATATTGTAAAAGAAAACATAGACCCCCCCAAAAAACAAACCCCAAATCCAAGAAAAATAGCATTAAAAAACAGTGTGCTTCAGTCTGTGTTTAGATTCCATCAGTTCTTTCTCTGGAAATGGATAGCATTTTTCATCTTCCATCTTTGAGTTTTCTTGGATCACTCTGTTGCTGAAAATAGCTAAATCACTCATGGTTGATCATCCTACAATATTGCTGTTACTGTGAACAATGTTCTTCTGGATCATCTTATTTCCCTTTGCATCAATTCATGTAAGCCTTTCCAGGTTTTTCTGAGAGCATACCCTGCTCATCATGTCTTATAGCACAACAGAATTCTCTCACAATCATATACCACAACTCATTCAGCCATTTCCCAATTGATGGGCATTCCCTCAATTTCTAATTCTTTTCCAGCAGAAAAGAGCTGCTGTAAATATTTTTGTACTTGTGGGTCCTTTTCCTTTTCGCCAAACTGCTCTTCTTAAAACAAAGGACTTAACAGGTCTCTCTGTTGCAGCAGTAACTTCAGTGACTCCATATTCGAAACAAAACCCACTTCTCTGTTATTTGAAGCCCCCTAGAATCCCCAACTCATTTTTCCAGACTGATTTTACATGACTTTTCCTATCCTTCCACCATTTTCTTTTTACTGCATAGCTCACGCTCCATCTCCATGTCCTGGAATCCAGTTTTCCTCCAGTCAGCTCAAGCACTACCACATACCCATAGTATTCTCCCTTCCTATCTCTGGTTCTTCTCTAAGGCAGAGCTCAAGTCTTATCTTCTACAGGAAGCCTTTCTTTGTCTCCACAGGCCTTTTTAATTTTATTTTCCCCCCAATTACATATAAAATAATTTTAACAGTTATTTTTTTTGGGAAGTTTTGTGTTACAAATTCTATCCTTCTCTCTCTCCTCTCCCCTCCCCTCCCCACTCCTTGAGACAAGCCAATACAGGTTATACATGTGCAATCATGTAAAAACATTTCCATATCAGTTAGAAAATTCAAACCAAAAATAAATGAAAGAAGGAAAGAAAGTGAAAAACAGTATGCTTTGGTCTGCATTCAGATGCCATGACTTCTTTTCATCATGAGACCTTCAAGATTGTCTTGGATCACTGTATTGCACAGCGGTTCATCTCACAGTACCGCTGTTACTGTGTACAACGTTCTGCTGGTTCTGTTCATCTCTCTCTACACCAGTTCATGTAAGTCCAGGTTTTTCTGAAATGATTCCCCATATGTCTCAGTATTCTCCCAGTCTCCCTTGAAATTGCTTTGTCTATGTGTTACATGACTGATGTGCACTTGTGGTCTCACTCCAGTCATGTGAAGGCTGCTAGAAGACAGAAAGCATTTCATTTATCTTTGCCCACCTTATACCTATCAGAGTGCCTAACACATGGTGGGAGCCTATTACATTCTTGTTATATTGAACTGAATCACTCAGAATGTACATTCTAATGGAAAGTTCGGTCTTTATGTAGTAAGAGTCACATACATTTAATTTCTGTGAACACATAAGTGATCGGGTACTGGCACGGGGTACAGTGCCTCATTAAATGGTTAATAAGTGTTTGTTGAAATGAAACACTGAAAATTCTGCTTGTGACATAAACTCCATTCCTTCTGTTGTAAACAAAATGCTTGAAAGCAAATTATAAAAATGGTGTAGAGTGATAGGGAAGGTACTGAATTGGAAACGAGACCAGGATTGTATAATGGCTCTTTTACTTTGTGACACAGGGCAATATTTTTCTTTACATTATGACAAAATATACTTTCCTGTTATTTCTACCCATGGTTCCTACCTCTGTCCTTTGAGGTCAGTTAGAATATTCCCTCTACTCCCTCTTCCACATTACAACAGACATTACATCACCCTAAATGTTCTCTTTTCTAATTTCTTCACTTAATTGTTCCTCAGATGACTTGGTTTTCAGTACACTCACTATCTGCAGCACCAATACAATATTTATAGCACCCACAGCACCCTGCCCCACATAAGCTGCATGTTATCAAACTTACTCCTTAACTATGGCACCTGGAAGTGGATGTAATAGCCCAGATGTGGTTCTACCAGGGTAGAGTGAGGCTTTTGCACCCATGATTCTGGGCATTATGTTTATGTCAATTCATCCTAAGTCTGCAATAGTGTTTCTGGCTGCCCCATTACATTACATTCCATAGAAACTCCCAAGACCTTTTTTATTGAACTGCCTAATCTATTTATCTTCCTGTCCACATCTTTGTATTCATATGACCTCACTCCATTAAGATCAAAGTGATGAAAGAAGCAATTCAGTAATAACAGAAAGATCAATGCATTTCATCAAATCCAACCGTTACTACCCCTATTGGAGCTACCAGTCATGTAGGGCAAGTGATTCTGATGAAGAAATTTAGAAAGAGTTGTTAGATATTAAGAAATTCTGAACAAGAGAAGAGGGGCACTATGGGGGTGGAATGTTGTGTATCACATTGTGTATCACAATTTTGTTTAGTACCAATGAACTGTTTTTATCACCCCCTTCCCCCCCAATTTTTAGTATTTGTCATAAAGGATAGCTCTCTGGGAGAGGGGAGGTGAGGCTATGTTGGGAAATGTAGGTGATATAAAAACAAAATACATTAATAAATTAATTTGTTTTTTAAAAAGATGTTCAAAAAAAATTAAAAAAAATAAAAATAAAAAACATGTTCTAGGCAAGAAACTAAACACCTTAAGGAAGCAAGTGGTGTTTTCATCGCTGCTATTGATCGAAGGCAGGGGTAACAGAAACGAAAAGGAAAAGGAGATTAGGAAAGTGAACAGATGGTTAAGAAGATGCTGTCTGAGAGTGGGATTTGGTTTTTGCACTGATTTAAATTACAGAAATGATGGGCTTGTGGCCAGAAATAGTAGAAGAAAAATATGGTTGCTTGCAGTCCTGTGAATCTGTTCAAAAGAGCTTGAAATTGAAAAGGGGAGGGGGAGGGAGAAAATTGCCCACATAGATCTGCCAGACCGGATCCCGTAGAGAGTAGCAGGTGCAGCACAGGAGGGGTAATAGAGGAGAAATGATACAGAGGAGCCTGATCTGATACACAAATGTGTGAAGTATGGATGACAAACAAGGCGAACTAGACATCCTAATGCAAGGAGGCAGACTGAACCTCACAAGTATCATTTGGACAACAAGATACTGAGAAAAAAATAATAACAAGTAACACTATTAGTACCTTGAGGTTGAGAAAGCATTTTACAAGCATTTCATTGTATCCTCACTAAAACCTTATAAGGATGGTGCTCTTATTATCATTTTACAGATGAGGAAACTGAGGCAGAAGGAGGTTCAGTGACTTGCCTAGGGTCACACAGTTAGTAAGTATCTGAATTCAGATTTGAACTCAGGTCTTCTGCATTCAAAGTAAAAAGTGATCCATCTACTATGTCATTTAGCTGTTCGAATTAATTACTAATGTGTACTAATGAAATGGAAGGGATGGAGGACTTTGACTATTTGAATATCTCCTGGATAAAAGCAAGGGAGCTAACATATTCTTTAATTTCTTTAAGGGATTTTTTGGAATTTCAGTCTAAGTATGTCCATTTTCTTTCCAAAATCGTTTAAGGCTTCAGTATTTTTCTTTTTCATTGCCTATTTTATTAGATATAATTTATGAACTTTGCATCAAATGAAGATTTTTTTCAGTGATATGAGTCTTTAATTTTTTCCTCTTCAGATGTTAGTAGTTCCTTGATTGAATCTCCCTTAATGTATATTTAGGAATGTAGTCATTTTTATAATTGTCCTACATTGGTTGTGTGACTCAAAGCCAGTGTGCTCTTCATAAAAAGTATCACTGAAGCCTTTTCCTGTTATTTCCAGTTTTGTTATTAGATTGTTTCTGCCCTGGTCAGAAACTCCGAGGGTCTTCCCCTCCCAGATGGATTCTTTTATGAAGGCAAACCAGGCCATCTTTTGCCTCCGTTCTTACTTAGCCTTAAATTACTCAATGGGCATTGCCTCAGACAAAGTGAGACTGGGGAAGACTTTAACTTTAAAAGGCCGAGATCTCCCATTGCATTCAGGGTCATCACCCATTGCAAGGACTCTGGAGGAGAGTGAGGCTGATGACTCTGGGTCACTTAAATCCAATTCACTTGCAAGTCAAGATATCACCCTCCTGATGTCATTGGTCCTCTTTGAGAACAAAGGACAACAAACATTTAGATAGTTCTGGTGCAGAATTAAAGTACCCAAGTCTTCCTTTCATTCCACATGTGTTTAGAGTTTGTCCATTTTGTCGGTCAGAGTCATATTTTCAGCAGTTAGGGTATGTGTTTTTCTGATGTTTTTTTCAGACGCTCCTTGCCTTTCCATGGCATGAGAACATGAAAAGGCATCACTAATTCTACCATCTTCCGTATCTAACTGATGATATAAAGGTTTTGAGTGGGGCCATCCTGAATCTCTGTTGGCTCATCTGTTCCAACCCATTTATTTAGTCAGCTCTAAGAAGGAATTGTTTGTTGTCCTTAATTCTTATAGAAGACCAAATGACATCACTACACTGGGGTCAAGGTACAGTGTGTCCGACTGATCAGACCATGCAAGCTCAGAATGTTCTACCACAGGAAGAACACAAATAGTCCGTATAAACATTTGCAGTGGAGATATCTCTAAATTTTCACATCTCACATTTCTTTTGAGCTACTTCAATTCTGCTTCACTCATAGACCAGGGTACCTTCTTTGATGTGGGTATGCCATGCTGGGCGGTCCTATGCCAGTATCTCCCAGGTCTCATAATTGATTTCAACATCATACTCTCTGTGGTGTTAGCTTAGTGGTGTGACCAGAGGCCAGTTTACTAGGGATCCTGTTATGCCTTCTTGGCTACTGTAGTGGTCCTCATGGCATGTGACTTTGTCTTGTATCCCCTTACTTTCCCATTGTCCTCTCCCTCATAGCACAGAATCAAAGGATCACAGATTTAGAGCTTAAAGACATTTTAGGAGCCATGAAGTCCAACTCCCTCATTTTACAGATAATGAAATAAATTGGGGCATGGAGAGATTAAGTGACGTGGCTACTTGGTTGGACTTTTAGGGAGTTATTACTGTGGTGATTTCCTGGGTGACCATCAGTTTTCTTATGTGTAAAAGAAAATGCCCTCTAAGGCCTTTTACAAGCTCCCAAATCCTACCACCTCTGTGTAGTGAAAAAAGTGCTAAGATTAATTAGAAGAGGATCGAAAGATTGCTCTCTATTCTATCTTCCTCAGGACTTCTGTCTGTTCTAAAGGCTATCCAACTTGTTCCTCAGCCCTTCTTTGTCATACTTTCTTGTGTCATGCCTCCTTTATGCTCCACTTCATTCTCTATTTCCTCTTAATGTTTTTTTTTTTCAGTTCTGATGCCTAATGGACTGGGTGGGCTACAAATAGGGAAGTTGGCTGACTGTAGGAACCCATTGAACATAATCACATTCTCTGACCAGAGAATTTTTTCACTACCTCCACCACCACCACCATTAATAACCCATAAAGGCCGATACCCTAGGATGTATCTAGGATCAGGTAGCAACTAAGAATGTGCCATTAAAAAAAATAAGATCTTGAGTTGGAATGCCTTAGGTCTAGAAAAGATAAAAACCTATCTTGAGTGGTGATGAACTCTATGGTAGGACTGGCTCCAACATTACTGAGGAAGAATATTTTCAAGCTTTGCCTCCAAAACATTCTCCATGGCAAGGAAGCAGTTTCTAGGAAACTAGAGGAAGGAGGAAGGAGCAGCAGAAGGATCTGAAATCCTTGAGGAGAAGCAGCCTACCATTCCCATCACAACCAAGTGTTCAGTTGCTAGTAACATGTAGGTAAACTCAAGAGCACCAAGATCAGTGACCACTGGACCAACCACACTCCTTCCAGCCTGGTCTGATAGTTTTCATGGAAGGGAACAATCCATTTAGAGAAGGGATGTGGAATTTTTACCATCACCAAAAGCAACTCTCAACCACCCATCACTGATGGGGCAGGCAAGCTATCCTGGCTGAAGTAGCAAAGTCCTCTGGGGGAGGAAAAGATGGGTCATACTGATTTAATCACTACCTCTTCTCAGACCTTATTAGAGACAACCCAGGACCTTGAACTCAATAACTGGGAACAGCAGTGTCTTCTATACCCTTTGAAGTCATCATTTTATTTTATTTTTGATTTTTGATTTTTTGGAGGGGGGAAGGCAGGGCAGTTGGGGTTAAGTGACTTGCCCAAGGTCACAAGGCTAGTAAGTGTTAAGTGTCTGAGTCTGGATTTGAACTCGGGTCCTCCTGACTCCGGGGCCGGTGCTCTATTCACTGCACCATGTAGCAGCCCTTGAAGTCATCATTGAGGGGAGCAGCCATTGTGGAAGAATTTTCCATCTCTTTCACCACCACCATTCATATCCAACCAATGGGCAAGTAAGCCTGAGAGCTGGGGGAACAGCAGCACCGCCCTAAACACATCAACTCTGCATCTATCTTGGCCACTGCAGTCATGATCTAAAGAAAGAAGCAACCAGTCTGGAAATGCAACCTGGCAACGGTGTCTGCAGGTGCTTCCGCTCCCACCTCCTCGGCAGCCACACTTCCTGAAGGCTGAAAATAAAATGATTGCCACCAAAGTCCTTGGTGCCACCACATAGTTCAGTATCAGAAAGCAGTATGATTTTTATTCATGGAAATGCTACAGAAGACAAGCATTGCTCCTATTTGCTTTGCTGCATTTCCCCTAAGGATGTTCCATCTGACTTGCAGCTGAAGCCTAGCTGTATCATCTTTTTCTATTAGAAGAGGAGCTCGAAGAGAGCAGGACTGTTTTGATTTTCTATTTCTATCTCAGGGCTTAGCACAGCATTTTGCA
The DNA here is from genome assembly GCA_028646575.1 of Pseudocheirus occidentalis. NCBI lineage: Eukaryota > Metazoa > Chordata > Mammalia > Diprotodontia > Pseudocheiridae > Pseudocheirus > Pseudocheirus occidentalis. The sequence goes on along the minus strand of CM053599.1, from coordinate 178,592,474 downwards.
TACAGCAAGTGCTTAATAAATATATTTTTACATTAATTTATCCATCCATTCAAAAGATATTGGCAGAGGGAGCCCTCTGGTCCCAGGAAGAGGCAATGGGGATCAGAACCAGGCAGCTCAGGAGCATCTGAGCATTGAAGCTGGGTCAAAGACTCTACTAGCTAAGAAGGCCTTATGGACAAGGCCAAAAGATTCCTTCATGCCATCCTCCGGAGCATAAAAAAGTGCTGATCTCAGTTCCTTGAGGCTGCCTCCCTGCAAATAGGGCGGCAGAACAGATGTTGTCCGTCTCTTCCCCCTAAGGGGTAGCTCAGTGGCACAGTAGATAGAGTGCAGGGCCTGGAGTCGGAAGACTCATCTTCCTGAGTTCAAATCTAGCCTCAAACACTAGCTGTATGACCTTGGGTGAGTCACTTAACCCTGTTTGCCTCAGTTTCCTGATCTGTAAAATAAGCTGGAGTAGGAAATAGCAAATCCAGTGTCTTTGCCACGAAGGCATCAAATGGGGTCATGAAGAGTCGAACTGGAAAAATTGACTGAACTATGACAAATACATCTTCTGCCTCCTCCCAGCCCCAAGCAGCAGGAAACCTAGGCCTCAAACCAACGTTCTAAGACAAATTTAGCTGAACAAAGGGGTGGCTATATGTTTATGGGGTGGGGAGATGGATCTGGAGACTTGGGCCTTGGGGCTGTGGAGGAAGGGGATGGCGCAATCTGACCTTTGAAGGCACTCAGATCGGGTCATAGGCTCAGGAGGGGAGACTGGCAGGAAACCCATTTGGCAGCTTCCAGTTTTGACTAATTATTCCTAAGTACGAGCTGTGCTTAGTCTTTTCTAAACGGCTGAAGGAGTGCAAGGGTAATCAGCACCATCTTTGCTGGTCAGTGCTGGGGCTCAAGGATGCCTATCTCCTAAGCTGAGAGGCAGAATTCATCCTATGATTCCATGATATTTCCCCCCTTCAGACCCTGGTGAAGGGTCCTTTAAATACCAGGAGCTATTGCCAGGGACTTGCTATTTCAAAAACAGATGGATTAAGTGCAGACCTTGTCAAAGCAATTTGCCAGATTGCTTGGAGCTATCATCTCCCCCATTCTAAATCTAGCACACCAGCTTTCTGATCTCAGTTTTGGATCCCACTAATGGACAGGCTGCCTCATTATAACTTCTATTTTTCAGTTTGAATCAACCCAGCTACCGGCTTTCCTTAGCTCACCAGTTCTTGGTGTTATGTTCTTGGTGTCTCTTACCATGTATTAATCTCCTTTTATTCTATTCATTAGTCGTGTCAAGCTAACTATGAAAGGAGGGCACTGATTTGTTTATAAGAATGCCAGCTGGCAGCATATTCACTTACCTTTAAAATGTAAAGTTTTCTTTGTTTTATTGTATTTTTATTTTGTTAAATGTTTCCCAATTACATGTTAATCCATTTGAAAACTCTGTTCCATATTCTGTCGTGGCTATTTTCTATATTAACTGTAACTATCCCTGAACTTCCTTCACCAAGCAGGCTGATTTTAGTACTAAAATGGTATCCTTAAAAATCAGGCGTTTGACTGTCCCAGGTTCTTGGCTGCCCTCTAGTGACCATTTGTAAAATACCGCCCCAGAGGAGGCCCAGGGAAAGGACAGAGGGGACTTAGGAGGTCGCGTGGTATTCTGGCTCCTCTACAAAAGCTCTCATAGATTTCCTAGTTCTCCAGAATCCTGTCTGGCAAAATGGATGTTCAGAGATAAACATTCAACAAAGTCTTTAAGTGTGAATCGATGAGAAGAAAATCAAAGTTGCCTTAGGTCTTCTGTGACCTTAGAGCAGGTTCTTAGCTATTTTGTGTCATGGATACCCTTGGCAGCCTTGTAAAAACCTGTGGACCTCTTCTCAGAATTATATTTTTAAGTGCACAAAACAAAATATGTAGCGTTATAAAGAAAACCAATTACAGTGAAAGGGAAGCTATGTGGTGCAAGTGACCCTGGACAAGTCACTTAACCCTCTTTGTCTCAGTTTCTTCATCTATAAATTGAACTGGAGACAAAAATGGCAATCCATTGCAGGGCTTTGCCAAAAAAAAAAAAACAAACCAAATAGGATCATGAAGAGTCAGATATGACAGAAAAATGACTCAACAACAACACATTATATTTAAATACAGCTATCAAAATATTTTTAAAAATTTACAGATCCCCTAAAATCTGTTCAGGGACCCAACAGTCTCTATGGACCCTATGTTAAGACACTTACTTTCAACTAAACTTTGGTTTTCATTTCTGTAGAGTGAAGCTATAAATAGTCTTTGTCTATACAAGAAAGTAGCATGATCTCTTTACCTTTCTTTCTTTCTTTCTTTCTTTCTTTCTTTCTTTCTTTCTTTCTTTCTTTCTTTCTTCCTTCCTTTCTTTCCTTCTTTTGCTTTTTGGAGGGGAAAATGCAGGGCAGTTGGGTTAAGTGACTTGCCCAAGGTCACATGGCTAGTAAGTGTTAAGTATCTGAGGCTGGATTTGAACTCAGGTCCTCCTGAATCCAGGGCCGGTGCTCTATTCACTGCGCCACCTAGCTGCCCTTCTCCTTGCTTTTCTAAACAAATCCTGGAACTCTTCCAGACACAGGATTCATCTGGATCTAGGAATTTTATGAAATGTGTGTTTAAATTATTCTTTGAGCAGATAAAACAGACTAATATTACAGGTCCTGAAGGATGCACAGCTTACACTTTTCACAAGACATCAATGCCATAGAGGTGACTATGGGTTTTGAAAAACTATGTCAATAGAATATAAGCTCTGGCAGTTTCTGTCATGTTGGAAAGGTTCTGAGTGTGGCCCTAGCAGCAGAGTTGCTTGTGAGGACCAAATGAAATAAGATGTGCCTTGAAAAATCTTCAAGTACTACATAAATGTGAATGTAACCACAGTCTCATTGAACTCCCTCCTTATTGGTGGAGATCAATGCCCAAGCCCTGCTTGAGGGAGAGCAGAGTTGGTGAGAACAGGAGAGAAGAGACTCACTCACTTGGAGTCTCTTTAGGTATTGCAGGGCATTGATCTCACCTGATAAGGAGAGAGTCCCATACCAGTGGACATGGCACTGGGGTCACACTTGCTATTATTGTTGTATTTTTAAATAGATTTTCAGTGATATTGTTTGTCTCTGTCACCTGGATATCTGCCTCTATTCGCTCCTGCCTCCTCACCCTTCTCAAACGGGAAAAAAAGAGAAAATTCGGCAAAACCAATTAATAATAAAAAAATTTGCTGTTATATTGAGTATTCCATACTCATAGACACCCCTCCCCCTACTTTTACAAAGGGTTTGGGGGAGCTATCTCCTCATATATCCTCTATGGGACTTGGCTTGTTCTTTGTAAATTTGCCACATAATATTGTTTTGGGGTTATTTTCATGTACGTTGTTGTTATGATGTATGTTGCTTTCTTGCTTCTGTTTACTTCATTTTGCATCAATTTATCTAAGTCTTTCCATCCTTCTCTGCCTTCATCATATTTTGAAGATGTTTCTAGCTAAGCAGGCAAAAGTTCATCATCAATAGGCTGGACATGTAGCATTGGCAGCCCATACAACACAGAAAAAGTCAAGGAAAGCCCTTTGTCTCATGAGGCCCACTTTCTGTTTTTGTGGTGGTGATAGCAGAATGGTGGAAAAGTAGCCAGAAGGTGCTAAGAATAACAATTTACAGACCATCTTGCAACTTTAATTTTTGCTGGTGCTGCTCAGTTGCTTTCATTGTGTTTGACTCTTCATGACTCCATTTGGAGTTTTTCTTTTCCAGTTTAAATCAACCTTACCTTTTGATTTATTTAAAAGTCATTTTACTGTCACTTTTTTGCAGTTATTATTTTTTTTCTTATTGACTTGTTTATTTACTTTTAGTTTACAAGATTCAGTTCCACAATCAAGTATAGGATCTGCGAATACTTTCATATTGTACAATAGTCTGGTTGTATAGAAGGGTTGTAACCAATGGAGTGAACACTGGGAAAAAAAGAAACAAAACCAAACATGAAAAAGAATGATAGCATATAGATTGCTTCAGTCTCCATTTAAACTCTGGTC
>CM053599.1:178554935-178587896 GCA_028646575.1 Pseudocheirus occidentalis | reverse complement strand
ATAAGTCACCGATGACTTTCTGATTAGAGCAGCTAGGTGATGCTGTGAAGTGCTGGGATTGGAGATAGGAGGACTTGGGTTCAAATACAGCCTCAGATAATTCCCAACTGAGAGACTCTGGGCAAGTCACTTAACCTCTATCTGCCTCAGTTGTCTCACCTGTAAAATGGAGATAATAACAGACCCTACCTCCTAAGGCTGCTGTGAGGATCAATTGAGATAATAACTGTAAGGAGGTCAGCCTAGTGCTTGTTCCTTCCCTTCCCCCAAGGCCCTCATTCTCTTTCCCTTCATTGGACCATCTGACCATGACCCCATGACCTACCCGTCATCCTCTCTTTTTGTGTGCAAACATTCTGTCTACTTAGCTCTCCTCTCCATTTCCCCTCTCCTCTCTTTCTCTTTCTTCATTTCCTCCTTTCTCTTCTTGGTCTTCAGTGTGGTTCTGCCACTTCTGCATGATCACAGTTAAATCCCATGCTCTCTCTGGGTCTTAATTTTCTTAAAGGAGACAGTTGGTTCCAATGACTTCTGAGCTCTCTTCAAGTTTTGTATCTATGATCCTCCCATCTCCTAAATATGGACATTCAATCAAATCCTCAATTTTCTACTCTACAATCTTTCAGAAATTTTATTCTCATCTTTCAGTTGTCAATTTTGAAAATAATCTTCAAAAACCCACAAAGGTAGTAGGTGGCAGGCCCAGAATTTGAACTGAGGCATTAGAAATATCAATAGAAATAGAAAATTAGAAATTTTCTAATTTGTCTAATTTCTAAAAAAAAAAAAAAAAAGGAAATTGAAAAATAGAAAATTAGAACTGTAGAAACTGAGTCCCAAAGAAGGTAAACAATTTGCATTTGAGCCCACATCTTCTTCTGAGTTCCCATATTCCTATTTTCCTAACACTTGTTTGAAGGCCTAACCATTATCTCAAACTCATTTTATAATCATCTGCTTTCCCTTCAAAACAGCTCCTAATCCAAACTTGTCTATTTCTGTTAAAGTATCACCACATTCTTCCAGTCACCTGAGCTTGAAAACTAGACTTTTTTCCTCTCTTAGCTATTTCCCATCTCACACTAAGTCTTATGGATTCTTCTTCTGAAAGTTATTTCAATCTTACTTTTTTCTCTACTTTAAATGCTACCACCCTAGTCAACAGGCTGATTATCTCATTTAAATTGATTTTCCTGGGCCCTGTATCTCCTCAAATCTCTCCTGCATACTGCCATCATATTAATTTTATCCTTCCACTATTCCACAAGCATTGCTCACTGATGTCAAAAGCAAGTAAAGGATACATCTGAGCATCTGTGGCATGAGGCCCCATAGGGTAGTAAGCAAAACTGCAAAATTCATCCTTGAAACTTTCCTACTTTGTGTTCCTTTTAAGAGGACTAAAGTCCTCATTCTGCCTTCTGGTTTTCCAAAATCTCTAGTTCTTCACCACAACTAATGCCCTGGAGCCTGCAAGATGAATGGCAACACAGTGTGAATAGTTATCTTCTCAGACTGACTAGCTGTCTGGCTTTTCCTAACCCTAACTTCTTACTTTCTATGGTCTCCCCAAATTTATCAAATGCCAAAATTAGCTCTTCCCCCTCTTCAAAACTCTCATCAACTTAGATATAAAGAATGATATTATAAGCAAACTAGGAGAGCAAGGAATAGTTTACCTGTCAGATGCATGGAGAAGAGAAGAATTTATAACCAAACAAGAGATAGAGAACATTATGAAATGCAAAAGGGATGATTCTGATTCCATTAAATTGAAAAGTTTTTGCACCAAGTGAATGCAACCAAGATTAGAAGGAAAGCAGAAAGCTGGGAAACAATTTTTACAGCCAGTGTCTCTTATAAAGGCCTCATTTCTCAAATATATAGAGAACTGAATCAAATTTATAAGAATATAAGTCATTCCCCAATTTTTAAATGGTCAAAGAATAAGAAAAGGCAGTTTTCAGAGGAAGAAATGAAAGCTATCTATAGTCATATGAAAAAATGCTCTAAACAACCACTGAGCAGAGAATGCAAATCAAAACGGTTCTGTGATATCATCACAATCATACCTATCAAACTGGCTAACATGACATGAAACAGGAAAATAGTAAATGCTGGAGATGTGGGAAAATTGGAAAACTAATACATTGCTGGTGAAGTTGTGAATTGACCCAACCATTCTGGAGAGAAATTTGGGACTATGCCCAAGGGTTACCTATAAAATTGTGCATATCCTTTAACCCAGCAATACTACTTCTAGGTCCGTATCCCAGAGAGATAACAAAAATAGGGAAAGGACCCACATGTACAAAAATATTTATAGCAGTTCTTTCTGTGGTGGCAAAGAACTGGAAATTGAGGGGATGACTATCAACTGGGGAATGGCTGAACAACTTGTACATGAATGTAATGGAATACAATTGTAGTATAAGAAATGATGAGCAGGTGGACTTTGGAAAAACCTGGAAAGACTTATATGAATTGATAGAATAAAATGAGCAGAACCAAGGAGACATTGTACACAGTAACAGTCACACTGTGGAATGACTGACCTTAACAGACTCAACCCTACTCAACAAGGCAAGGATCTAAGACAACACCAAAAGACTAACAATAGAAAATTCAACCCACAGCCAGAGAAAGAACTTTGGAGTCTAAATGCAGATGGAAGCAGACTATTTGCTCTTCTTTTCTTTTGTTGTTTTGTTTCTTCTTTCTTATAATTCTTTCTATTAGTTCTTATTCTTCTTTACATCATGACTAATGTGAAAATGTTTAATATGAATGTATAAGTAGAGCCTATATCATAATGCACACCCTATTGGGGAGAGGGAGGAGAGAATGGAGGAGAAAATTCAAAATCTTAAGGAAGTGAATGTTAAAAACTAAAAATAAATTATTAAAAAAAAAACCCAAAACAACAAAACTCTTGTCTTCTCAAAGTATATGTCTCAAGTAGGTAGCCAATTCTTGACCTGTCCAAATGAAGTTCAAACTCCTCACTTAAGCACTCAAAATACTCACCAACCTCAGCTTCCATACAGTACTAAATTTGGTGTCAGAGGCCTGGATTCTAATGCAAACACTTCAATTTACTTCTTGTATGAGTGATCTTAGGTAAATAATTCAACTACTTTGGAAACTGGTTTACTCAGATGTAAACAAAGGAGTTTAGTAAAGATCTCTAAGGTTCCTTCCAACTCTAAAATCTACACTCGAGTCTTAACTACATACTCATTCCACAGACTGAAATGTCCATCCAAATCTTATTCATACTTTGCATCTTATTTTTTCTATAAGGCTTTCCCTGATGAATTTTACTTTGAATTATATAAAGTCATGTTGTTTTCTAAAATTATTTCTTGAGTATAATACTTGCTTCTCCAAATGAGTGTAAGCTCCTTTAGGAGTGGAGACCTGGTCACCCGACATTCACTTAAACATTTCTTTACTAATTACTGCCTACAGTACGGTGCTATCATCGTCCTTTTATATCACCCAAACCTTCACTAACAACTATAGCTATCTCAAAATTGTCAATGACTGCTTTATAAAGTAGTGAGCGCCCTATCACTGGAACTCTTCAAACGGCAATCACGGCCAAAAATTAGATGACCACTAAGTTCCTCTCTTGTTTAAGACCTTCAAAAGCTCCCCTTGCTAGCAGAATAAAATACAAAATCCTTAGACTGGCAACCTAATTGTTCTTTGCAGTTTTCTCAGGCTATCCTCCTTGACACACACCATTCAAGGGGAGCATGCCAGCCTAAGCAGGTTGTGTAGATCTTCATTCATATCCTGCCTTTCTCTGCTCCTTTACAATTCACCACTCCCTACATTAAGAACCCCCTTCTCTAGCTGCTGAAATCTTTTCCTTCCTTCAAGGCCCTTCACTGTCCAGCACAGCAGGCGCTTCAGAAATATCTGAGGATTGATTTCTCCTGCCACTGTTAGTACTTCTCCTATACAATTATCATGTAACAACTTGGATCACCGTCCCCTCTTCTAACAGGAAGGCCTAGATTGTGACCTGAGAGCAGGCTCACAACAATGAATGTTGGCTGATTTTAATTCCAATTCTAAGATTCTAAAAGTCTCGTATGACTGATTACACACAGCTGAAGTAACAACGGACTTTCTATTCCAGCAGGCACGGGAACGTAAACAACAGTATTTCCTAGCGTTCCCAGGTGGGTTCGTGTTAGCAGGAGCTCAGGAGGTCAGACAGCCTTTCCGAAGACGCTGATCCCTGGCTCTCCAGCTGCACAGGCAGATTCATCCTCCCTTAGCCCCCCCAGGCCCCCCCCTCACTTCCTGGGGAGGTGAACGCCCCGCCCCCTTCCCACGCGCACGTGGGTGACCATCGTGAGACAAGGCCTCCTCAGAGCCAGACACGGCCATAGAAAGAGCAAAAGCCACGACGAGGCGGGCAGCTCACCTCTCAGATGTTAAGTGAAACTGTTCCCAGGAAAATAGCTAAGCCCTCCCTCAGCGGGCACTTCTGGTGTAATTCCGTATCCCCCTGTTTCTGGCCCCTCCCCCCAGCACGCGCGCACTGAAATGACGTCACAATGAAGAGATGTCAGCGTTCCCTACAAGGGATTGGCCGAGAGGGGAGGTACCGCCCCTTCTTCTTTGTTGTGCTTTCGACCAATCCTCGAAGCGGATGGAGGATGATCGCGGGGAGGTTCCCGCCCAGGGCGCTGGCCGGGGTATCCGGAGTCGCTTATTTCCGGTTTCTTAACCTTCTTCTTCACCTTTTTCCTTCCTACAATCCTTGTAGCTTTTTCGAAAGGGATTTAAAATCCTCCCGCGTGAATAAAGAGGGCTTTGTCAGTGGGTGCTTATTCGCAGTAATGCCTCGGTTGCTAGCAAGCCCACTGTCGCCCCCATTTTTGGCCACGCCCTGATAAATACTGACCCCCGCACCCCTCCCGGGGGCTCGGAGCGGCCGAGGCTTCGGGCTTTCAGTGTTAGTCCTTATGCGAACATCGTTATGCCCCTTTAAGAGCCCAAATAGGAGAGTGTGGAAAAGCGAGCTGGATCTTTCCTTGCAAGGTCCTGGGCACGAATACCCGCCTGACTCTGGACAAGCCATATAGTATTATGGGCCTCAGTTTATTTATCTGTTAAATGAGAAGGTTGGATTAGCCAGGCGTCACAGTGGTCCCGAGTTCTGGACGTGACGTGGGCCTGAGACACTTAGAACTTGGAATGGGTTCTCCACGCTTCCACCTTCGTCCTGGGCAAAAGGCTAACTCAGTGACCTCTATGGCAGACCCTTCTGGCTTGAAATCGATGATCCCAACAGGCACCATCACCCTACCTCCGCTTTTAGAAAGGAAGGAATAGGACTACCTGCATATTCTAGATCTGTGACCCCGGGTAAATCACTTAATTTCTTTTAGCTTGTTTCCCCAAAATGGGGATAATAACACCTGCCTCACAGGGTTATATGAAGATAAAATGAGATATTTGTAAAGCACTATGTAAATACAATTTATTATCTACGAGGGACCTTCTGACTTTATTTGGGGGTGGGTGAGGATAAGAAGAGGTTGGGGAAATTTCGGTCCAGTCCTAATATGCCCCAAACACAAATTTCTAGAATTGTGAATGTGTGCCTATGCTATTTATCAGGTTACTGGAAAAGTTACCGTTTCAATGGAGGGCGAAGTGAAGGCCAAAACACTCAATTTGCTGTAAACCCCTTTAAGCGTTAACATCATTATTAACTATTATTATTATCTTTAATATGCAGGTCTTCCTAGTCCATCTCTAAAAGGGGAGTCAGGGGGATGGTGCCTATTCGGGTCATTAATTTCAAGCCAGAAGGGGCCTTAGAGCCCACAGACACCAGGAAACTAAAACATTAAGACTGTAAGTGGCTGGCTTGGGGTCATGTTGCTAGAAACATGTTAGGAGGGATCTGACCTGGGTCTTCATGACTGCAGTTTAATTTTATCATCAGACTCTACTTTTACTTCCTCACCCCTTTGTCCTGTTTCTACTCCTATCTAACAAACACTAACACTGAAGTTACTCTTAACATTAGACCATCTTCCTCACAATGCTACCTCATCTGCCATTGTCCTTAACTCCCCCATCACTACCTTGGACTCCAATCCTTGTCAGCTTTTACTTTATTTTACCCAGAACAAAGCCCTCCAGCTACTTCCTAGACTTATGTACCCCGCCCCAGCACCTCTTTATATACATCCCTCCATCCTCTAATTTAGGTATAGTTTCTTGAGACAGGCACTGTGTGGTTTGTATTTGTATCCCCAGGATTTAGCACATGGCCCGTACATAAAAATGACTTAATAAATTCTCTATCTTATCCATCATCTGTCTTCCTTCTCTGTTCCTATTCCTTTGCCGATGAATGCTGTTGGACAATTTCCTTGGCCCTGGGCCTGATAGCTGAATCCACTGTAACCTTATGCTGTCTAATCTCAACTTGGTCCTTAACTGGTACAATTCTGTATTTTTATTCCCTACCCATTGATTTGCCATTTTCCTCTCCTAACCATTTCAAACCTTTTGATCTCAACCCCTCCCCATGCTCTCAGCAGGGAGCTTTTATCTCCTACTTTACTTGCCAGTATAGAGAGTGTTGCCTGGGGGACCCAAGAGCTGTGGAGAGTAACCACAGCAACCAAGCAGCCTTTTACCAGAGTTTACAGGACCTCTGACGTTTAAAATAGGCTTTGAGAATGCTGGGAAGAAGGAGGTGAAAAACCCATTTTGGCCAGCCTTTGGAGCTATTTGAGCAAAGAGGCTGCATTACTATGGTGGAAGTCTGTCAGGGAAGTATTGCCTCCAGAATATGCAGGCAGAAAAATAGCATAAACGTACAGCACCATTCCCCTAAAAAAGATCCAAGATATTGGGGAGCCCAAGGTATGGGGACAGTTTCAGATAAAGCCAGAGGAAGTGACAGGTTCCTTTTCTCCTCTGTCTGGTAGATGTCTATGGTCTGTTCACTACTGGAACTATTCACTACCTGTTTTCCCTTCCCAGGGAGGAGAAAAAGGAAGGTGGAAAGCCAATTTTGTTCTCTGTCACTTGCTATGCAGGGACTGGCATTCCAGATAAACTATTTCTCAAATGATTCTTGTCTTTTTGTTGCTTATAAATTTATTACCCTTGATATTTTTTAAAAAATAGTGGGCACCATCATTAACTAATGTTATTTGATGACAGAAAGTATGAGAGGGTTTTTGCCCTTAAAGAGACAAGACTTTTTTTTTTTCTCTTTTAGTGAAACTGAGATGGGGGAAGATGAAACCCTGAATTCCCATGGGAGAGAAAAAAAAGCATATAAATCATATAAATCCCCTAGACCTAGTCAGTCAGTCAACTAGTAAGAGAAATCACTGGGCTATATGTGAGCACAACTGGGACCATCATTATTATTGTACATGAACTTTCTGTTTTACCCATCACTGACCTCCTGACTGTGTGGGGTATGGGGGCCTCAAGAATCCCCTCCCCAAGAAAAATTTTAAAAAATCAGAGGCACCTTCAGGAAGGAACAGGAAGTTTTAATCTCTTCCCCCACAGGACGACGGCAGTCCTCTCTATGGCAGGGATCCAGGAGAGGAGGCATGTTACAAAAGAGTCCCTTCTCTCATTGGCTAGTAGGTACGCTCTCATTCTTGGTTCAAAATCTAAACCAATGGTAGATAACAAAGAAGCCTGCTACTATCTCTGCAGACTAGGGGGGCAGAACAGGAAGGCCTTATTTGGGGAAGCAAGGGAGAGAAAAAGGTCACACGCAAGGGTGGAGGTCAAAAACCCCTGAAAGGGGCCTAATGCTTAAGAGTGTGGTATATAAGGGTAGAGGAGTAGAATTCCTGAAAGGGGCCTAATGCTGATGACAACAAGGGAAGGGGGGAAGGGTCCTAGGTTGTGTAAACCCAGGAGGCTCTGGTTTCCAGATAGTTTCTCTCCCTTCTCATTCTGAGGAGTCTTCACAGAGGGTACAGTGTACCCCACTCGTGACTTTGGCCCTTAGCCTTCTCTACAGCTTTCTCCTGCTACCTGGCCCAGCCAATCTACCACATGACAAGACCTCACCAACCACCTGCCAACTTTCTTGGCCTCCAGAACCTTTTCCAGCACTATGCTACACCAAGACAAGATCCCCTCAACTTCTAACACCCCTGAAAGGTCCTTCTCTAGCATGTTGCCAATATACAAACCCTTTTCCTTACCCCCGACTACCTGCTTGCTCCCTCCCCACACTTCAACAAAAGCCACAAGTCTTATTTCATATTTCCCATCTCTTCGCACTATGCTCTCTGAATTGCTTCCTTTCATATAAAACTCTGACTTTCTTACTCCTTTCATTTCAGAATACTGAGGCCTGGCTTCCACTTGCTAACTCTGCTTTCCTCTTTAACCCTTCCAATATTGGTTGCATTTCACTCATTCTTCTGACTCTGGCTGTGGTAGCAGTTAGAATGCCCCTTGCTCCTCATTACCTGTTCTAGACTCTGCTTCTATCACTGTGACTCAGCAGGACCTCCTCCTGTGAGGTTCATGATTTCCAAATGTATCCCCCAATCCAGATTCTGATGGCTGTTATCTAAGGCACTCTAGGACATTATCCTTCTTTCCTCAATAAATTCAGTTCCTGGTTCATAGTCTTTCTCTATACTCCAACTCTTATATTCTCATTAAGGGACTTTAATATTCATATTGATGTTCCCTCAAATACCCTAACTTCTGCTTCTTCAATCTACTCAGCTTATGTGATTTATTCCTCCCATTCCTAAGCTACATACAGAAATGATCACAGCCTTGATCTTGTCATCACCCACAAGTGCTCCACTTCAAAGTTCTTCAGCTTCAAAATTCCTCTGATCACAATCCATTATAATGTCTTTTCCTATGTATTACCATACCTATGTTTTTTATCCTCACTATAACCTCCATCTCTAAGTTCTTTCACAGATTATTACCTCTTCACCTGCTACTTTCTCCTCTTTTCATTATTTAAACCCTTAGTGAACAATTCAACTCTATACTTTTGAATCCTTTGCCTCTTGTCTACCACCAACAACACCTTGCCAAAATCCAGCCTTGGGTCACTCCTACATTCTTCCTTCTCCCCTTTTCATGTACTGCTAACTAGAGCTGTAGAAAATCATAGGACCTTATCAGTTCTAGTAGTTATATAATCTCAGATAGACCCTCGGTGCAGCAAGGCAATCATCCCATGCCCCACAGCAGCTGTACCAAACCGGAGCCTTCCTCTGTCCCCACCTCCTCTATTGAGGATCTCAACGCATACATACTGAAAAAATTGAGGTTATTCAACAAGAACTCCTTTTCTTCAACCCTCATCTACTTTATCTTGCCCCATTTATTTCCTCCTTCAATAAGTCTCTGATGATAGGATAGCCCTTCAGCTTTCCAAAAATAGTACTCTTATGTGCAAGGTTTTTTCAAGGACTGTGGCTGAGAGAGGGAGGAAAGACATAGGATAATAGCTTGAGGGGATGGTAAGAGTCTAGTGAGACTTGTACAACTTCATAATCAAGCCCTAAAATAGTTGGGTGCCATACCTCTCAGAAGTTCTCCAATCACTGTTGCCCTAGGAAGGTGTCCAGTAATTTCTCAGATTTAGCTTCCAGGAAGACAGGTAACAGATAAGATCAGGACAGATAACATTTGGATATAGTTCTGGTTGACCCTCTTCCACCTTTCCTTATTCTGCCCCCAGCTCAGAGTCTCTACTTTCAAAGTGCCTGCTCCCTCAAGGGGCTTCATTAACCCCAGGAAAATGGTTCAGCTCTCCCTCTGTTGGAAAGTATTCTTTTCCCAGGCACAGTTCAGACAAATCCTTCTTGGAAAGTCCTTGGGAAATGAAGGAGTGATACCATATGAAGGTGAATGTGTAATTTACCTGGAAGAAAGGACATCCCTGAGTTAGTAGCAATCTTGAATTCCTGGGATGGCAAGAAGGGAGTCTTTATCCAGACATCAGTGAAGAAGAGAGTAGCTCTGCAGCATAGCCCCCAATGCTACACAGATTTGGTATTCTTCCCCCTTGTCCTACAATGTGCTCCCAAGGAGGAAGTTATATAGTTAGTGATCTAGGGAACTAAGAGGGAGGTAGTTACAGAGATGATCTCATTATCAACATTAGCACTAGGTTTCCAATGTCAACTTACCTACCTTACTGCAAATGACCCTGACCTGTGAGAAGGATCATGACTGTGTTAGAAATATCATCTATGTTGTGGCCTAGATGTTCCTGTTACTTTTCCTGTGCATGATCAACGGATACACACTGTGAAAAGCAAAGATTTACATTACTTTCCCCACAGACAAATTTGTTAAGATTTGAGACTTAGTCCTTACTTACACAGGACTGTTTATTATTATTTTTCTTTCTTTTTTAGTTTTTATGCATTTGTACTAAGGTCCTCCTCTGGTAACTTTCCTATACCAGGCCTCTCACACCCTTGATATTAGTTTGTCCAGTAGAAGCCCTAAAGCCATTTAGGTGGTAGAAAGTCAAGACCTTTAGGACCTTGCCACCTCTAAAAGGTGGCCTGGTAGAAGCAATCTGCCTAGTAGTTTAGGCTATTTTTTCCTTAAAAGCATCCTTAGGATTAATTGACTGAGAAAACAATTCAATTTCCTCAATCCCCTGATAGGAGACAGGGGTAGCTGTTGGGCTTGACCAGTCAAATGTCCAAAAGGCCTAATGGTATAACGAATTATGAACTGGCCTCAAAAATCCTTAAGACCAGTATTCAAATCTTGCCTCAGATACCAGGGTGTGATCACTTAACCTCTCAGTGCCCCCAGGGAAACCTCCAAGATTTTAAATTATAGATAGGTTGCAAAACTGCCTCGGTGGAGAATTTCTTTCCTCTTTTTTTTTTTTGAACATATTTTAATTTATCCTATTATTTCCCAATTACATTGCTTTTTTTTTAAACATTTAAACAAATACTGAGTTTCAAATTCTCCCCTCCTCCTTCCCTCCAATAAGATATTGATTAAACATGTGAAGCCACAACATAGTTGGAGATAATTTCTACATTATGAGTTCCCAAACTGATGAGACCACAAATCTGGAATCACATCCCTATTAACCCCCAAATTCCCAGGTGTTTTGCCCCCATTAAGTGTTTCTTGTTTATTGAAATTTGCTTGCTAAGTCTCAGTTTCTCAAATTTATACTATTTTTCTAACATGCTTCTATCTCTTTAGCAGAAATGTTCACATCTCCCTTAACATCAATTTTCCTAACTTAAAAAAAGGTGAATAAGAATTCTCACTAAGACCTCTAGTCAGGAAACCATAAAAATGATGCTGTTACCCATAAAGAGGATTAGGGTTGCTCTGGAAACCCCAAAATACCAACATTATTCCACTCAAGTCTTCTCAGCCAAACAAAAAAAAAGTTTATTGAAAGTTCACCATATGGGGTGAACCAGTCTATGCTAGGTCATTCTATGGTGCTCTCACACCATATGGAGGGAAAATGTGGTCTTATATAAAGAGGAATCTACAGATGGTCTGGAGGAAGAGCTTGGGGAGGGTCTTCAGGAGGAGTCAATGAGGTCAAGACTCCAATAATGAGTTTGAGGAGGGTCTTCATGAAGAGTTAATGAGGTCAATGCAAGGGTGGATTGATATTTTGATAGGTTCAAGGGTGGGAAGCAGATGGACATTGGGAGTCCAGGCTAGTAACTGAGGTTTGGGCCCACCCACAATGAAATGGCCTCTGCAAATGCCAATCAAGTGGGAAGACTTAATCAGACTTCAAGGGGTTTCCCAGAGCCTGTACTGCAAGGATTCAAGGAGAGCTCAAGGGGGTTGCCAGAGCCTGCACCTCATCATAGAGACCCAGAGGCTTTGGCATGACACTATCTGAAGTGGGGAAACTCATGGAAGGATCTGGAAGCCATTATTCAGCCTCCAGCATCTGGGGCTGGAGAGCTGCCCCGGGTGCAGAGGACCCATCACCAGCCTGGGCCCCGGCGCCGAGATCCCCAAGGCTGCTCCCTCCCGGCCAGGAGGGAATGCTGCCATTCATTCATTAGTCCAACCAGTCCCCAGCTGGGCTCCAGCTCCGAGGCGGGGGAAGGGATGTGGCCCAGAACTTTCGGTCTCCCGCGGCCCTGGGCAGCATGACTGGGCGGAGGCCTCTCTTCTCCCCCGCCTTTCCAGCGCCTGCTGCAGTCCAACCTCCAGCATCCGCCTCCATCTTCTCCCACAGTTAGAATATTCCGGAGTCCCACGCCCGCCTCTCCTGGTTACCCGGGTAACCACCAACAGGGAGGGGGGAGAAGCGGAGAGGAGGCGGAGCGGGGGCGGGACTTCCTGAGGGTGACGCGCCCCGGCTCGGCTACAAAACTCGCCGGATGCGACGCCGCGAGCGGAACTTTCCAGAAAACTCGGCGAGAAGCGGAGGGCAGCAGCTGCTGCTGCCCTGAGCTCCGCACACAACAACTCGGGCCCCCCCTCCCCCAATCTTCTCTTTCTTCCACTCGATCCCCCAACATCCCAACCGGCTTCTGGGCGGTACACCCCTCACCTCACCCCGGACGCGGACATTTCGGCACCGGGCGTACCGCCAACGTCGCTCCCCGGTAAGTCCATCCCGGCTCCCTCACCCCACAGCTCGGCTCGTCTTCTCTCGCACCCCCTCCTCCCCGCCTCGTTGGAGGTGAGGAGCGGTAGCGCCTACGAGACCCTGGGAGGCCGTTGGCCCCTCTCTGGAGGGTGCGGGGCTGGTGCCCTAGATTTCCGAGGGGTGTCGCCCCCGCTCTGCAGCCTGGGCGCCAGACAATGGACTCGGCGTCCTCCCTCCCCTCTCCCTCTCCTCCTCTCTGTCTCTACGCGAGGTCGTTCGCTTCCTCTTTTCTTCCCCTCCCCCCACCCCGGTCTGCAGGGTTCTTGATGGGAGGGGGCGCACCAATTTGCGGGGGTCCGGGGGCACTGCGTGCTCGCTCTCCCCTGCGTGCGCGTCCTCGCTCCCCGCAGCCTACCCTCCGAGGAGCCCTCCGTAGTGCGCGTGTGTGTATATATGTGGACACACGCACACGCACGCTTCATCTCCAAGCGCTCCCCTCCACTCCAGAACAGCATTCCATAGAGGTGGTCCGCAAGCGGTGATTGAGGTCCTACTACGAGTCATGCTCAGGGCTGAGCGCCGGTATACCGAGAGTGGCGAAAGACTCTGCAAATCCCGTCCTCCTCCCCTCCCCTCGCCCCCCCCCCCCACCTCCGCCAGGAGCTCCCATTCAGATGGGGGAGATAGCTCACACATAGCTGCGTGGATCGGGGGAGCAGAACCTCGACGGAGAAAGGGGGGCGCCCCTGAAAGGCTTCCTATGGAAGTGCCCACTTGCAGGGAAGTCTGGAAGGTGGAGAAGGAGAAGCCCCGAGGGGAGATGCCCTCGCTTCCCGGGGGCTTCATTAAGAATGGAGATGTGGAGAATCTCCCGTGGGTCCCCACCGTAGTGGCTGTTTAAAAAAAAAACCAAACAACCCCCCTCCCCCCAAAAACCTCGTGACTTTGATAGGTGAGGCCCATCAGGTGACATGGGGGATAAATTGCAAAAGATTAAACTGTGGTCTCCACGTAATTCATCGGTCTCTGAACATCGTTTTCGTCGGGAGTCCAGCCATAAGCTTTGATTAAGCGCCTGCCATGTGCCTGGTGCTGTGCCAAGTGCTGGGGGCACAAAGAAGGATGGGAGCAGTCCTGCTCTCCAGGAGATGGAAGTCGTGTAATGTCGAAGACTACACAATTCTGTACGAACAAGATCATAAGAAGGCATTGTATGTAGTTGAAAATTTAGAGAGGCTTCTTACAGAAGGCTGGTTTTAGCTGGGTCGTGAAGCCAGAAGGTATGGGGATGGATGAGGAGGAAGAACTGGGGGTGGGGGAGAATGCCCGGTGAAGCCTGAGGATGGCTTTCTTTCTTCAAGGCCGGTGTCATGGATACCTGAAGGGAGAGGGGTAAGGGTGTAAGAAAACAAAGCTATGCAGGTCCAAGATTTTTCTTCTTAGTAGATATATTGGGTAATACATGGTTGTGTAGCAAATCCTCAGCTGTTCAAAGCCTCCACTTTATTTACGCTGTTCGTTGTTTATTCTATGACCATATATGTCTTCAGGAGGTAAGAAGGAAAAAAAAACCAAGAGAAAGCCTTTGTAAGAGTGAAATAACAGTAAAGGAAGATTGGAAAGATTAATAGTTAAAAACCTTAGGTTTGCCCATGTACTAGATTAATCGATATTTTCCGTTATGTAAGTTTATGAAACATGGCTCAATTCTTAGTTCAAAGGTTTCCTGTTGGCTTGGTTATAACATTCAGTAATAAATAATCTGATTAGGTGGTGGTGTCAATTGATTTTTAAGGTGAAACCTTAAAGCTTCGTTTTTTTAATTGCAGTCTACAAAAATGGTCAAGGAAACCACTTACTATGATGTTTTGGGGGTAAAACCCAATGCCTCCCAGGAAGAACTAAAAAAGGCATATAGAAAACTAGCCTTAAAATATCACCCAGATAAGAATCCAAATGAAGGAGAAAAGGCAAGTATTTTTTACATTTTAAAAATTCTTACTATGTACTAAAAGTAGAGGAAAAGAAAAAAAATCCATTCTTATGATTAACTTTGACAGTTGTCATCTTTTTGTTGCAGGTCCTATTGTGAAATTTTTTTCCTATTTAAGTTTTGTTGCTGTTATTTACCTAGTTATAATCTGTGTGTATCTATACTTAGTAATTTTAATAGTTTAACATGTATTAAATGTGAAATGACTAGAACCTAGATTTTACCATCTTTGCTAATCTTAAAGAACTTTTTTTTACAGTATGGCCTTTTTTTCCCCCCCCTTTTTTTTAAATAGTTCAAGCAGATCTCTCAAGCATACGAAGTGCTTTCTGATGCAAAGAAAAGAGAATTATATGACAAGGGTGGAGAACAAGCCATCAAAGAGGGTGGTTCTGGTGGTGGCTTTGGTTCTCCAATGGATATCTTTGATATGTTTTTTGGAGGAGGTGGAAGAATGCAAAGGGAACGAAGAGGTAAGGTTTTTGCCAATCTAGAACAAGGATAATGCCAGGTGGCACTAATTGGGAGAGCTGATTGTTAAGCTTCAGAAGTTTATTCAAGTACAGTAGTGTGTGATTGCAATGTCACACTAACTTTGTTGTTGTACTTGAAGTTAATTAAAACATGAACACTTTCAGGAGATTAGGCACCTCTCAACTATCCTGTTTGTATTTGTGTAGATTAAAAAAAAAAAAAGACAAAACTCCTCAGTGTTGATTAATCATCAGTGCCTGGTTTTATTGAATTTGAATTTTGGGGGGATTTCTGATGTTATTTGACATGGATTATCCCTTTTGGTTGACTTTATGTCATCTGCAATTTTAAAAGTATCCTATTTTTAAGCCGTTGATAACATTTTTAATAGAACAAGGCAAAAGAAAATGCTGTTGTGAGAATTCCTCCAATTTGACATTGATTCATTAATCACTATTCTGGGTCTAGTCATTGAGGGTTTTTTGTAAGCTTTCGCTTCTACATCTCTGCCATTATTGCCATTATTTCACTTATTAGTTTTTTTAAAGGGGGAAAAAACTTAAAACAATGTTTATCCACCAAAACAAATTCCTGCCATTGTCCATGTACATGTGTGTGTTTTTACATTTTTATCTGTAGTAGGAGGGGTAGGTATTGTGTTTCATCCTCAGCCCTCTCGACTTTGGGAGCTTATCACTTATAAAAATCTTGGTTGTTTTTCTATATACTAAATATTGTGACTGTTGTATAAATTTTTTTTCTATCAAAGTAATATTCCATTATATTCATATATATTCTTACTTAGCCCTATTCACTGTGTAGTAGATTATGCCCAATTATTTACCATCTCATCTCACAATTTGTCCACGATGAAATATCAAGCAACTTTGTTACATGCGTTGCTGAACTCCAGAAATAATGATGGGTAAGGACATAACTCCATAGACATCACTTTGACATAAATCTATTGGCCCTCTTTTGAAAAAGGATAGTTGTCATCTGATATAATTTGTTGACAAAACTGTCAGTGAACAGATTCTCTTTATGAGTGCCCAGAAACCATATCTTACTCCAATTTGAAATAAAATAATAATATCATTCTGACTTGAAATTGGAAGAAAAGAAAGTCCTAATTGAAAATTGAGAGTATTTGTTATCTTATTTCCTACTTTTGATTCTCTAGAATTTTTCAAATTCTCTAGATGTTTTTCAAAGATGAGAGGATTTTTCAGCATTCCTCTCTGTTCTTTCACTAAGTTGATATGTATTTCTTCCAGGTCTTCTGACTTGAGCTCATTGAACTGGGTGTGTTCTTACAGCCTCAAACAAATAAGGGTATTGGTTTTCTCTTAAGGTCTTTTACCTTGTTCTTCACTATGGAAATACAACTCCTTTGGTAGAAAAGCAAAAGCTTAATAGAATTTAGAGTTGAAAGAGACCTAGGTTCATTTAATCCAGTGGTTCTCAACCTGTGGGTTATGTTCGATTTAAATACATTCTGCATATCAGATGTTTATGTAACGATTCATAACAGTAGCGAAATTACAGTCATGAACTAGCAAGGAAAATAATTTTCTTGTTGGGGTCATCACAACATGAAGAACTTATTAAAGGGTCTTAGGCATTAGGTTGAGAACCACTGGTTTAATCCATCTTCCTCATTTTATAGTTGGGAAATGGGCAGATAGATAGAGAACAGGGTATTGTAATGCATAGAATTGGATTTTGTAGTCAGAAAGACCTGGACTCAGATTCCACCTCATACTTAATAATGGGCAAGTTACCTAATCTAAGCCATTGACTCTTAAGGGGGTCCGGTAATTTTCTCACAAGATTTTTTGTTTTTCTGTTTAGTCACTTAATGGCCAAGAAGAGCAGTTGACCTCGTTATTCAATCTCTTGAAGTAGGGAAAGTGAAGATTTTATTTATGGTGATCTGTGGGTTCTAATGAATTTCCAGAAAGTTGTAGTTCCTTGTTTAAATTAGAAAAAATTGGGTTTTGATCTGTTTCGGTCTTTGGCTAGTTAAAACTCTTGACCTCAGTTTCCTTGGGTAAAGTAAGGGAGATTCTTCTAGATGTCCTTAATGTCCTTAGTTCTATATTCTGCAGTCCATTATTCCTTTTATCTCTTGTTCTGTTGTTCCAGTCCTAGATCGGATCTCTCTGTTACTTAAGGTTAAGAGCTCTAGTTCACATCAATAGTTGATCCTAAGGTGATTCTTTAGCGGCATTGTAAATTCTTAGATTGTGTGCTGTATTTAAAAAAACCCCAAAATATATTCTAATGTAGTGTTAAGGGTGACATTCAGGCACTAACAGGATGAAATGTAGCAGTGATTGAGTTTAAGACTCTGAAACTCCAGTTCAGTGAGGAATGGGGAAACTTGGTTTGACAGCAATTTTTCATGGGGAAAAAACTAGATTTTGGACACGGTTTAAGAAACATATGGTAAGTTAGGTTAACTTTGGGCTGTATTAATTAGAAGCATAGTATTTTGCTGCTGATCAGATCGCAGTTTGAGTATTCTCTAGTTCAGGGCACCACATTTTAAGAGTGTCTAAATAAACTAGTACTCAGTGTGATCTGTGGTGTAAAACCATGTCATATATGAAAATTAAATTTCTCTTCCCCATCCTCAAGAGGGGGAAAGAATAGGCCTAGTCTGTGCAACATTGGGGCAATCTGTCCAGCATATTAATGTCATTTTAGTTAGGGCATTCTACTTCCTGTTTAAGATTGTTAGCACTTACCTTAGAAGTTTCCAAATAGGGGCTTGCTGGAAGCATGTCTTTCATGTGAATTACTTTCCCAACCTTGTATCAGAAGAAAATATGCAACTTTATAACTATCTAAAATAATAAAAGTTTGTTGTAAATGCTATAAAATGAGTACAAGAACACAATATGTTGATTTAAACAGTAGACTCCAACATAGAGAAGCTTTTCTCAAACTAACTTGTCCATGGAATATCTTGACATTTAAAATATAAGTGACATTTATATAGGTTTGCAGAGTGCATTGCACAGTGGAATCTGTTTTTAGACTGATTATGTTGTTACATATCACATTGGAATTTTAAACTAAAATGTATAGATACTTGAATAAAGCTATTCACTACTTGGTTGCAGGTAAAAATGTCGTTCATCAATTGTCAGTGACCTTAGAAGATTTATATAATGGTGCAACAAGAAAACTGGCTTTGCAAAAGAATGTAATTTGTGATAAATGTGAAGGTATGTTTTAAAAAATCTTTCTGTATAGTCTTACAACATAACTACAAATTCCTGTTTTAAAAATCTTATTTTCACTTTGAGATCCTCAGTTATGTGTTATTCTCAAAGAACTACAAGACTTAGGCTTGGGTGCAGTAGCAAGATGTTTGCCATCTCACATTAGAGAGCATGCAGCTAGTGAATAGAAATTTTTAGAATGTCCAGAAGGAAATTGAAGAAAGTAGATGGGGAGACCCTTCTGGGGAGGAGGAAGAATTGGGATAGATGAAAAGACTTGTTGAGAATGAGATAGGAATTCTGGTAGAGAAGAGGTATTTCTCTTCCACCTGCCCATTTCTCCAAATTAAGCTTATAGGTTCAAGTGAGAAGCTTCAGTTGTTTATTAATGGCAAAGTGAAGTATAGCCAGATAGTATGGGGATGGCACAGTGTGGGAGAAGAGTGGGGCCTGGGGAAAGGGGGAGAGGGGGAAGGAAAAAGGAATTGGTAGAAGGAACCTTTAAAATTAGGCTATTTGTAGGTAAGAATTCAGAGTAGAAAGGAGGAGGCGGTGGAGGTGACACTAGCACCTGCTCTGGGGAAGTGCTACTACCACATTCCCTGGGCTCCAGTTGTACCCTCTGACCTGAGGGGTAGATGAAGTTCTTGGCACTGTTTGGATAAATAGGGTGATCGAACTTCAGTCCTGTTGAAGTGAAAGACCAGTAAGCCTTGCCTTCTTTCCTGCTTCATCACAATTGTTATTGACATTGTTATCCTAGCAACTATATGTGTTTGGAACTATTTTTTATGTTATTTCTTTCACCAATTAGAATGTTAGTGTTTTGAGAGGAGGAATCTGTCTTATCCCCAGTGTTTATCAGGGTGCTTAGCACATAGTGCTTAATAAAAAATAAACTTTTTCACTCGTCTGTAGCTTACATACACCTTCAACCTTCTAGGTATTCCTGTTTGTGGTAGCTCGCTGTTTTGAGGCATGTTGGTATGTACCTTTTAATACTCAATAACTGCAAAACTATTTCAATTGTTGAAATTTTAATTTTTCTGTGGTTCAGGACGGGGTGGTAAGAAAGGAGCTGTAGAATGCTGTCCCAATTGCAGAGGTACTGGAATGCAAATAAGAATTCATCAGATAGGACCTGGAATGGTTCAGCAAATTCAGTCGGTTTGCATGGAATGCCAAGGACATGGGGAACGAATCAGCCCTAAAGATAGATGTAAAAGCTGTAATGGAAGGAAAATTGTTCGAGAGAAGAAGATTCTGGAGGTTCATATTGACAAGGGTAAGTATGTTGAATGATTTTTTTTTTTAACCTTCAACCACTTAACACATTTTAAAAAGAATCCTATGTTCAAATTATGTTTATTCACCTTATGATTACAACCATACTATATCATACTATATAGATAACTGGTTTACAAAGGATATGCCTGGTTTTTTCATAGTGAAACCAGTTTAGTAAATAACTCATAGTAATCATATTTTGAAAGTGTAGATACTAGTTAGTGATGTTTATTAGATGCTTATCAGTAAATTTAAATTTGTTTGGTAACCAGAGAAAGACATATCTGGAAGCCTGAAGTGAGTGAATTGAGTACATTTTGGCCTTCTAAAAATTTAATAATGCCTGGGTTGTAGAAAAACTGGAATGACAAACCTGAAATTTCTTTAACACATGCAATATATACCTTTATTCAAATTATATAGTTGGATGAGAGAAAGGCTCTTTTTGTGGTATTCTTCTATAGTATTTAAGGCCATAAAACTCTTGACATCCTATAGAATTGTCTTTAAATACTGAGTAAAGCTTCTCTCTCCCCCTCCCTCCCGTGCACAGGTTTTCAAAAGGAAAAGATATGACCCATTTTTTTTTTCTGCTTAAAAAGAAATTATTATGGGCTTAATGTGTATTCAAAATATCGCGGGAACAAAAACATTTTTATCCTGTTAATTGTAGGTCGTGATTTTGCTCTACTAAAATGAATTAGGGGTTCAGTTGAACCCATTTAGCTTCTTCTTTAGCCTTATCTTGTAGTTAAGTGATTATACAGTTTAAAAATGTGGGCACAAAGAGGGATATCTATTCACCTGTCTTTTTCTGTACTCATAATGGGCTGCTAGACTCATAGCGATAAGTTTTGTGTCTCCCAGCTCACACTTCTATGGCCTAGTGCAGAAGTGTCAAATTCACATCAGCCATGTCCGATTGAAATATAATTGGGAAATGTTTAACATAGTCTGTTACATTATGTTTTTATTCATTTTGTTAATTTGTGTTTTACTAAGTCAGTATGCAGCCTGCAAGAATTCTATTATTTAAGTTTGATATTGAACTGATCAGAAAAATCTTAATTTTTGTTTCCTCCATATTTTGAATATGTGTTCACAATTGAGTACTCAGGGCCCCAGAGTTAGGAGGATCTGGGTTCAAATGTGGCCATAAGTCACTTAATAGTGATTCTTGGCGAGTCACTTAACCCCGATTGCCTCCAAAAATTGAAAATTGGAAATTGAGTTCAAAAACCATCTCACATGTTGGCTATTGGAAATTTAGTTAAATGCCTTTGACTCTAACAGACTTAATTTGAAATGCTCTAGGAAATTATATATTCATTTTAGTCAGTTGCCTGAAAGTAATTTCCAGGGATACTTTAGGAGTAAAAATGTAGTAGAAAGTGTTCACTGCCACT
This sequence comes from Pseudocheirus occidentalis, assembly GCA_028646575.1. Taxonomy (NCBI): domain Eukaryota; kingdom Metazoa; phylum Chordata; class Mammalia; order Diprotodontia; family Pseudocheiridae; genus Pseudocheirus; species Pseudocheirus occidentalis. The sequence goes on along the minus strand of CM053599.1, from coordinate 178,566,896 downwards.
TTGTGGGCCTGTCTGGCATTGATAGAATTTCCTTATTTTTATATTAGATTTTGCAGAAGACTCCAGTGAATATTTTATTAGATTATGATTGCACTACATGAAGCAGAAACTGTCCTGTGTAATCTCTACCGCATCTTTTGCAGTTTCTCATTAAACCAGTATTGTATCTGGTATTACAATGTGAAATTAACAAGTAGAGACTTGGTTCATTTCCTTAGGAAAATTAAAATAGTTGTTACACATAAGTTGGTAACTCTGGGATTTCTATTCTCCCTGTGCCTCCACTCCCCCTCCAAAGTTTTTTGTGTATTCTAGAATTGTTTCAGGACCAATACAAAATGAGTTATTTATTTTAGGTATGAAAGATGGTCAGAAGATAACATTCCATGGTGAAGGTGACCAGGAGCCAGGACTTGAGCCAGGAGATATTATCATTGTTTTGGATCAGAAGGACAATGCTATATTTACACGGTAAAAAAAAAAAACATTTGAACATTGAATTTCATGTTAGTTACTCCTCAGTAGGCTCCAGCTTTAGCAGGAAGAGAATAAGTGATAAATTAAGATTTGGTTTTTTTTATTTAAGGTTATTAACCATTGATAACTGTTAGAAAATTGTGAAGGCCATGAGTTCTTGATGACAGGGTGAGACTAATTTTTGGGAAATATCATAATGGAAACCCCCATTTTGCTGAGTTGTTTTGGAGTCAGGGTTGTATAGTTTTTAAAGTGCTGAGTCAGGGACTCAGACCATTCATAAGTTAGAATTAGGGCTACCATTTTTCACCTTTGAAATGAAGGCCAGTATACTAGATTGGGGTCTTTTAAGCTACCCTTTTAATTTTATTTGGCAGATGGTTATCTAGCCTCTGCTTAAATACATCAAAGGTAGGAGATTTAATTATCTGATGATGAAACTGATTTCCATTTTTGAACAGCATAGTTATTTGTGTCAGATCGAAATCACCCTTGTAAATTTTATCCTTTGGTAATTGTGGTCTTTGAAAAAGCCTACTCTAGCAGTAGAGCCTTCTAACTAATTGCAACCCTGTGTCACAATTTTATCTTTGGCCCAGAAATTTATAGTACAGGGTGTCCTAAAAGTCTTAGTAGATTAAAACTGTTACTAAAACTGCATTTATTGTACACCTAAATAATATGGGATTTTCTTTACTGTTTTCTCAATATTTCATCATTAGCAAAACAACACACACACACACACACACACACACACACACACACACACACACACACACACACACACACACACACACGGGTAAATCAGTGAAAGAGAAAGATAGTGGTCATTTGTCTAAGTCCAAGCATTTTTATTCTAAGGATGAAAGATAAAATTGCCACCATATTCCCAGCAACTTGTAATGCTAGTTTTTAATAAAGTAGATAAAGATTTAATGATGTTTAGGATATATGCTGATAACTGCTATCTTATAACTCATTAGAATCAGTCTTTAGTATCTCATGTCTGTGAGAACTGATTAGCAAACTTTGGAATGTTTTTCTCAAATATTTCATTATAGACATTTTTGTTGCTATGGATTGGAAAAGAGAGGGAGAAACTGTCCATATGGTATAAAGGGGGAAAAAATGCTTTTATTTAGCACGGTAGTTTGTTTAAGGAGTGGTAAAACCCCACCCTTGTGTGTTTTTAAAATTATTTTTTAAAGCAACATTTATATGTCTGCCTCTTGAGTATTGCAGTATTACAAGATAATTTTCTCCTACTGTATTTTTCCAAAGAATTCTTTAAATTAGAATAGTATGACTCAGACTTTTTTGAAAAGAGTCATTCTTTAAAACAAGGCTAGGTGGTTCAATGAATAGAGCACCGACCCTGGAGCCTGGAGTCAGGAGGACCTGAGCTCAAATTTGACCTCAGACACTGCACTTAGTAGCCGTGACGTTGGGCAAGTCACTTAACCCCAATTGCCCTCACTTCCCTCCTACCCCCCAAAAAGTCCTTGCTTTTTAACATTGTAGTGTAATTTGTCTTACAGGTAAAACATTTTGAAACTTGGATTCAAATTGTTTTAAAAAAGCATTAAGTAGGCTAGATGCATACTTTTTTTTTTTTGGATAGACGTGGTGAGGACCTTTTCACATGTATGGATATCCAGTTGGTTGAAGCATTGTGTGGCTTTCAGAAACCAATAACAACTCTTGATAATAGAACTATAGTCATTACTTCTCATCCTGGTAAGTAATCAGTGGTTAACTTCCTATTTAATTGCTTTAAGGGAATATTTAAAGATAATTGGGTTGGGAGGGTTTGAGCTTTGTTGACAAGTCATCTGTGTGTCTTATGTAGAAGAAATTACAGAAAATAAGTCATGTGGTCTTCTGGGAGCTTCCTAAAAAAACCCACTACAGCTTTGACAGGACCCAGACCAGTCGCTGTTCTCAAATATGGTCCTTGTGGTTATCCAGGTTTCTGCTTCCTCTGTCTCCTTCTTCCTCCCGACAGTGTTCTATATGCTTTCCCCTAACAGTGAACATATATTGTCCGTTTTAGGTCAGATTGTTAAACACGGAGATATTAAATGTGTGCTGAATGAAGGTATGCCCATTTATCGCCGCCCTTATGAGAAAGGAATTCTAATAATTGAATTCAAGGTAAGTTGCGCCATGAATGTCTTAAGGACCGAATACTGAAAGTAGCTCATATAAGCAAGACAACGGACTTGGAGGGAGAATATGATTGTATCATTCACCTTTATATGTAAAAAACTGATTGCTAACAACCTTTGTAAGTTTTCTGGTAAAAGTTCGTGTGATCCTAGGTTTTAGACCTTGGGAAGAAATCACATAGTCCAACATCCTCATAGGAACAGGTCCAGAGGGATTAGAGGGAACTGTACCTTGTCCACCCTCACCCCCCTCCCCCCACCCCCCATCCTTATGGGGGTAAGAAGTAGTCATTAGAATTAGAACCCATTTTCTAATTCCAAATTGGTACTTTTATTACAGATTTTCATGTGGCACTTTGCCAAAAGTGATAATGTTCTGTCAAGTTGAAATTAAGATAATCTCTTGAAGTTATCTTAAAGTTAGATTTAAAAAATTATCAAACTTTTTTCTTGTAAATAATTTTTTTTTTTTTTTTTTGCTTTTTGGAGGGCAGTTGGGGTTAAGTGACTTGGCCACAAAGTCACATGGCTAATGTCAAGTGTCTGAGGTCCGACTTGAACTAAGGTCCTCCTGACTCCAGGGCCAGTACTCTATTCACTGCTCCAACTAGCCTCCCCTCTTGTAAATAATTTTAAGCCCTTAATTAATACTAATTAATATAATTAATAATAAATAACATAATTAATTACATATCCTCAAAAGAGGATCTTTTGATCTCTTTGAGGATCAAATGAAATAGAAAGTGTTTGGGCTATATAGAGTGACTTTGTGAACTAAAAGGTCAGGGGAGAGATGCTAGTGATACGCCCCCACCCCCCAAAAAATACCAGCTGATTTTGGAAGAATCTTACATTTTTCATGTAATGAAATTGAGGCCCGGGGAGTAAATAACCTGGTCAGATTGCAGAGTCTCTTCTAGTGCCTTTTATGTACCACACTACTTTCTCATAATTGCCGTACTTGTGTCCAGTATTTTGTTCCTAAAAATACTTGTTAAGGGAGTAGAAGGAAGCCTAGGATTTAGTTATAGTATTACCATTCTTATAGGAAAACTTGGGTGCTGTCACCTATAATTTTAGAAACATTAAAATCGTAAACTTTTTTTCAGGTAAACTTCCCAGAGAATGGCTTTCTTTCATCAGACAAGCTGTCTTTGTTGGAAAAATTACTGCCTGAAAGGAAGGAAGTAGAGGAGACTGAGGACATGGATCAGGTGGAGCTGGTGGACTTTGACCCATCTCAAGAGAGAAGACGCCATTACAATGGAGAGGCTTATGAGGATGATGAGCATCATCCCAGAGGTGGGGTTCAGTGTCAGACCTCTTAATGGGGGGGGAATGAATACTCTTCATTGTAAATGTTGGCTTTTGTATGCAATAGTGAAGGAGTGAAGGACTACAATCATCTTAACACACTCACTACTAGCTATTGTTTTTGTTGTCATTCAACTATGGTTGTGTTTTAAAAAGTTAATAAAATCAGTAATGTAAAATGCCGACTTTGCAATTTATGATGTTCAGTGTGCAAGATAGTTAATTATTCTTAATTATATAAAGCCCCCAGGCATTTTTTCATGACTTGTACTTTTTGTTTCAATGTGTATATGCAGTGGCTTAGACTGAGGTTTGATTTTTGGTTGACTAAATGTACACAAGCATTTATAATTGTTAAGCTCTGAAATTAAAATTTTGTACTGAATTCATCATCAGAAAACTTTAATATGTTGATGTTTTGGTCTGTATGGTTGTTTGTCACATTGGGATTTGTTGTGACACTTCTGCTTCTGTATTTCCTAGATGTTGTCGGTAAATATAACAAATAATTCTGATTACATGTGGTATGCCAAGGGTAAATTTAAACCCCCTTCTTTAGGAAGGTATTTTGTTTACAGTTTATGATAACCCCAAATCTATGAGGGTTTAGGGTTTTAGAATAACTTCCTTTCTGTTTTGCCATAATGCTGTTATTTAAAAAAAAAAACAATGCTAGTAAAAACCAGTCCTACCTCTGGCTCTCTCCATTCACTGTAATGCAGACCTCAGTACTACTGTTTGGGATTTGCATGGTTTGGGAACTGAACTGGGGCAGAAAAAAAGATAACTCTTAAATGTTGATTGGGAAAGGGGTTCTTTTATATTTAGTGAATGCAGGGCGAAAGTCACCTAATTAAGTTAATTCTGCTATACTTAGACTTAACAAATTTGTTTTACCAGATAACAAGCAAGAAAGGGGTTCTTTTATGTACAGTGAATGCAGGATGAGAGCCACTAATCTGTTTTATTTTGTTACATTTAGGCCAAGTAGCTTAATGTTTGTTTTAATGAGTTTAATGCTTTATATTTAACTGGTTTAATGCTTGACCAGATTGCAAGCTGTAGTTGTAAATGTTTGGAGGTTTCAGTTTCCATCTTCGAGATCATAAAAGCAATCTGTAAATAGTAGAAGCCAGGCATCTTTATAACATATTGTAATGGCAGTTTATTAACATTTTCAGGAGAAAGTGTGGAGAAATCTGGGCAGGTAGATAAAATGTTGATTTGTTGATTTAGGACGGCATAGAGAAACTTAATATTGGGCTTATACAAGCAGAAAACCCCAAAATACACGGAACATCTAATACAATTGCTTATTAAGAATGAAGAGTAAAACTGCAATAAATGTAACCAATGTAACTACAAGTAAGAGAAATGTCTCGGTGGATTGTAGATCAAAAGAGAAAGAAATCTTCTATGACTTACACCCAGGCCTTTCCTGACACTCCATGTCTTGGTTTCTGACTCCTCAGTGGCATAATCCCAAAATATTCCATATGACAATGTGCTTTAGTTTTTTTGTTTTTTTTTTTTGAGAAGGGTAAGAAAACCCTGTATGACACGTTGGGACCTGGGGGTTTTTAGTGTTAAATCCAAACACAGGAGAGGTTGAATAGTAGTAGGTAGGAAAGCTACAAATAGAAGGGATTTTTGACGGACTTAATGATTTTGAAAATTTAACATTCCACCAACTATTTTCACCTGTGTTCATGCTAAATTCCTTCCATGTAATAGGTTAAGCAAAGATAACGGACACATCCCCTGTGTGTATAGTGCCTATAGCCCTCTGCTGTCTGTCATTTGGAATCAGAAATGGGCCAGGCATTCGTTATCCCAATTTTCTTTTAGTCTTTAGTAAGTGAAGCATCTCATAGAAAGAAAAAGACCTGGGCATCTTGAACTGTTTTAATGGACTCTTCCTGTTAACTTCAGCCGGGTTGGAGCTTAACTAAATGTATTGATGGTTGTGTGTAATTGTTATGTGGTTATAAAGGCGGGTTTTATACCAACCAAAAGTGGGTATCCCTTTAAGTTGTTTAATGGGACAAAGTAAGAAATGGGTGAAGGAAACAGGAAGATTAAGTAAAAGGAGGCTTTTGGGGGGTGGGGGAAGACTTTTCCCCCTTTCAATGTTATCTCTGGGTAGATTTCTGTTACCCTTAGGCTAGCTCCACCTTTTGTGTATCTTGATAGTCTTTTTTGGTTAAAATCAGGAAAGAATAAGCACTAATAGAACCTTAAGTGGTAAGAGTGTTAACTTGGTCAAGTGAAGTCTGAATGGCCAAATTTGGTTACTACTTTAAGTCACCCAGGACAAACTTTTTTTAGGGATGAAATTTAAACTTAGCAAATATATAGCCCTTGTTCCTCTTAAGTGTTCCTGTATAATGTACCTACTGCATTCCAACCATTACTCCTCTGCAACTACAGCAGTGACATATTTCCCTAACTGTTCCTACTGAATAGTCAGCAAGTACTCAACAAAGTTCCTCACGGTCCTCTTTCCCAAAAATGTTATGAGTGTTCAAACTTGTCAGATATTGGTACTTGTTTCCCTTTGTGAGCCTTTGTTAATGGGGATGAGACTCAGTAGGAGTCACAAGGTGCTGTAGAGACGACTCCTCGTCTGTAAAGGGTCATTCAAGATTCACTTAGTATCCAGTGAGAAGGAAGTGGTCCCTTTGCAAGGTGACCAAGCTATTTGGGTATTTTTCCATACGTGGACCAGAATTTTCATACTGTTACTTGTTTGCCCTTAGGGACCAACAATAAATCCCTCTTCTACCTCAGAGCTCTCCAAATATTTGAAGGTGTGTCTTTTTTACTTAATATTAAGTATCTCTGGTTTCCTCAACTGGTCCCTTTGAACTTGATGGCATCGTGAAATAGTTTTGAGCAAATAATACAGAACATAAAGGAGGGAAAAATGCAGAGTTGAGTACAGAAATGGGTTTCACTCTGTAGGGAAACAGGAAGGAAAAAGAAAAGGAATAAAAGACCTCAATATATAGCAAAGAATTGGAAACGATTATAAATGAGGTGATGACCAAACAGGGATATAAATATGAGAGTGCTGCCGCACTCTAAGAAATGAAGGGGATGAAAGGGTTTCATAGAAACCTGGGTAGACTTCTCTGAATAGATATAGAATGAGATGAGCAGAAGCAGGAAAATGGCTTGTACACTAGCAGTGTTAAACAGCTTTGGGAAACAACCTGATCAGTGGAGTGGTGGTGAACTCAGACGATTGAATGTTGGCAGTGTGAGAGTTTTGTTTTGCCTGATTATAGATGTGGGGGCTGGGGCTGGCAGTGGGAGTGTCTTAATGAGGATGAAGAAGTAGGAGGGACTGAAACAATCTGGAATTGTGCCCCAAAAGTTACTTTGACACGTTGGTATGAGTTTTATATCCTAAGCTGGTTAAAAACCAAGGGAAAAGTCAGTTGTCTACAGTAAATTAAGCATTTTATTAAACATACTATGTCCTTAATGTCCAACTCTGACCCTGTTTGGGGCTTTCTTTGCAAAGATCCTAGAGTGGTTGCCATTTCTTTCTCCAGCTCATTTGACAGATGAGGAAACCGAGGCAAGCCAGGATTTGCCTGTAATTCCAGGACTTGATGGAATTATAGCTAGTAAGTATCTTGAGGCTTCTTTTTGCATCCACATGTTCTGGGGGCTCTATCCACCGCATCACTTAGCTTTCCTTAGTGCGGGAGGTACCAAGACAAACATTTACAACAGCATTTTCTGTAGCATCAAAAAGCTGGAAACAAATTGGTGTGATTATTACTTGAGAATTGTACAAATTGTACCTTGAATGTGACGAGAAAGGATGCAGATAATAGCAATGAGGAAGAATTTACAGAAATTTGGGAAGGTTGTATGAAATGGCATAGAGCCACGTGAGTAGAACCAGAAAAAATTTACACGTTGACTACCAGAACATCAAGGAAAAGGATTTTTTTAGCCTTATTACTACATACGCAAAAATCCGTTGGTCTCCCTAGTAGAGTATAACTTGAAACAAAAAGTGCTTCAAAGGGAAAACAAATCTAGTATCAGAAGGAATATTTTCTAAAAATATAGCCAATAGAATTCATCCATTTAACAATTCAGGAATATCCAGTTTTAAAGCTTTGGCTTTGCTTGCTAGGAGTTACAATGGCATGAATTATGTGGCATTAGTATTTAAAAATGTCTTTCATAAATTTAATGTTGGACATCAACAAAACTAAAGTGAGTGTTTTCATTTAGATTAATTTAAATCCATAAAATATCAGAATTTTTCTAGTCAATATTTCAAAACTCCTTTGTCCATAATCATTTGCTTTTCCTTTTATATGGTTGCAATAAGTAAATACTTAAGTTTTTTTCTTACCTTTTGTATTCTTTTAAAAAAAATTATCTCTTTACATCTTTTATTTCCAAATTTATCTCTTCTCCCATACATAGAGAATCACTCCTTGTAATCAACCAAAAAAAGAGAAATGCAGTTGGACAAAACATATCAACTGCACCTGATTTTACACACACACACACACACACACACACACACACACACACACACACACACACACACACACACACACACACACACACACACACACACACACACACTGACCTGACCTGACCTGACCTACCCGTGTCTTCAAAATAGAAGTGCTGAAAGGGGAAGTTCATTTTCTCATCTTAAAAAAACAAAAAACACCAAACTAAATATGGTCATTAGATAACAGATGTGTACTGATGTATACAAAGCATTGAATTTCAGAGTTTTTTGCTTTTTGGAGGGCAATTGGGGTTAAGCGACCTGCCCAAGGTCACACAGCTAGTGTAAGTGTCTGAGGCTGAATTTGAACTCAGGTCCTCCAGACTTCAGGGCTGGTGCTCCACTCACTGTGGCACTTAGCCGCCCCAGGAAGGGGGAATCTTAACCTTTATTGGGGAGATTGGGAAAAGAAATGTGATAAAGGGCAATTTGAATTATGTAGGTGGTGACATGAATGACCACAACTTCTGTGATGCAGCTTGTTCACTCCTATACACAACTTGTTGAACCTTTATCTAAAAGAAGACAAAAGGCCTTCATGGTCTTAGCTTCCTTGATAAAACTTGTCATCTCAGGGCACAAAAAATCACAAGCACATTGAGCCTGGGCCTCCTAGACTTGGTGGGTTGCCATATCTAGATGGAGATAAAGGATGTGGTGTCCAACTGGATCTGTTCCATATTTTTGCTGTGTTAGGGCAATGTAAACCCCTGGTTAAAAGTTCAGTGCCTCGTTTCCTCCCAGGAAGATTTAAATATAGAATTTTGCCTCAGTACTAATTGTTGACAAATTAGCCTTTCTCAGACTCGTTTTCTTTTTCTATAAGGTGAAGTGCTACAAGTGTTGTTAGGAAGATAAAAATGTGTTTTGTAAGAGGGCTTTGCAAACCTTGAAAGCTCTATATAAATGTTTCATTATTTTAGAAGTATTTATAAGATGAGTTCCTGTATTAGAAGAGGAGGAAAAACAAATATGGGTAGTAAGTTCTAGGAAAGTAAACAAGGGCCTTAGTCATATTAGCACAAACCATAAAAGAAAGAATATATTCCTGAAGGGAATATAGGGGAGGGCAGTTAGACCTAATTTAAATGTGAAAAAACAATGACAGGACTTTATTCTTAACACTTTTAAATCGGGAAATCCTGTCATTCCATTCATAATTCCGTGGTTTTATAACTCAAGAATACTATGAAAAAGTGTAAACTAGCTTTCCCCCACTGGCACTAGAGAACTTCACAAGGCACAGGTGGGTTTGGGAAGTGAACAGATCAGGTATTAGAGAATCTGCTTTATAAGATACTCTAGAGTTCTCCAGCTTTCATGGTATTTTAGACCCCACCTCCACCCCTCCAAAGAAGCAATTTGTGCCAGAAGATAAAAAGACATGAAAACATCTTCCATTTTGCTATAGGTATCTGTAGAATGATGACATTATTTCAGCTTGAATTGCCTTCTTTCCCTCCTCTGGAAAATAGTCTCAAGAATGCACGTTGCAAAGTAAAAAATGGAGCAAATATGGACAGATTTTCTTACAAATTCCCAAACTTAAAGGGTAAGTCTGAAGATTCCAAAAATCATGTTCCTTTCCTGTACTTCGTTTGACTAGATTTTTCATTAAGCAACTGTTTGCCTTGTTGCTTCATCAGATCTGGATAGATACTGATCTAAGCCATGATGGGGGATTCTCTGGACAATTTCTGTTTTTAAGATTACCCTCTATCAATGCAGGAGTTCAAGATTAATGTCATTACTGTTCTCTAGTGACTTGAGAGTCCATTTTGTCTACCAGTTGGATCCTTTCTCTAATGCCATCCTTTGAAATGGGAGGAATCAAATTTATCAGTGTCACACTGATTTGGTTATTCTTCCTCAACCCTCTTTGGTTCATTGAAGCCCATGGCCTGGTTGATGGACTCCTTCAAGTCATCAACAGCTTCCATATCTTCAAGTCTACCCAATCATAGTAGTGATTACTGGCTTCAACTTGTGCTGAACTTGGTAGTGCTACCTGGAGCCACAGCCAGAGGCCATCAGGCTCTCCTGAACAATGTTAGCTATTATTAATAGTTACAAAATTTCTCACAGAGGGCAAAGTTAGTCATTTATAGAGGAATTTCAAGGAAGACAGACATGGTCCACAAATGTCACCAGAAGTAAAGAATGAAGGAGGAAGAAACAAGTGGTGGTTGGTAAGTCCCTGCTTAAGAACAGCAAGGCGGTCAAATACTCAACTACTGTGGTTAATGGGGAGGGATGCTCTCTGTCTGCCTTGGGTCATGTATCTAAAATGTGATGCAGTGTCCCAGGAAACATTGAGTCTACCAGCTGCTAGCTCCCCTTAGTGATTCATGTGGGAACAAATGTTATCACAGATGGAGCCTTGAAAGCAATGCCAGGGATTATGAAGATCTAGTTAAGAAACTGAAAAGTTTATGGCCATTTGGCATTTAAAAGTTAAGGTAGGCACAAGGCACAGGTGGGTTTGGGAAGTGAACAGCTAGTTAAGGATACCTAAGAATGGGATTTAGAGTCCTGGACTGTAACTTAAAATTTAGGGATGAGAGGTCCTTGGCCAGGGATGGAACCTGATAAGAGTTAGAGAAGTACTTTTCTGAGTTCTTTACTTCTAGTGGCATTTGTGGATCTGTGTCAGTCTTCCTTGGAATCCAAGAAGCTGATTTCTCTATAAAAGGTCTAGTTTTACCCTCTATGAGAAATTTTACAACTATTAACAGCTAACAGGTTGTTCAAGAGAGACTGCTGGTCCCTCTGTGAACCTGATCTAGAGGATTTTAAAGCAGAAATAGAGGAAAGAGAAAACTGATGAGTCCATTATGCAACCCAAGGTTCAAGCCTGATGTGTATAGGACTTTTCTTGGTGGAAGGGATGATTGCTACATGCCTGTGAGAGTGGTGGGGTCTGGTTTCTTGCTTTGGCTTTGAGTGAGGATCCATGAGGTCCCTCCCAGGTTCTCTTCAGGTAGAGGTCTCTGGCAGGAGAAAAAGACTAAGAAGCAGCCAACGTGGGGGCAGCTAGGTGGCACAGTGAATAGAGCACTGACCCTGGAGTCAGGAGGACCTGAATTCAATTCTAGCCTGACAGTTGACATATTAGCTGTGTGACTTTGGGCAAGTCACTTTACCCCCAATTGCCTTGCTTTCCCCCCTTGTAATGGTAATCAATTTGTTTGATCAGATACTTAGGGCTAAGTATAGAACTCTGTCCATTGGTGAAAAGGTGTGAATTCCCCTGTTGAGTGGAAGAATGCCATTGGCTGAGACACTCCCCTGTTCACTTGGGAGAAGGCCAGTGTTTATAAGCAGGAGAATTTTGGTGAAAGACAGATTTTGGATTTGGCTCCTCAGTGGCTGACTGAAGACATGAACAGGATGGGACTTTGTTTGTTGGTGGTCTGGCTGATCCTTGAGTTCCAGGCAAGAGAAGTCCTG
>CM053599.1:178538876-178554435 GCA_028646575.1 Pseudocheirus occidentalis | reverse complement strand
GGGTGGTGCAAATAGACATAATTCTAGCTCAGCGCTCCTCATCTATGCAGAGAATAGAGTGTGCTTCAGGATCCACTCATTTCATTTCACCCATATGATTTCCCTCTTCATAGCTGCCATGTAGTTGTGAGCTTAAGACAAGGAGGAGAGAACTTTAAAGACCAAGAAAACTCAGTGCGTGCCTTCTCACTTTAGCAAGCTAAGAGGTCCTTTTCTGGTCCACAGAGCTTCAGCTTATAGCATGCAACTTTTCTGCATCATCAGAAAGCTGTTACATAGGCAAAACTAGCATTTCAGAATGCCGAAACCACAGCTAAACAAATAGGAACCCATGATACAAAGGGCAACACCTTAAAGTCATTGCCCCACTGGAATGGAAATACAGGGGTTAAGTAGATATTGGATTTGGAGTCAAAGAATACCTTGTATCCTGGCTCTGAAGCTTACTAGCTACGTAACCCTAGGTGAGCCACCAAAATATCTGAGCCCCAGTTTTATCATCTGTAAGACAGGATATAGTTCTAGAGTCAGGTTGTAAAGATAAAATGAGGTAACATTTCATGAAGTGTTTTGTGAATGAAAAAACACTACATGTCAATTAGTATTTGGAAATCTATGTGATCCCACCCTTATATAGCATTTAAAAACGATCACAAATCACTAGATGGCTTTGCCTCAACTTGATAACAGAAAGTAAGATCATGGCTATATATAGCTATATCCATGTGGCCATTGATTGGGTTAGAGGTGTTGGATTAAAATGATGGTTTCATATCAATTATTATGGGCCTATCTTTATAATTTGTAAAGCTTCCTCTTGCTTTGCCCTAAAACACTAGTTTTGACTATGCCTTAGGACTGATTGGAAGGACTGTATAATGTCAAGCAATAATGTATACTAGAAATTGCTGTTTAATTTTCAAACGTCTTAGTATCAGGACATAATAGATAATTCTGGATATGATACCATCATTCTTCTTAGTAGCACTTCTCAGCTACCTTTGGGACAGGGTGTATTGCTCTTTCAGAGGAAACTTTAACTTAAAACTGCTGGATTCTGAGGAGTATGGTCCTGTCAAACCTAACAGATCCTTTAAGATGAGCGTCATTTATGTCTACGAGTGAAAAGCGAAGGAAAAGGCACTCTGATGATTCCTATTCCTCATGAGAAACAAACAGGTCCCAAAAAACATAAACCTGAAAAATGGGAGCTTGAAAGGCTTTCACAGTTAACAACGGCGGGCACTCCCCCTAGTGGAGCACATGGCAACCCATCCTTACTTTTTCATCCTGAGTAACTCTCTCTACCTTTGATGCCTTTTGTCTAGATTTTGACATTCCGCATCAGTGGAGCAGGCTTTAGGCTATTCTTTGCTCTCACTTCACATCTAGCTTTCTTTTTAAATCTGATGACATCTTATATGTGGATCCTAATGCACGACTTCTTTCTGGCGATGTTATGGCCTATTCACACACATTTTTGCCTTTTCAGTGACTCAGAATTTTTATTTTTCAAAGAAATTCTAAGAATCACGATCATATAACACAAAGATGTTCACTCAGAATCAAATGAGCAGCTTGCTGTCAAGGCTAAAAAAAATGGCAACATAACAGCTTCAGTGGGGGACTGGGAATTGCTTCACTTCTTGGAAATGAAATAAAATGCTGGGTCATAGGTGGAAGGATCCAGCAGAAGCACAGGCAAAGAGCCCTCAGATTCTTGACCTCCACTTGTACTCTTTTAGATTAGGGAAGCTGAAGAGAAAAATAGAGTTCCTTTAAGTTAGGACATAATTCTAGTTATGATTGAACAAAATCAGGAAACCAGTAGTAAAGCTGTTGGGCTGGGAACCCTTTCCCTTGTTCAGAATTGTGAAATCTTTCACAACTGCTTTAGAGTAGAAGTATCAAATACAAAGCCCTTTGGCTGCATGTGGCCCAAAACATTCCAGGGTGTGGCCCAAATGAGATTAAAATATAATTGGAAAATATTTAACAAAATAAATAAAACAAAGATGTTAATATTTGTTTTCTTAGACTAACGAATGGTTTAGTGGCCCTCATTTCTATCTGAATTTGACACCAATGTTTTAGAGCATCTCTTCTCATCTGGGCTCTGGCTCCTGCTCCTGGGGCCAACTTCCTCCAGGCTTCTTGGCTTCATTTTCTGTCTCCACAGGCCCCAGATGGCGGCTCCAGTGTTCATTTTGTCAATGAGTGTTGGGTTTTTATAGTAAGCCACAAAAAGGAATCATGAATAGTGACAGGGAGAAGGGAGTGAAATACAAGGGAGTGATAAAACATTCCCCTTAGCTCTCAGTGCTCTAGGTAACTTTTGAAGATCTATGATGTGAAAAAGGTGCTCATGTACATTGGCACAAGCTTCCTGACTACAAGTTCCCTACACCCTGTCCCCTCTGATTCTACCAATAAACTGTCACCACAGCCTGTGGTGTGGCATATTTACATTTTGGAACTAGAGTCAGGAAGACGTGGGTTCTGATCCTGCTTCTGACACTCATGGCTGTAGGACCAGAGACAAGCCGCTTTAGCTCGCTAAGACTGTTTTCTCATGTGTAGGGACAACGCATATAAAACATTTTGACAACTTTAATGTCTTAAAAAAGGTCAGCCATTATTATTCTCTGATGACATTGGAAACGTCACAGAAACCTAGAGATGCTCCTCTAAGTCTAAAGGATGCACTTATCAGATCCATAAAATAATTTTCTGGGAAATGTTTGCATCACAAGTATCCCTACGCAGTCAGTAAAATTTATTCTATCAAAGCATTTCAAAGAAACAAAATGAAACTGAAAATGGCTAATTAACAATGATGGAAAATCAGAACTCATTATTTACAAGTTTCACTTTGAAAAGTACATACTAACTAGCAATACAAATAATCAAAAGGAGTGGAACCCATTCTAGAAATGACACTGTTTCACTCTTCAGGTACAGGATTACTGAAAACATACCATCCACTAAGCACCTGCTTCTTTAGAAGCAGATCAGCTAATATTTTAAAAAATATACAAAAAAGGGTAACTTCTACTTCAATGAGAAATTTAGCAAAAATTACTCCCAGAGCACACGTAGGCAATTTTCCTCCTTAAAAAATAAAAACAAAAAAAAGAGTAACACATGAACGTCTCCATTGAAGCTGCATATGCTTCGGCTAGTAGGAATGAAGTCATGAAATCAGGGTTTCCAGAGCTTTAAGAGCCCATCTTCACTGTAGGTAGCAATCAGATTCTGATGGGGATGGTGAGCGATGCCAATCACATCCTTTTCATGGACCTAGAACAAAACAAAATCCAAATGTTAGGTTAGGTCCAGTCAATTGTTCTAAAGAATAAGGATTCCTTATTGTTGCCTCACTTTTCTCTTGAAGGTGTGGGGGGGAGATCCATGTGGTCAGTTATTGTTCCTTTATATTAGTAGGGGGCATTATTCTACCATGCAGGGAGAGACTGATGCCCAAAATATATTATTTGGCAAAACAAAATGAACTAATGTTCCTCATATAGCACCCTAAAGTTAGAATAGTATCAGAGGACATCAAAAGGGAAAAGACATTTAACATGTATTTAAACCTCTTCTGTCCCAAAGACCCCTTCCTGAAAATAATACCAGAACTCAACCTTGTAACTCTCATTAAATGCAAACAGAAACTCTTGAAGTCCTTGTTTTTTATTTTATTTTTAATTTAAAGATAGCACCTGTGATTTCACTGGCACAAGGTCTCCTTGTGCAGTCTAGCCCAGGATTACACAAGAGTTAGAGAGTTGCTTGGGACACCTCATCACACTGCCTCTCAAGTTCTGGTTATTGCACTAAAAAGGGAGATTTCAATTTCAAAGGCCTATAGAACTAAATTATTTAAAGTGTGTTCTTTTCTCTTTCATGAAATGCCAACCAGAAGATGTAAAGTGTTCCTGCTTTTCCATCATCCTGTGGGAGCCTGAGGAACAGAAACAGGTGGAATACTGTGATATGAGGACTCTCCCCTAGATTCCACGACTTTAGGGTGGTTCAGGGACAACAGGAGTTTTATATTCCAGGCTGTGGGTTGGGACCACAGGGGTCCCAACATAGGCGGGGCAAAAAAGATTTGTAGCTATTAGAGGAGGCTTAGAGTGAGACACAGGATAGTAAAGAGGAAAAACACTGGGTTGGGAGTCAAAAAGACCTTGCTACAAATCCCACTTTTGTGTAAAGCTGTGCTGTCTTGGGAAAATCACTTAAACTTTCTGGGTATGTTTCCTCATCTGTAAAATGAGGAGGTTGGACTAGAAGACTCCTAGAGTCCTTCCAGTTTTATATTCCATGATCATGGAAGTTAACTCAGGATGTAGTTGTTTCTACCTGAATGGGCTAGCTTTAACACAGCAAAGGGCTAAACCCCAAAAAGGATGGAGGTGGGGAAGATTATGATGGTAATTGTTTGCAATATGGCATAATGAAAAGGATCTGGGATTATCTTTTTTTAAGAAAAAGAAAGCACTAGACTTGGAGTCAAAAGACTTGGCTTTTTGTTCCACTTTTGTTGTTTAACTAGCTGTGGGATCTTGGGAAAATTATTTCTTTGAGACTCTGGTTCTTCATCTTTTAAACAGAAATAATATTTGTACCACCTACCTCACAGGGTTTGTTGTAGAAGACAAATGAGAGATGAGATAGTGTGTATGAAATACTCTGTAGTTATTAAGTGTTATAAGTGAGTTATTATTTTTTTTTTTGCTTTTTTTTTTTTTGGAGGGCAGTTGGGGTTAAGTGACTTGCCCAGGGTCACACGGCTAGTTTTTTTTTTTGTGTTAAGTGTCTGAGGCCAGATTTGAACTCAGGTACTCTATTCACTGCGCCCCGTAAGTGAGTTATTTTTAATGTGGGTTAGGAAGGATGTTTATGGTCCTTCTGCCCTTGTTGGTGGAGTTTCTTCATCAGTTCATGACTACATTTGTTTTGGGGTGGATACTGCCTTAACAAACAAAGAGGATGATTTGTAATTCACACCAGACTCGTGTTTGGAATTTATAAAGCCACGATCTCACATCTTGTATGTACGTATATAATTCTGTACAGTAAACAGTGCTTTCCCAAACATAAATCTTATTGAATCTTGGAGCTCTGTGATGTAGGCGGGGCTGACACTCCCACCTTACAGTTCTAAGTCTTCTGGATCCTAGGCTGCTGCTCCTTCCTTTAAGCCACATATACCAAGTATACAAACAATGTAGTAATAGGAAACATTTACAAAGTAAGTCTTTTTTGAATAAAGTTCAAAGTTTTAGAGTTCAAAAAGTTTAAAGTGTTTAAAATATAAAAATTCTAGTAAACTACAATACAAAAATAAACTATGATATAAAATGCTGGCAAACTAAACTGCAGGCACCCTTTCTTCCAGAACACGTGTGGAAAACAGAGAATCAGCTTCCCCTCCAGTTCTGTCACTGCTCTTATACATGGCCTCAGACCATGCTTGAGGCTCATTATTAGACACTAAAATCTATTTAATACCGTGATATGATACATTAGTTTGATGATTCCTCTTATAAAACTAATTCTAGAATGTTCTTTATAGACTCATTGGAGTGTGAAGGCAATACAGTCATGACACATCATTCCATGAACTTCTAGGCTTAATCTGGCTCATCTGGTAACGTTTTCCCCTTTCACGATCACATATTTATTCGTTCCATTGGATTCAGTGCATTTGGTCAGAAAGAATGAACTATTTCAACACAATGAAGTTTTTTTTTTTTTTTTTGCTTTTTGGAGGTGGGAAGGTAGGGTAATTGGCGTTAAGTGACTTGCCCAAGGTCACATGGCTAGTTTTGTGTTAAGTGTCTGAGGCTGAATTTGAACTCAGGTCCTCCTGACTCCAGGGCTGGTGCTCTAGTCACTGTGCCACCTAGCTGCCCCTGAGATTTTTTTTTTTTAAACCTTTTTGGTATCTTGGATCCCTTTGATAAGCTGGGAAAGCCTATTGATATCTTCTTATGATAATATTTTTAAATGCATGAAATACCCAGGAACACAAAGGAAAAAATATAAATTACACTGAAATGGCTACCAGCAGATATTAAAAAAAAAAAAAAGAAGTAGATTGCTCTGGCCAACTGTATGAGAAAATGTATGCTCTTCTTTTACAACCCCAAAGATCTACACTCAGAAACTAACTATGCACTTTGGTTTGAAACTTTCTAAGTTTTTTATCTTTCAAGAAAGTTTCACTGATTTTTTTTCTTACTGCTATTATCTCGCAACTCCCCACTTGCTGTAAGAAGCTCTCCTTTGTAACACATACTCGTAAGCAAAACGCACTGAACAATAACCATACTGAGAACCTTTCTTGGATGAACATACTGAATCTGTTATTTTCTGTTTTAATGTTTCATTATGACTTCTGGCTCAAACCGCTAAGGGGCTGACCTCACTTTTCTAGACAATCTATCCTTTGATCTAGGACGCTAGAAGTTTTTGTCCTGCAGCGGTTTACTGTCATATTTTTAAAGGTGACACAGTCCTACTGCTTTAGCAGTTAAGCCAGGGTTTAATGATTCTCTATTAGGCTGTCTATTTATGATAAAAATATATTTAAAGAGGTAATGCTGAGGTTACTCTAAGCTGGCTGGTTCTATTATCCAGCTATTCAACACTGACATACAACTCTCTGACTCGTTATTGTAATGAAAGCGGTCTACTTAAGGAAAAACCTAGGAATTTCAGGGCTACAGATGGACAAGAGTGTCGCTATAACTCCTTGAGGCGGTCAAAGAAGCTGTAATACTCACTGTCAAAGTTCGTTCCAGTTTGCCGGTTACTGTGCTGAAACAGTACAGCACAAAATCTTCACCCACACAGTAGATCCATTCACCACGTGGTGAGAGGGCACAGCAGACGAAGTCACCACCTTCTCTCTTACCAGAGCTGAAACTCCTGACAATCTGCAATCAGCGGAAAACGTCTGTACTAAGTGCCAGGTACTGCGCAGTCAAAACGAACACACCCAATAGCCCTCCAACAAACGAAACTCTTTGAATGAACACGTCTGTGACATGAACATGTTATTTTGTATTTATGTCATACTTTAATTTGTAATGAGATGAAAAATCCTTCATCTCCCTAAACTGGAAGGCTGAATTAGCCCAACATACTTTAAAGAATATAATTCAAAGGCGTAGACATAGAGAGCTTAGAATAAACTAAACTCAATGGTACATCCAACTTTAAAATTCATGGTTTGTGAGTAAATCCTGTAATTTAGTCTACTAAGCCCTGTTACTTCCATGAATCATCATAGATTATATTTACTACAGCCTTTCAAATCAATAAACCACTGCATAAAGTCCAATTTTACTTAAAAATTTTAATTCAAACATCTTATTAATAAAAAATTTAATTCCTTAATAGAAGGGGAGAGAGAGCCTGATGTAGTGGCTAAAGCTGGCCTCTTAAAACAGGAAGTCAGGACACTCATCAAGTCACTTAATCTTTTGTTCCCCAGGCAACTCTCTGACTGAAAGTTGTAGAGAAGACGCTAATCACAATGGTAAAGGAAATTTCTGTCTAGGGAGCTACAAGAATCAATCACCACAGGAACAATCAACTGAAAGAAATGTGTTAACACTGCCTTGCTAGCTTATGTTATTTTAGGTCAAGAGCTTTACTCAGTGGGAAATTTCCAAATTTTCCCACCGTGACTTTTGTATCAACACCAAAATTGAACAGAAACTACCAAACTGACACTAAAGAGTGGGGACAGCCAACCAGGTTAGGGGAGCTACTTTATGATGAGTATTTAATACACTATGGATTCTAGTAGTTAGATTAAATTAATAATTTACTAGGTGCAAGGAAATTTGGTAGACTATATAACAATAAAGGAAGGCACACAGCATAGTACGACAGAAACATAAAGGTTATGGGGGAACTTTTAAAGAAATGCTTCATAAATCTAAGGAATTTAAATGATTTTATATAAAGCAAACCTAGTTTATACACATAATGAGAAAACGTTACAAAAGAAAGGATAAAACAATAGAAATTTTTTAGCCTAAGCTTGAATGAAATGACGATCATAAAATTCACTGCTATGTATGTACTTGAAGGAGTCAGTACACTTTCTGATCACTCACCTGGCCTTGCATGTTCATGATGACCACTGTATTTGATCTGTTACACACAACAAAGTGCTCAGGATTTTTAGGAAGAAGGACAACGCTGTTGACCGTGATGTCTGTGCCTGCAGTGCTGCCAAGAGATTTGAAAGTATTTGAGCACTCTGTGGTCTTCATATTCCAAATCTATGAAAACAAGAAACACAGGAAAGTAATTTAAAACATAGCCATTTCTTCTATTGTAGGACTAAAAAGTTCCTTTTTTTAAAAGGACAACTGAGGCAATACAAACCAAAAAAAGCAAAGCTTTTCATGCTAGTTTGGTATATTCTATGCCTTATATATTGGCAATTGCTCAATAAGTATTTGTTCATCATTATCACTGCTATTTCCACCTCTTGCTTCGTTTAGTGACGACAGAGGGGTCAGAAGGAGACTATTTTCCTCAGTTCTCAGTCACTCAAGCGGAAACGACAGTTCAGCTAAAATCACTGGTATGAATTCTGTCAAAAAAACATTAAATGGCAGATCCCTGTCTTAATTCTTTTCACCTCCTTTAATACTGTGTTATGGATCAAACAAGAGATGAATCTGTGACAGAATATGCAGAGGTGATACAGAGGCCCAGAAAGTTGGGAGATTAGAAATTATATATATTTTAGCTGGGAGTTCAAAGTAGGTCCTTTAATTCCAAATCAAGTACTTCTTGCCACTGGGTTATGGCCAAAGGCTACTTGAACTAGGCCCTAACAGTCAGAATTCTGTAAGTGTACTCGCCACAAGAGGCCTATCCCTACACATTTCTTTTTGAAAGTCCTAGGTCAAAGGCTGTGGGATGAAAGGGAACCTTGCTGTGTCACTGAGGACCAAGCCTGAACTGGGATCTCAGTTCACCACAGTGACAAGCAGAGCTGAGAACTCTGGCTTATTTTTTCTGGGTCTAGTCAGGACTGGTGACTTAAAAGTGAACCCCTGTGATGTTCAGTCACACATCAGGAGCTCCATTTACTTAACAGGTTAGTTCTGGGACTGTCCTGGGACATTACCACCACAGTAACATTTCACTTGTCTCTCTCCACTCCCCTCCCCCATTCCTAAATTTCAATTATCCTGAACTACTGCTCCAGGTCAGGAATTAGGATCTTAACAGATAGAAGGGACCACAGAAGCCATCACAAAACTGATCAACACAAAACTGAAAAAGAATCTCCTTTACAACACAATAAATGATCATCCATACCCTGCTTAAAAAGACCTCTGGGGGGAAATTAAGTCAGTCTAAGGGCAGCTCACTCCATAGGACAAAAATCTAACTGTCCCTAGGTTTTTCTTACAGACAAAATCTAGTTTTTCCTTCAATTTCTGACACTCCAAACACTTGAAGACAACTATCATGTTTCCCCTAAATCTCTTCTTCAGGCCAAATATTCCTAGTTCTTTCAACCAATCTTCCTGAGGCAAGAGCGTGGGTGTTTTTACCATCCTGGTTGCTCTCTGGATTTTTTCTAACTTATCAAAATGTCTTTTCTAAAATTTGGTGCTTAAAGCTAAACAAAGTAGTCTAAAGGCAGAATAAAATGGGACAATAATGTCCCTAAATGGACAAATTTCCCCTCTCACTGCAGGTGAATGATACCTTTTCCTATTGCCTCCTCTGAGATGCTCATCCTCAAGCTCAAACCCCTTCTAACTCTACCTTTTTGAACTCCTGCTCAAAACAGGCTTCCCTATATTGCCCCTTTTCTAGTACTAAGTGAAATGAAAGGTGGCTATCACCCAAGGGCACCGCGTATTTGGCAACCCTTTCCAATGGAAGCTGCTGCTACAATCACTACCGAGCTCTCAGGATGAGGTAGAAGAATGACCACGTTTCCCTGTTACTACTTTCGGATCAGGATTGTTGACTCCAGGGATTTCCACCCCTGTCACCCACAGACACATTCATGGTCTGGATTTTACTATTATCTGAGACAGCTATATTTGAGATCTCAAACGTCAAAATTATCTTTCTAACCACAATTTCCTTTCCTTTTGACCTTTTAAAACTCCTTCAATCCTCTTGAATTTGGCTCCATCCCCACTGTAACCCTTGGTCTTTGAACTTTTCTTTATTCTTGAGGTCCCTTACATCTGCTTTGGTTTCTTTTGCTCATTTACCCCATCTAGAGACCCAAATCAGTCATTTCAATCATGTACTCCACAAACAAACCTTGTAATTTCTTGCCCACTGACCAGTTTCTGCTCTGCTAATTTGCAGCCCTGGTGGCCACTACCATCAGCATCCAGAATGCTTAGTGCTAGGGAAGAAAAATCACTGAGTTTGTCTCCTGTAGATTTACGCTTCATAACTTGGAACTGGAACTTTGTGGTTGTGCAGAAAGCCTTTTCCCCACCATTTATCAATTTTTAAAAGTCATTATTTCCCATAGTACCTTTTCCAACACCTTTCCTTTCTCAAGTCCTCATCCCCTTTTCCCTTGCAAAGAAAAAACTCCCTGAATATATATGATAATCACTGTTTCATGCTGACATTTGGTAGGCTGAAGATAAGGTGGTTTTGGCTGAAAAGGTAACACCTTGGGAAATCATTTGGTGCACTTCAGGGACACTATAAGATGATGCAGAAAATAATGTTGCGTATTGTGCAGAAACAGATGCCAGTACCAATATCTCTCCTAAGTGACAGCATTAGCCACCTAGCTCAAATCACTGAACTACCTGTGACTACCCATCACAGCATAATTTTCTATGTTCATACTACTTCACTCCAATAGAATGTAAGCTCCTTGAGGGCAAGAGTCCTTTCATTCTTGTCTTTGTATCCTCAGTGCTTGGCACAATGTCTGGTATTTCACAGGTGCTTACTTGAATTTATATAATAATAAAACTGTAAAAATGAACAACTCTGAAAGACTTAACTCTTAACCAATCATAAAACACACTACCTACCTCCAGTGAGAGAAATGAGGAATTTGGGATGTAGACTAAGACCCTTTTTGGACTCTGCCAATATAAGAATGTGCTTTCCTTGACCATGAATATTTGTTAAAATGGTTTTTTCTTTCGTTTTCAATGGAGGGAAGGGATGGACAGAATAACAGATTTCTGTTAATTAAAAAAAGGAAGGAAAAAGAATGAAAAAGTCTATGTTGAACTGAAATGGATTTAGGTGTGACAGGTAGCTCTCACCACTGATAGGGGTTCAAAGATTGAAGATGAAACAGATACCTGAAAATAAACAATTTCAATGGCAAACTACTTAACCTTCACAGTGCCATCAGATGATGCACTGATTATATAATGTCCATCTTGAGTAAAAGTAGCTTCATTAACAAATGAAGAGTGACCACGAAATTCCTTCAAGGTTTTCCCAGATTTTAAGCCGTGAATTCTGTCATGGAATTAAAAAAAAAAATGTAACAACAATAACGGCTGACATTTCTATAATGCTTTAAGTTTTATAACGTGCTATACATATATTATCTCACTTGATCCCCACAACCTTAGGATGTAGGTATTGTTGGCATTATACCCATTTTATAGATGAAGAAAGTGAGGCTCAATGAGGCTAAGTGACTTCTATGTCATCACAGATGTTAACTGTCATAGGCAGATTTGAATTTTGATCCAGCTACTATGCTACTACATTACCAGATATTTGTACTACAGTTCTCTGACATGGAATTATAATGCATGCAATGTCAAGAAGGAAAAATTTAAAATTAGGAAACAAAGAGCTGAAAAAAAGACATTCTAAATCCAGAGTTCAATAGTGATGAAATCACTTACAAAGAAAAAATACTTTTGAAATTACCTTGCTTTAAGTTGGGGATGACTTAGGGGATGACTTAACTGGAGATGACTTGGCTACTTTGAAAGATACTTAAATACTTGAGAGTTATGCACTTAACCAAAAGTAACCTTTTGTATCCTACCCTATCATTTGATGATTATCTGCAAATCTGTTTGTCAGAATTGTGTGATCTTATTTTCCTGGTAAAAACCCTACCGATTGTAATATTCTAAATATAATCTTCTTGGAGACATAAGGGTCACAACTGCCCGAGTATCATCTTTGTACTACTCATATTTATGCCAATTTAAAGATTTTTAATATTTTATTTTTTCCCAATTACACGAAAAAAAAAATTTTACCATTCTTTTTTTTCTTCCAAATTTTGAGTTCCAAATTCTCTCCCTCTTCTCCCTACCCCCACTGAGAAGGCAAGCAATTTGACATAGCTCATATATGTGTAGTCACGCAAAACAACAAGATACTATTTTAAATGATTTGAGAGGTAGATGGTAAGACTACCCTTACTTTACAAAAAAGGAAACTCTAAGAAATTAAGTGATCTGTTATGACTTTATAAAGGCTATTTAAGTATCTGAGGAAGTTTTCACCCACTCTAGTGAAGTGCTTTATCTACTACAACATGTTTCTTCTTATCATATGAAAGATGGTATTTTTTCATCCAAATGTACCTGATTGTCTGATCAAAGGATGCACTAAGGATCTGACTGCTATCCTTAGAGAAGCTGAGGCAGGTGACACCTTTACTGTGTGCCCTTTCAAATCTCCGTAAACATTGTCCACTCTGTATCTTCCACACCTAGAGAAATCAAAAACAGCTTAAGTTTGTGAGAGCAATCATTTTATCATACACAACAAAGAAACAATTCCTGTTTGTGTATCTATTATAAAAAATGTGAAAAAACGAAATTCTGTGAAAATAGCATAGAAATTATTTGTTCAGTTGAACTAAATAAAATATAGCAATATATGAATCCTTTTAATTCAACACTATTAAATAAAATTTAGAGCCCAAGTTAATTTGTTGGGGGAGAGGGCTCCTGAATTCAACCAGGTCCCCAATAGTCTGCCAGTTGAAAAATCTAAGCAATAAAGTATCAGTTGAAGGCTATTCCCTTGAAATGTAAATATACAGTCACATAGTTTCCTAATCTTATTGCAATGGAACCTGGGAGATTTCTGTGAGAAGGAGCTCATACAATTAATTCATACCTTTATTTTCCCATCTTGGGCCCCAGTTGCTAACATTTCGGTATCTCTGCTGAAACACATACATAGTACAGCATCATCCATCATCATAAAATTGTCTTGTGCCTGGTACTTGAGATCCTAAAGAAAATGATATTCAACTGTTATTAACACAACCTCAAAATTAAGGCAGTTGTAATAGGACTATTTAGAAAAGACCATTAATTTCAGACTGTAAATTCCTTAAAATCAAGAATAATTTTTTCACATTCTGAAAAACTCCACATCGCTAAGTTCTGTACCATGGACACAGATGATTTTGATTTATTCAAAGAGTTAAAGATCCACACAAATAATGCCAAAGTTGTGTGCTTAGTGATGTGTGTCATCAATTTATACATTTGAATTTGCATGCTTTGCATTCTAGGAGCTGTTATTATCTCCTAAGTACCATGCCTGAAATTAGGGTAAATTGTCACTGAGTAAGAAGTGATGCTAATGGGATCATGGTCCAGACAAGTCAGTTTCTCCTATTTGTGTCTCTGGAACAGAGAACATAGGTTCTTTTTGGGGGGGATGGGGGGTTATTTATTCATTCATTTATAGTTTTCAATATTCATTTCCACAAGATTCTGAGTTCCAAATTTTCTCCCCATCTCTCCCCTACCCCCACCCCAAGATGGCAAGCATGCTGATTACCCTTTCCCCCAGTCTGCCCTCTCTTCTATCACCTCCCTTCTCCCCTCCCCCCTTACTTTCTTGTAAGAAAAGATGGATTTCTATATCCCATTGCCTGTATACCTTATTTCCCATTTGTATGTAAAAACAATTTTTTAACATTTGTTTTTAAACTTGGGAGTTACAGATTCTCTCCCCTCTTCCCTCCTCACCCACCCTCATTGAGAAGATAAGCAATTTAATATAGATTATACATGTCTAGTTATGCAAAACATTTCCATAGTAGTCATATTGTGAAAGACTAACTATATTTCCCTCCAATCTATCCCATCCCCCATTTATTCTATTTTTCTCCTTTGACCCTGTCCCTTTTCAAAAGTATTTGCTTCTGACTACCCCTTCCCCCAATTTTCCCTCCCTTCTATCATCCCTCCCATCCTCTTCTCCCCTACTTTTCTGTCAGGTAATATACCCAATTGAGTGTGCATGTTATACCTTCCTTAAGCCAAATCCAATGACTCATTCCCTTTCACCTCCCTGCTCTTCCCCTTCATTGTAACAGCTTTCTCTTATGTGAGATAATTTACCCTATTCTACCTCTCCCTTTCTCCTTCTCCCATTATATTCCCCTCACAACTCTTATTTTTCAGATATCACCCATTCATGTTCAACTCACCCTGTGCCCTGCCTATGCTTCTCTCTCTCTCCAACTATACTAGTACTGAGAAAAGTTTCATGAGTTACAAATATCTTTTTTCTATGTAGGAATGCAAAACAGTTCAACTTTAATACGTTCTTTATGATTTCTTTTTCCTGTTTACCTTCTCATGCTTCTCTTGATTCTTGTATTTGAAAGTCAAATTTTCTGTTCAGTTCTAGTCTTGATGAAAACATCAAGAAAGCTTGAAAGTCCTCTATTTCACTAAATGACCATATTTTCCCCTGGAGCATTATACTCAATTTGGCTAGGTAGGTGATTCTTGGTTTTAATCCTAGTTCCTCTGACCTCTGGAATATCATATTCCAAGCCCTCTGATCCCTTAATATAGAAACTGCCAGATATTACATTATCCTGATTGTGTTTCCACAGTACTCAAATTGTTTCTTCCTGACTGCTTGTAATATTTTCTTCTTGATTTAGGAACTTGGAATTTGGCTATAATATTCCTAGGAGTTTTCTTTTTGGGATCTTTTTCAAGAGGTAGATTCTTTCAATCTCTATTTTACTCTCTGGTTCTACAATATCAGGGTAGTTTCCCTTGATTTCTTGAAAGATGATGTCTAGGCTCTTTTTTTTCCCCCAACCCCTCATTTTTATTTATTTAACTTTTGTTTATTTTTAGTTTACATCATTCATTTCCATGAGATTTTGAGTTACACATTTTCTCCATCTTTCCCCTACCCACCACCCCAAAACAGTGATCCTACTGTATATTCCCTCCCCCAATCTGCTCTCTCCTATACCCTCCCCCCATCACCCCTCTGATTTTCCAGTAGGGCAAGATGGATCTCCCTACCCCAGTACCTGTATATCTTATTTCCCAGTTGCATGTAAATAATAATAATTAATACACACAAAAACATATATTTTTAACATTTGATTTTAGAACTTTAAATTCTAGATTTTTTCCTTTCCTTCCTCATCACCAACCCCCACTGGAAAGACAAGCAATTCAATACAGGCCGTACATGTGTAGTTATGCAGAACATCTCCACAATGGACATATTGTGAAAGACTGACTATATTTCCTTCCTT
>CM053599.1:178510123-178538376 GCA_028646575.1 Pseudocheirus occidentalis | reverse complement strand
ATCTTTTCAAGAGGTGATTGGCAAATTCTTTCAAGTTCTATTTTGCCCGCTGGTTCCAAAATATCAGAGCAATTTTCCTTGAGAATTTACTGAAGGATGCTTTTAGGTTCTTTTTTTGATCATGGCTTTCAGGTAGTCCAATAATTTTTAAATTGTCTCTTCCGGATCTATTTTCCAGGTCAGTTGTTTTTTTCAAGGAAACATTCCACGTTGCCTTCTATTTATTCATTTGTATTTGCTTCCATTTGCTCTACTCTAATTACGAAGAAATTATTCTCTTCAGAAAGCCAGATTCTTCTTCTATCTGGCAAATTCAGCTTTTTAAGGCATTCTTCTTCTCATTGGCTTTTTGGGCTTCTTTTGCCATTTGAGTTAATCTATTTTTTTAAGGTGTTATTTTCTTCAGTCAGGTTGTTACTATCTTTTCATGATTTTCTTGCATCATTCTCATTTCACTTCCCAATTTTTCCTCCACTTCTCTTACTTGGTTTTCAAAATCCTACTTAAACTCCTCTTTAGCTTGTAACCAGTCTACATTTTACTTGGAAGCTTTTGGTGTAGGAGTTATGACTGTGTTGTCTTCCTCCCGTTCCATGCTTTGATCCTTTTTGTCCGCCCAAAAGGAATCTAAAGTTGTATTGTTGGGCTTGCTTTGCTTCCTTTGCCTGCTCATGCTGCCAGTCAATTACTTGACTTTTGGGCTCAGAAGAACTCTGCTTCCAGAGGGGAGAGCTTTGTCCCAAAACGCTGAGGTTTTCACAGCTGCCTGGGCTATTAGGAGGCCGGCCGTCTCTGCAGACCCCACCAACTTTGGCTTGCTGATCAAACACCTCAGGACCACCACCCAAGACCATGATCCTGATCTAGGCCGATTAAGGCAAGAGCACTTAGCCTCTGAATGATTGCTTGGCCCCAATGCAATCTACAAGCTGGGAGCTCTGAAGCAGCCATGTGGCGGTGGCTGCAGGACCACTGCTGCTGCTTCTTGCCCTGGAGGCAGATGGCTGGATTCTCTCCCCCAGATTTAGCTGAGTTCTACTGACCTTTCACTTAGTCCTTGTTTTTTATGGGTTGATAATTCTGGCAACTGCCATAGCTGCTGGCAATCCCTCTCCTGAAAGTTCCACCTGCGGCTTGTTCTGGCTGCCCCAGGACTCCAGCCATGGCACCATGTGGTGCTGGTCTGGGCTCCCAGGGTGCTGCAATGAACCCCTTCTCATCAGCTTGCTGAGCTGCCTTCAGCAGGAGCTTTGTTACTCTGTAATTTTGTGGGTTTTGGAGCTATAAAATTTGTTTAGAGTCATAATTTATAGGTATTTGATGTGATTATGGGGGGGAGTCATGGAATTCTCCTGCTTCTAAGCCGCCATCCTGACTCCACCTCTGAGAGCTAGGTTCTTTTTTTGAGTATGGCTTTTAGATAGTCCAATAATTTTAAAATGATCTCTCCTGGATCTGTTTTCTAGGTCAGTTGTTTTTCCAAGGAGATATTTCACATTGTCTTCTATTTTTTCATTCTTTTGGATCTGTTTTATAATATCTTGATTCTCATAAAGTCATTAGATTTCATTTGCTCCATTTTAATTCTGAAGGAATTATTTTCTTCAGTAAACTTTTGGACTTCCTTTTCCACCTTGTTAATTCTGCTTTTTAAGGCATTCCACTCTTCATTGGCTTTTTGGACCTCTTTTGTCATTTGATTTAGTCTAATTTTTAAGGTATTATTTTCTTCAGTATTTTTCTGGGTCTCCTTTACCAAGCTGTTGACTTGTTTTTCATGATTTTCTTGCATCACTCTCATTTCTCTGCCCATTTTTTTCTCTACTCTTGATTTTCAAAATCCTTTTTGGGATCCTCCATGGCCTGCAATAGATTTATATTTTTCTTGGAGGCTTTTGATGTAGGAGTTTTGACTTTGTGGTCTTCTTCTGGCTGTATGTTTTGATATTCTTTGTCACCAAACAAAGATTAAATAGTCTGATTTCTTTTCCTGTTTGCTCATTTTCCCCAGTCAATTATTTGACTTTTGAACTCTTTGCCACAATAGAACTCTGCTTCCAGAGTAGACAGTGATGTGTCCAAATTTTGGGGGTTTTGCGCAGCTGTTGTCAGATCTACTTGGCACCTGTCTCAGAACTGCTTGGTTCCCCCACCATCTGTGGGCCTGAAGCTCTGGAAGCAGCTGCTGCTGCAGCCACTGCCATCTTTGCCACCTTGGGGTCAGGGGCTGGACCATGTTCTTCTCTCATGTAGGTTCAACAGTCTCCCCACTGACCTTTTACTTTTTCTTTGGTGTTTATAGGTTGAGAAGTCTGGAAACCTCCACAACTGCCAGTGATTCAGTCCCCTGAGATCTGCTCCAGCCAGGTCTGTGCCAGTGAGGCCCAGGCAGGACTGCTCCGCTCCTAGCCCAGTGAGATAGCCCTTTTTGGCCTGGAAGGCTATCTTCAGCTGGAAATGTGTATTTTACTCTGTCATTTTGTGGATTCTATAAGCTCTAAAATTTGTTTAGGGTCATTTTTTTTTCATTGACTTGTTTATTTTTAGTTTACAAGATTCAGTTCCACAATCCCTTGAGTTTCAATTTTTCTCCCCTCCCTTACCTGCCCCTCATGGCAGCATGCAATCAAGTCTAGGATCTGCAAATACTTTCACATTGTACAATAGTCTGGTTGTATAGAAGGGTTGTAACCAATGGAGTGAACAACAGGAAAAAAGAAAGAAAACCAAACATGAAAAAAAAACCTATAACATGTAGATTGCTTCAATTAAGAGTCATTTTTTACAGGTATTAGAGGTGGGTGTGGTGCCAGCTCAAGAAAATTCCTGCTTTTACTCAGCCATCTTGGCTCCATCCTAAGAACATACTTTCTAACTCAATTTTGCTTTTTCTATTAAAAATTAAACTATGAAAGCAACTCAATACAAATACTTTAGAACACTGCATTTAAATAGGATACACAATTCTTAATGAGATAAATATATGCTAGGCACTGGAGATAAAAGTACAAAAAAATAAAACAATCCATACTTGCAAAAAGCTCACATTCTAACTGGAAAGACAACAAGCACACGTACAAATATATACAGCATAAATATAAAGTGAATAAACATAAATATACCAAGTAGTTAAATACAATGCAGTTTTGGATGTAGGACACTAACATTTGGGGGGATCAGGAAAGACTTTATATAGAAAACAGTGCTTGAGCTGCAACCCAAAGGAAGAGAGGGACTCCACAAGATGGAGAGACTGAGTACATTTAAGACACATGAAATGGCCAGTAAAAAGACACAAAGACTGGAAACAGTGTGAAAGGAACAGAAAGAAGACCAGTTTGGCTAGAATGTAGAGTATGGAGGTTGAGTAACATCTAATAAAGCTAGAAAGACAGGCTGGAAGCTAGATTACATATGACTTTAAAACCTAAGAGAGGAGTTTATATTTTATCCTAGAGGCAACAAGAAGCCACTGAAGTTCACTGAATAGAAAGGTCATATGATCAGGTCTGGGGTTTAAAGAAAATTACTTTAGTAGCAGTGTGCAGGACAGACTGGAATTGGGAGAGCTGTGAGACAGATAGATCAATTATAAAGCCTATGGCAGAAACTGGACATAGACCATCATCTAAAGTCAAGTCTAAATGGATGCACTATCTAGGTATAAAGGTTGATACTGTAAATAATCTGGGGAAGCAAGGAATAGTTTACCTGTCAGATTTATGGAGTAGGGAAGACTTTATGACCAAAGAAGAATTGGAGATCATTATAAAATGCAAAATAGATAATCCGGATTACATTAAATTGAAAAGTTTCTGTACAAACAAAGCCAATATAACCAAGATTAAAAAGGAAATGGGAAATTGGGAAAGAATATTTACAACCAGTATCTCTGATAAAGGCCTCATTTCTAAAATATACAGGGAATTAAGTAAATTTATATGAATACAAGTCATTCCTCAATTGATAAATGGTCAAAGGATATGAACAGGCAATTTTCAGAGGTAGAAATTAAAGATATCTTTAAGGATGTGGAAAAATGCTCTAAATCACTATTGATTTGAGAAATGCAAATCAAAACAACTTTGAGATACCACATCTCACCAGTCAGATTGGCTAAGATGACCAACAGGAAAATGACAAGTGCTAGAGAGGATGTGGAAAAACTGCAACTCTAATGCATTGTTGGTAGAGCTGTGAACTGATATAACCATTTTGGAGGGCAATCTGGAACTATGCTCAAAGGGTTATAAATAAGTGCATACCCTTTGACCCAGTAATACCACTTTTGGGGTTATATCCCAAAGAGATCAATAGAAGTGGGTAAAGGACCATATATGCAAAAATATTTATTGCAGCTCTCTTTGTGGTGGCAAAAAACTGGAAATTCAGGGGATGCCCATCAAGTGGGGAATGGCTGAACAAGTTATGGCATACGAATGTAATGGAATATCATTGTGCTATAAGAAATGGGAAGGAGACGGACTTCATAATTACCTGGAGAGGCTTATACAAATTGATGCTAAGTGAGAAGAGCAGAACCAGGAAAAATTTGTACACAATCACAGACACATCATATGTGTGATGACCAATTTTGATAAACTGGACTCTTCTCGGCAACACACAGTTAAAAGACAACTCTACAAATCTCAGAATGGAAGGAGATATCTACATTCAGAGAAAGATCTAGAAAGACCAGAGTTTAAATGGAGACTGAAGCAATACATGCTATCATTCTTTTCTATGTTTGGTTTTCTTTCTTTTTTTCCCATTTTTCACTCCATTGGTTACAAAGCTTCTATACAACCAGACTATTGTACAGTGTGAAAGAATTTGCAGATTCTATACTTGATTCTATGCCACCATGGGGGTGTGGGGGCAGGGAGAAGGGAGGGGAGAAAATCTGAAACTCAAGTGATTCTGGAACTGAAGCTTGTAAACTAAAAGTAAACAAAGAAGTCAATAAAAAAAGAAAGAAAGCCTTTCGCAATAATCTAAGTGGAAAATGGTGAGGATTTGAATTAAGGTACTAGCTATGTGAGTGGAGAGAAGGGAGGGGTCTGATGTAGGGGGAAGAAAGAAATGGCAAGATCTGACAAGTGAATGTGGGGTGAGGGAAAGTGAGGAATTGAGGATAAGGGGTGAGGTTTCTGACCTGGGAGACTAGAAGAATGGTGGTACCTTCATGAGAAAAAGGAAAGTGTGGAAGAGGGAATGATTTAGGGGGAAAATTAACAAGTGTGGTTTTGGACAGGTTTAGTTTATCCAATTTGATACATCAAATAAGCAAGTGAGGATATGGGATTTAAGTTCAGGGGAAAGTACAGGGCTGGATTTATAGTTCTGGGAGTTAACTGCATAAAGATGATAGTTCAGTGGTTCTCAACCTTCTTAATGCCGTGACCCTTTAATACTCATATGTGGGCGTATTTGCATGTGGGTGGACCCACCTGGAGATGGATAGAGGAACAGTGTCTCAGTTCCTAAGACCATCAGAAATGTGTTTTCTGATGGCCTTAGGCGACCCCTGTGACAGGGTTGTTTGACCCCCAAAGGGATGGCAACCCACAGGTTGAGAACCGCTGTGATAGTTAAACCCTTGGAAGCTGATGTTACTAAAAGAGACGCTAGAGAGGAAGAAAAGAACAGGGTTTTTGACAGAATCTTGAGAAATACCTAGTTAGGGGTGTGTAATATGAGTGATGAGCCAGCAAAGGATACTGAGGAGGCAAACCAGTAGGTAGGTTGAGATGGATAAGGACTGAGAAAGACCATCAGATTTGTCCACTACAAAAGCACAGATAACAATTGAGAGATCAGTTTCAGTTGGGTGTGATGTGATAAGAAGCAGACTTCAAGAGGCCGAGGAGTGATCAACAAGAGAGGAAATACTGGATATTTCCAAATGGATGTCTCAAAGGAACCCTGAATTCAGGATGTCCAATTATCCTGTCCCTTCTCTACCTCCCCCCGGGTCCTTTCCTCTTCATAACTTCCCTACTCCTGTTAAGGGCACCACTATGCTTTCAGTTACTCAGATTTGCACCCAGATTGCAAAATTATCTGAGTCTAATGAGTTGCCAGGTTTTCTTGATTCTATTTTCACAGTATCTCTTGAATTCTGTCCCTTTTTTCCACTCAAAATAGTCACTAGTATAGTACAGGAGCCTATTATCTCTCATCTGGACCACTTCAACATGCTCCTAATTTTCTTGCCTCTTCCCTTCTATTTTTTCAATCCATTCTTCAAACAGTTAACAAATTCCTAAAAAATAGGTCTGGCCAATCACTCCTCTGCTAAAAAGACTATAATGAACTCTCTGAAAAATTCCAGCCTCTAGGATAAACTATAAACTTCTCTGTTCAGCATTTAAAACACTTTACAATCTGGCTCCTATCTACTTTTCAAGGCTTAAAGCATATTATTCTCCTTCAGAGTTTTGTTGCAGTCAAAGTGGACCAGTACTTGATATTCCTTGTCCATGATATTCCATCTCCTATTTTGCCATGTTTAGAATGAACTCTCTCTTCATGTCTATCTTCTAGACTCTTTAGCTTCCTTTAAGGCTCAACTACTTCTGCCGTTTTACATTTATTTGTAATATCTCTGTGCTGTAAAAAAAAAATCAATTAAAAAAAGTTCCATGTGGTGTTAAGAGAAATACACATATTAAAAAAAGTAGTTTCATTTAGAATAAGCCATAAATCTTTTAGCTCTAATTTATCCAGCAATTTATTCAGTTGCATTTTGCTTATCTTTCTGTTAAGATTTATCCAAAACTGTGGGACACTGAAATCTTTAGCTACTATGTCTTCAGTAGTTCAGTTAATTTTTCCTTTATGAATTTAGATATTAAGGTATTTGAAGCATATGTCTATGGTTCCTTTTGGTATAATAAAATTTCCTTGTTTATCCCTTTTGATGTTTTCAATGACTATTTCTGATTTGCTGACAGCATGATTTCAATTCCTGCTTTTTTTAAGATTTACTTAATGTATGGTAAATTGGTTTTCCTACCCCTCATTTTAATTCTGTGTATGTCTTTGTTTTTAAAATGTGTTTCTGCTAAGCAACAGATTGTAAGATTTTGTTTTTCTATGTAGTCTGCCACTTAAAATTTTTTTTACTGGATTGTTTAGTCTATTCCCATTTAAAGTTATGAGTTAGGTTTCTATTTTCCTCCATTTATCTTTAATAGTTTCTCCAAACTGTAATTTTTTCCTTCTTCTAGTGTAAACACAGTAGTGTCTCAAGTTATTTCAGCTTAGTGTATTTTAAGGCAGCCCTATTCCCACCAACTAGCTTCCCTTTGCCTCCAAGTCCCACCTCTTGTTTATTATCCTTTTCTCTAGTGTTGAAAAAGTTCTGCTTCCAGAAGAACGTTGTACACAATTATAGACACATCATAACTGTGATGACTGCCTTTGATAACACAACTCCAAAGGACTCATGATGGAAAAGGCTATCCACATCCAGAGAAAGAATTATGGAGTCTGAATGCAGATTGAAGCAAACTACTTACTCTCTCATTTCATTGTTTCTTCTTTCTTGTTATTCATTCCATTGGTTATAATTCTTCTTTACAACTTGACTAATGTTTAATGTGAAGGTATATGTAGAACCTATATCGGACTGCATGCTGCCATGGGGACGGGGAAGGGAGGGAGAAAATTTGGAACTCAAAAACTTATGGAACTGAATGTTTTAAACTAAAGGTAAATACATTTAAAAAAAATTATTGACTTGTTTATTTACTTTTAGTTTACAAGGTTCAGTTCTAGAATCACCTGAGTTTCAGATTTTCTCCCCTCCCTTCTCCCCCTCCCCCACCACGGTGGCGTATACTCATGTATAGGATCTGCAAACACTTTCACATTATACAATAGTCTGGTTGTATAGAAGCGTTGTAACCAATGGAGTGAACAATGGGACAAAAAAACAAAACAAAACAAAACCAAACATGGAAAAGAACAATAGCATGTGTTGCTTCAGTCTCCATTTAAACTCTGTTCTTTCTAGATCTTTCTCTGAGTGTAGGTATCTCCTTCCATTCTGAGACTTGTAGAGTTGTCTTTTAACTGTTTGCTGAGAAGAGTCCAGTTTATCAAGGCTGTCTGTCACACGTATGATGTATCTGTGACTGTGTACAAATTTTTCCTGGTTCTGCTCTTCTCACTTAGCATCAATTTGTATAAGCCTCTCCATAAAGGTAAATAAATTAAAAAAAAAAGTTCTGCTTATTAGTTCTTTTAAAATTCTTTCCCTCCTCTAATCAAGTAAAATCACTCTTCAACTTTTAAAATTTCTTTTTTGCCTCTTTTTCTGAAAAATGATTTCTTTCTCTTATTTTCTTCATTATTTATCTTCCTCATCTATTCTAGCCTTTTGATCTATGGCCTTTCTGCTTATTTAATCCTTCTTTGTTGTTTTCCTAAGGAATGAAAGCTTCTATACCAGCTCTTTTGGATTCCTCTTTCTGCCTCATAGCTCCTCACCGTCCCCGCCCTGTTTCCCTTTTTTGCTATGCTTCCGACTTAGAAATACCTATTTTTGCAGGTGATGAGAGGATGTCACCTCATGGAAGAAATTTTCCTAATTTCTTCCCAGGACTATGTTTTCCTACTCTTCTGGGTATCAGGTGCCCCAAGGAGCTCTGATTCCCTTCTCCTGAGGCAGGATGAATGGTTCTTCTAATTACCAAAGCCCTGAAGACTCTACCCATTGTAAATTCCTGATCTTCCTTTATAGATTCTCTCTTCTCCCATGGGAGCATTCATCAGTGGTACCTTAGCTATTACTAAAACAAGATTTTCCCATTTCCCATTTTCCTCTACCCCCTCAACTCCTTTCCTTTCCTTCCTTGCCCATTCTCTTGTATGCTCTCTTCTAAGAGACTAAAGAAGTTATTTATCCTTCATTGTTAGCTTTTGACTTAATCGGGGTACTTCATAGATTTCCTTTTGTTTTCTTCTTCAGCACTTTCATGCATTCTTCTATTCTGTAATTTAGTCCTAAAAAAAAGGTGGGGGATGCTGTGAGGTTTAGTTTATAATGTTTTTTCAGGTTTTTCTCCATCCACACTTCTATTTTACTTCTGCTTTTACCCATACTTTCTTGTATGCATTTAGACAGAAATCTCTTAATGATTCCTCTGTTGGGGTTTCCCTTGTTTGTTACTGTCTGTCTACCTTTCTTGTTTATCCATTGTCTGAGGGTTTTTGAAAAGCAATTTTTTGAGGTATGGTTTTCTTTTTAGGAGTTTCAAATGCTTTTTATTGAGTGTCTTTTTCATTAATGGTTAGATTCACATTTGTAGAGTAGAATAGTATCTTGAGCTCCTTTGCTTTTCAGAACATATTATTCCATTTCTTTGGTGACTGTGGGTAGGTGCAAGAAGAGTCTTGTGTTATTTGAATTTCTTTTGTATTTTGAGTTTTTTCTACTGGTAACTCAATTTGTTGTTTGTCAGTGGAATTGTTAAAATTTAATCATCAAGTCTCTTGAAGTTTGAAGCGTAGGTTTTTTCCTCCTGGAGGTAATCTATGGAGTCTTTTAACTGTAACTTTGTTTTCTGTATTCAGAAGTTCTGGGCAATTTTCTTATATTATTTTTCTCACTATGACATCCATATTTTTTACTTGGGTTTTTTTCTGGGAGCCCTATAATTCTTTTATTTTTTAATTTTTTAAATTTTGGTTTATTTACTTTTAGTTTACAACATTCAATTCCACAGTCCTTTGAATTTCAGATTTCTCCCTCTACCTCCCTCCCTTCCCCCCATCATGGCAGCATGTACTCAGATACAGGATCTACAAATATCTTTCCAGCGATCATTAGTCAGATTGTAAAGAAGGACTGTAACTGATGGGCTCTATAATTCTTAAATTCTCTCTATGCATGCTGATTAAAAAATCAATAGGTTTTATTCATATGGAAATAATATTTTCTTTTAATGCTGTTTTTTTACTTTTCCTAGACTGTTCTTCACTTCCATGTATTTGCACTCCCAATCAACTATTCTCTCTCTCTCTTCTTTCTTTGCTAAGACTTGGTACCGTGAATCCAAGTTTTTGTATTTTGCCCTTCTACTTTATAGGCCATAAATTCTGCTTTCACAACTCTTATTTCTTTTTTAAACCATCCAGCAACACCCTCTGGTGGCTTCATACAGTCTTAGGAATCCAAAGGATCTTCTGCCTCACAAGGTAGTGATTCATTTTCCTTTGTCTTGCAAAACTTAACTTTTACCTAATCTGTAGGCCACAGTCCTTTCTGTTATTAAAATTTTCCTTGTTGGTTTATTTATTTATTGACTTGAGTTTTATTATTCCTGAAATTTTTAGCAATTTCAGTCAAACCTCCCTCCCCCCCACCCACACAATTCTCTATTGTTCATACTCTGACCCCTTTCCCTTTGATGGTGGTTTCTCTGGTGGCTGGACCTCAAAGTCATTTCAGAGCCTCCTCCCAAACCAAGCAATTCATGATTTCTCAGATTTACTTGCTGCAACAAGTCATTTCTGGGGATACAGAACTGTTCCTAGATGGATGCTGGGCTCTTTCTCTGAGGCTTAGCTGTGCCACAGAGCTACCACACATTCCCTTTGATCTTTAGCTCTCTGGTTGAACTCTTTTGCAGTACGGAGCACTGCCATGGTGCTGACCCAGCTGGAGTAAGGTTCTGCCTTTTGAATTTCCATGGTACTGGGAGAAGGGTAGAGTTGAGTTTGTTGGCTTGTTCAGCACTGCTACTGGAGTGTGGTGGGCAGTAGGTGAGGGGATGTTCTATGAGTCTATTGGGAGTTAAAGATTAACCTTCTCTGCAGTTATTTCCTTGAATTATTAATTTTGTTTAAATTCTTGGTGTCTTAGAACATGGAAGATAGCTGAAGCTGCTTTATCTCTTTGTGCATTCTGTATTCTGGAGAGGTCTGAGAGGTCATGAGGACTGAAGACAAATATCTATTCTGCCATCTTGTTGGTCACATGACCCCCACACTTTCCAAGGCTTGCTTAAGTACTATTCTGCAAGTTACTAGTTAACTCCCATCCAAAAATTACTCCTCTGTATACCTGCTGTTTTCTCCCAAAGAATGTAACTTATGTGAAGGCAGGAACAGTTTCATTTTCATCTTTGTATTCCAAGAGCCTAGTTTAGTGCCCACCAGAGTAGGAACTTATAGATTTGTTCCAATGAGTCTTCCATTTTCTTAAAAACTCAGTTCTCTGTGACAGTTTCAGGAATATCCTTTTCTCTACCACATTTAAGAATTCAGATTTCACAAAAAAAAACACAAAACTATAGTCACCCATCCTTTCTCTAGGAATATTTAAGCACTTTAAGTTTACATTACCTTCCTAATCTTTCCAGTTGTGAAATTCCATACTTCAATGAATCCATCAACAGAGCCAGTAACCAGATACTGACCGTCTGGAGAAAATCGAGCACATTCCACATGTGATTTCTGGCCAAACTGTTTTAAACAAAGAAAACACATATTTTACCGAACGATTTTTTCCCCCCCATCTAAACCCTAACCATCTGGCAATGTGGGACTATCTCACAGAATTCCTTTGTTGGTCTCACCGAAAGTTGTGAAGGAAAGATTGAGAGGGCAGCAAATGTTCTAAGGAGTCTTTTCTTTGGAAGTCCAGGATTTGCTGGCAGAAACAAAATCCTTTTCTTAGACTGTATTTTTGCCAAGACCTTTCAGTTCAACCACTACTACTTTATAACAGGACTAATAGCAAAAAGTGCCACTAGTTCTGACAGACTATATCAGATTCTATCTAGAGGGAACTCTTTGGGATAATATTTACAGGCATCACTTTCACCTTTTAGAGTTATATCTGACCTAAATTTCTTTATTGATGCAGACATTTTCTATATTATTGATTCCTATATACATAGACACTTTTCATTACTTACATTAAGAAGAGATAATACATTTTATTAGAGACAATACAATTCATAAATCTTCACATGTTCTTTATCTACTTTTCTGGGGGATGGAAGGGATGAGGTGTACTGATCTGTTGAAGAAGCTAAGGCTGAAAGAGATTAAGTGACTTGCCCAGGGTCATACAGCTAGGTAAGTGTCTCATGCAGGATTTGAACTTGGATCTTCCTGACTCCAAATCCTGGCCTCTATGCACTCTGCCATTTAGAGGCCTAGTTATTGTGATATAGTGGACAGAGAACTTTGGAGTCAGGAGGACTTAGGATCAAGGCTTGTCTCTGCCACACACCATTTATGTGACCATGGGCAAGTCACATAACCCCTCAGGGGGTCTGGATTGTATCAATACAAGGAATTTCCTCCAGTGATGTAGAAGGACAACTCATTTATTGCTTACAGTCTTTGGGTTGGCTACAGCACTGAGAGTTATGTACAAAAGTACATAAGTCAGGTTAATTCTCTACCTACTATGTCACAGAGCCTCTCTTTAGCTACTTCGGGCTTATAAAAATGTTTACATACTTAATAGATACTTAACAGTCACTAAAAATAATCTTACTGTGAAAGTTGAAAGGTAATACAAAAGACCAATTCAATACACTATCACCGCTAAAGATTTGAAAGATTGTAAAATGCTCTGCGGTATTTGTATTTATTTAACTTGAAACCCACACAGAGATTAAAAATAAAGTATGGAGGCTGCAACATAATGCAAATGGCAATAACCCTTAATATAAACTTTCTTAAATAATTCATAAATAGTGTGGCTATTAAAAAGTAGAAAAAAGTCAGCTGATAATCAGTAGTATTGACTAGGAAAAACAAATTAACCCCTAGAAATTATGCCAAATTCACATTTCTAATTTTCATTGCTCTATGTATAAAATGAAATAAATTACTCATTTTTTATACTAATTTTCTGGACTTATAAATAAGGAAATCAGGGTTCATATCCTGGGTCTGACTGTAAACTGTTCTGGATCTGAGAGCAAGTCACAGAACCTTCTGAGTCTCATTTTCTCTCTGAATTCAACAAATATTTATTTTCATCTATAGAATGGGGAGTACTAGTATCTGATCTACCTTAAAGTGCTACTGAGAGGAAATCACTTTTCAAACCATAAAATACTATATAAATCTCAGTTATTATGTTTGGGATTAGGACTGTAACATTCCTAACAGCAGAGGAGTATGTCAGACACTAGAAAAAATAATGAAGTTATAATGATAGCTTGCTAAGTAAAAGAAAATATACTTTAAGTACCCTACCTTAATATGTCTGCTTAACTGTGTTGGAAACTTCTCTTCTTCCACATCTTTTACAGCTGCTTTACCTCTGAACAAATCAATAGTCATACCAGGAGGAAGCAAACCTTGGTGTTGTTGCCACTTCAAAGCCTAAAAAGAAATGTAAAGAAATCCAATTTAAAACACAAAAACTGATTGTTCTACAGCCTAACCCTAACATAGTGGAATTTTATTTTGATATTCTCAGAACACTGACTGTGGCAAATACTCAAGACTAATCATGAGGCTGAAAAAATACTTAAGAGAGTAAGAAGAAAAGTGAGAAAAAGAGAGATGAAGAAGATGAAGTTGAATGCTGTGTAATTATAATGACCAAGCTTAACCCTGAAGAATGAAGAAGAAAATGTATCTCCCTCCCTTTTACAGAAGTGTGGAGGAACACAGTATGCTCTTCTGTTAGATTCAGTTAATGTGTTGGTTAGTTTTGCTGAAATTGCTTTCATCTCTCTTTCAATTTTTTGGTATATGGGACGGATCTCTGGGGAAAGGATATATTTGGAAATGAAAGTGATATAAAAACAAAAAGTATCATTAAAAGAGGAAGAAGAATTAGATTTATTTAATTTTTTGTGTACCTTTCCTGGTAACCTTGAGGGATCAGCTGTTGATATATAAGGAGAACCTAGTTTGGGGGAAGAGCCTTTAAAATTTGTAAAGACAATTTACACACAATAATGCAGAGTCTTTTACCTGTCCCAACAGCGCCATAAGACGAGATGGAGGCACAACACTGACTTCTCCAGCCAAAGCCTGTGCAATTGCTGCTCTTCTTTTCTCTTTGCTGCTTCCATCTGGATAGGCCTGGAAAGGGCCAGAAGTGAAAATCACTCCAGGAAGAAGTGGTCATAAGGCACTGACAAAATCACTCTGAAAAATCCCATTATCGCTCTCAAATTGCTATCACTATAGAAAACTATCTGAACTGTGGATTATAGTTTTATTTTTTTAACAGGCCTCAAATTTGCATACCTAATTTTCAGAGAATCATGAGAGGAATGGCACCATAAAGTCACCTTGTACATTCTATTATGTTTAAAGCAGTTTAAATAATTGTTGACCATTGTTCACACTATTATTAAAAACTTTTCAATAAAGTAGATTCAACAAATTATAGAGCAAGATAATACTTTTTCTTCTTTTCTTCCCTACCTATTCTCTACTTCATTTTCTAGAAGTTTTTCTAACCCTTCTCTTTTTCTGTCAAGTCTTCCACACTATTTCCTCCCCATCACCTCTTTTTTAGCTGAGGACCTAACCTGCTTTACTGAGAAAAGAGAGATTGTTACCTGCCTCTTCTCCACATCTTGGAACCCCCTGACATAATCTTCATTCCCCACTCCCTCATTTACTCTAGTCTCTGATGAAGAGGTGATCCTTCTCTTCATCTCTGATTTCATTCCCTTCTATCTTTCCCCATCATTATCCCTACCTCTCTTTTAAAATTTTAACATCTCCCTATCTACTGATACCTTTCCCGATTCTTAAAAACACATCCAAGCCTTGTCCATCCCTAACAAAACTCTTTATTAATGTCTACCAGTTCCTCCAGTGATCATTCTATATTTTCCCCTACCAGCACATACAATTTTCAGAAAAAGCTGTCTCTATTTCCTTTCCTCTCATTCATTTACTTCTTGATCCTTTGCAATCTGGCTTTCAGACTCTTACCATTCAATCGAAGCTTCTCCCTCCTAAATGTTCTATATTTCTTAACTGCTAAATCAATCTGCAAGCATGTGTTATGTGACTTCTAGGTGTCAATACTGTGCTGAGCTTAGAGATGCAACAGACAAGTGCTACTTTTAAGGAGCCTATTCTATTAGGGAGGACAACATATACACAGGGAATAAATACATACAGAATAAATACAAAATAAAAAGTAGGAAGTTAGGGAGGGTGGCGGGGCACGAGCAGTTGGGATATTTGAGCAGGTATCTGGAAGGAAGCAAGGAATCTAAAGAAGTAGTGAAGAGACAGTATATTCCAAGCATGGGGAAAATTAGCAAAAATGCACAAGACAGGAAGAGGAACGCTGCCTCTGAAGGAGAGGCCACTGTGGCCAGACTAAAGTGCGAAGGAGGGAGAGTAAAGTATAAAGACGCTGGAAATATGGCTTGGGGCCTGTTTTTGAAAGGCTCTAAATCCTCATTCTTCTTGATTTCTGTGTAAGACCTGATCATTTTTATAACCCTTTCTTCCTGACCCAGCACTCAGGTCTCTCTAGGCCTTTGCAACACTGTTCTCTCTTGCTTCTCTTCTTCCCCATCTTACTGTTTTTTCCTCAGTCTCTTTTGCTGCCTCATCATCTATATCATGTCTCCTAACTGTGGGTCTAAGATTAAGTTCCGAGCCCACTTCTAATCTCTCTCACTCACTTGGTGAACTCATTAGTTCCCATGCATTTTGATATTATCTCCATGCTGACAGCTCCCAGATTCATTTATCCATCTCTTGACTCCCTTCAGTTTTAGCTATTGAACGCCAATCGTCAAATGACTATCTCAAACTCAGCATGTCCAAAATCAAGCTTACCTTTTTTTAACAAAACTATCTCTCTTCTGAAATCCCTTATTTCTGTTGAGGGTACCACTATCTCTCTAGGCTCCCAAGTTCCCAACCTCAGAGTTATATCTCAGATTCCTCATGTTCTTTCACACCACATATCCATTTAGTTACCAAAACTTATCATTTCTACCAGTATGACATTTCTTTCTTTTTTCTTTTTTGAGGGCAATTGGGTTTAAGTGACTTGCCTAAGGTCAGTGTTTGTGTTAAGTGTCTGAGGCTGCATTTGAACTCGGGTCCTCCTGACTCCAGGGCTGGTGCTCTACTCACTGTGCCACCAACCCCCCCCCCCCCCCCAACCATCCCGGTATGACATTTCTTGCAGCTGAAGCCTTCTCTCTAATTAACCTGGACACCAACCTGGTTCAGGCCCTCACTTCTCTCACATGCATTACAGATGAAGCTATTACAATGGCCTCTAAACTGGCGGCCTTAATTAGTCTCTCTCTTCTCTAAATCTATCCTTCACCCTTCTGCTAAAGTGATTTTTCTGAAGCACAGGTCCTGCCATGTACTTCTTTAAGCAATAAAGTCTAGTTAACTTGGGTTCCATGAACTTAATTTTTTTTTTAAATGGCAATTTCTCTATAATTGGTTTCCTTTGTAATCCCATGTATTTCATGCTGTCAAAAACATCATAGGGCAGCTAGGTGGTGCACTGAATAGAGCACTGGCCCTGGAGTCAAGGGGACCTGAGTTCAAATTCCAACTCAAACACAACACAAAAACTAGCTGTGTGACCCTGGGCAAGTCACTTAATCCCAATTGCCCTACCCTTCCCCCTCCAAAAAAGCAATAAAATAAAATAAAACCACCAGTTTTAAAAAAACATCCTGGAAGGGGGTTCAACAGTTTTTTTTACCAGACTGCCTAGGGGTCTATGACACAAAAAGGTACCCTGATCTATTGTTTTTGGGATAAAATATGAGCTACTCTGGCATTTGAAGCTCTTCATAATCTGGCCCCCATATAACTTTTCAGCCTTATTAAACATTAGTTCCTTCTTTATTGCTCACACATGACGTAACTTTCCATATCCTTTTATTATGTCCCGAAAGCCTATTCTCTTCTCACTTCTACCTCTAAGGATATTTTGTTTCTTTTTTTTTTTCTTAATTTTAATTTATTTTCTTGGTTACATCATTCATTT
The DNA here is from genome assembly GCA_028646575.1 of Pseudocheirus occidentalis. Taxonomy (NCBI): domain Eukaryota; kingdom Metazoa; phylum Chordata; class Mammalia; order Diprotodontia; family Pseudocheiridae; genus Pseudocheirus; species Pseudocheirus occidentalis. The sequence goes on along the minus strand of CM053599.1, from coordinate 178,521,392 downwards.
CCACAAGGTTTTGAGTTACAAATTTTCTCCCCTTTTTGTCCCTAGCCCCCAGCCCAGAACACTGATCCCACTGTAAGGCCCCTCCCACAATCTGTTCCCTTTTATGCCCTCCTCCAACACCTCTCTAGCTTTCTAGCAGGGCAGGGAGCTCCTCCCTGCCCCCGTCCCTGTATGTATTATTTCCCAGTTGCATTTAATTGTATAGCTTTAAATACTAGATAGGATATTTTGTTTCTTTCAAAACTTTGCTCAAGTGCTACTTTCTACACACTCTTTCCTGACTCCCACCCACAGCCACTGACTTGCTCCCACACCAAATTTACTTTGTGTTTATTGTGTATATATTTTTATTCATGAACATCTCATCTTCCCTGATAGAATATAACCTCCTTGAGAGAAGTAACTGTTTCATTTTTGTCCATGCACCTCCAGGTCCTGGAACACCGTAGGCATTAATAAATGTTTGATGATGTATTCCCAGAACAACTTTTCACTCTAACAACTCTTACAGTCAAGAAATTGTTCTGTTTCATCCATTCATTTTAAACAATGTCCGATTTAAATCAGAGAGTTAAGAATATTATTTTTTTCTATTTTCTATGCAATTGCTCACTTCTTCATTATTCTAGTACTATTATGTTCTTACTTCTTGCCAGTCCATTAGTGAAAGCTAAACATTTTGGTAAGGAAAAAAACAAAATACTGAGAGGCAAGAAAGCACACTGGTGTTTGGAGATATTGATTAAAATCCCACCTCTACCCCTTGTAAACTGTGGCACCCTCACTTCAGAACCTTTGCCTCTCTATGCTAAATACATCTCTATTGTCTACTACCAGGGTTGTTGTGAGCAAAGACTTTTTAAAGTACTATGTGAGGTACTATTACTAGAATTTGGCTTTTGGACTAGCTGAATTTCAGTTATCATGTTCATGCTAATTAAAGATAGGAACATCTTAGAGGAGACAGTATAATTCACATCTGAGACACCATGGAAAAGTCTGAGACTTGTGGTTTGGTAAAGTGTGTCCATCAGCACCTACATTTTCATATGCTACCATACAAGCCCAAAAGGTCTCTCCAAAAAAGTGTGTCCAAAAAGTGTTTATACCACAATGGAAAGTCTATTAGAATTAAACATTCTCAACAATTTTACTTTAGCCAACATACAACTACCTCATGTGAAAAAGGAAGCATTTAGAAAATGGATTTTAAAAAGTATCTAAGTGACACAAGTTTCTAGTGGCATCATGGAAAGAGTGCTGAACTTGGATTCAAAAGCCATGGGGTTTTGTCCTAGTTTTTGCCTCTTTATGTTTGTGTGACCTTAGGAAAATCATATAATCTATAGAGGCCTCACTTTTTCTTATCTGTTAAATTAAGGAGTTGGTTTTTAGTCATGAACTCCTCTCTCCCACCTTTAACAGACAAGTGAAACCAAAGGGCCCTTTCACAGAATGTTTTTAAATGAATAAAACAAAATGTACAATGTCATAAAGGAAACCGATACTGAAATATAATAATCAAAATATTTTTAAAAAAAGTTTATAGAACTGCTACAGAATTTAGATGACTGCTATTGCAATCTAACAACTTTTTGTCTTCTAGTAATACAGGTATTTAAAAAAATTAATATAAATGAGGAAAAATAATCCCAGAAACAGTAAGAGATTTGCTAATATTTTCAATGTTACCGGCATACCTCACGAGGATCAAAATAAGACCTCGCTAAGAGGTTCTCAAGATGAATGTATCTCTCTGGCTGAGTTTGTTTTAACATGATCATGGGATCAGTCTGTCTCAGAAGAGATCTGGCAGCACCCAATTCACGAAGTTCTATCAATTCCAGGACAACCTATCAATCATGAGAGAGAAGGAATTAGCATTTTCAAGAACTTCTTATAGTTAAAAATTTCAGTTAAATTTTTGAGCTAAGAATATTGATAAGAGATCATCAGTTATTAGGAAATCAGAATTGTTCTTTAACCTGGTTGTCCTACAATAACATTGCTTCAATTCTATAATCTCCAGCCATCATTTTTTTATCTATTGGTTTTCCTTCCTCTTGCATGCAAATACAGGTATATGTAATTTTATTATATTCCACTTTATTGCACTTGGCAGATATTGAGTTGTTTTTTTTTTAAACAAATAGCAATCCTGCACCAAGCAAGTTTAACAAGGCAATTTTACCAAGAGCACATACATTGTTTTTGTGTCATTTTTTTGGTAATTCTTGCAATACCTCCCATTTTTTTGTAGTTACTATATGTTATGGTGATCTATGATGAGTGATTTTTGATATTACTATTGTAATTGTTTTGGGGCACCACAAACTGTGCCCACAGTACATGACAAATTCAATTGATAAATGTTGTGTGCTCTGACTACTCCATTGACTGGCTATTCCCCTTCTCTTTCTCTGGGCCTCCCTATTCCCTGAGACACAACAATATTGAAATTAGGCCAATTAATAACCCTACAATGGCCTCTAAGTGTTCAAATGAAAGGAAGAGTCCAGCCATGTGGCAAACTTCCATACTGTCTTATTTTTAGAAAATTGCCATAGCCACCCCTACCTTCAGCCACCAAGGATTTCCTTCTGGTAATGGCTGTACTCACAAAAAGGAGATAGGAAACAATTTCTCCATTTTTAGATTAAGCAATTTAACCAACAAACATTTATTAAGCAAAACACAAAGACAGAAGTGAAAGAGGTCCTGACCTTAAGGAGCTTAAGTGCTTAATATGTGTAAGACTATCCTAAGTACCTGCTGGGTCCAAAGACAAAAACAAAATAGCCCCTACTCTCAAAGACATAATATTCTACCAGAGATGAGAAAAGTCTGTATGTGTGAGTGTGTGCGAGTGCGCACATGTGTGCTGTGCAGTGTAGTGGTAGGGATGGTAGGCTGTAACAGGCACACACGTAAATAAAATACAGAGGATGGAGTGATGGAGTCAAAGGAGGAAATCAAACTGCTTTAACAACATCTGAGTAGGGAGATAACATTTTGGTTGGGATCCGATAAAGTTGAGGTGGGTCAAACCTTACAGTAAGAAGTTTTTGAAAGACAGGGATGAGGAAGGAGTACATGTTAAATGAATTACCGGTTCCAAAGCATGGAGGTGGGAGGCAGCATGTTGAATATGGAGAATATAATCAATCAACATTTATTAAGCGCCTACTATGATCTAGCACTGTGGTGAATTGAAAAGTATAGCACCTGAGGGAAATAGTGTGAAAAATCGCCAATAAGGAAGGCAACAGGCCTAACATAGAAGGCCTTACCTGCTAGGTTAAGGCATGTATGATTTATCCTAGAGGACTTTTGAGCAGGGGAGTAGTATGTTTGGACCTGAGCATGACAAAGGCTATTTTGGCAGTTATGTAAAGGGTGGTTTGAATACAGGAAAGAGAACAGAAGAAAGAAGATCATGGAAAAGCCCATTACAGCAGTAAAGGTTAGAGGTGATGAGGGTCTGAACTAGGGTGTTGATGGTGAGAATGGGGAAAACAGGATGAACGTGAGAGATGCTTGGGAGGTAGACATGAAAGGACTTGACAAATGACTGGATGGGGGAGAAGAAATAGTCAAAGATGTCCAGGAGATTTTCAGGTTGGGTGATTGGGAAGATAATAATGTCATCAACAGAAATAGGGAAGTGGAGAGGAAGACGGATTTGGGGATGGGGTGGAATTTTTTTTTTGGTCTTTTTTGGAGCGGGGAAGGCAGGGCAATTAGGGTTAAGTGACTTGCTCAAGGTCACACAGCTAGTGTTAAGTGTCTGAGGCCAAATTTGAACTCGGGTCCTCCTGACTCCAGGGTCGGTGCTCTACTCACTGCACCACTTAGCTGCCTTGGAATCTTTTTGGTTCTGTTTTGGACAAGCTGAATTTGAGGTGGGACATCCAAATGAAGGTGTCCATCAGGCAGATGGATATGTAGAACTGAGGAACGCAGGGAAGAGATTAGGGTGATATAGCTTTGGCAGTAATTACATAGATGTGATAAATGAACCCATGGAAATAGATGAGCTCACTAAGACAAAATGTGTAGAAAGGAAAGAGGAAAAAGCCTAGGAAAAAGCACTGGAGGAATATTTAGAAGCCAGGAGGGAGAGGATAAACCAGAAAAAGATTGAGAAGGAATGGCCCACTAAGAATGATTCTTTCCTTCTTTTAGTGCTCTGCAGAGCACATCTTTATTGCTGTTACATTTTATACTGTGGTTATAAAAGCATCTTCACTCTTCTTCCTAACTCTGTAACAATAACTTTTACAAGAGGGGAGACCTTAAGGCTGCACTGAGAAAAAGGGAGGTAACAGCCTTACTGGATTCTGCCATGTTCAGACCACATTTGGAGTATTGTGTTCAGTTTTGGATGCCACATCCTAAAAAGGACATTTAAGCTAAAGAGCATTCAGGAGGGCAACCAGGGTGGGGTGGGGCCTCCCGACCATAACATATAAAAATCCAGGGTTATTTAGCACAGAGAAGAGCAAAGTGCTAAGAGTTATGATAGATCTCTTCAAAAAGTAAAAGGTTTTCATGTGGAAGAGGAGAGATTTGTGTTGCTTCACCCCTGAGGACAGACTAGTAGCAAGAGTTGGAAGGTACAGAATAGCAAATTATGGCTTGCTACAAAGAAAATTTTCCTAACAATTAGAACTGCTGGAAAAAGGAATAGGATCTTCAGCAGGTTAAGAGATTCTTGCTTATTGGAGTTTAAGTGGAAGCTGGATGATCACCTCTTGGGAATGTTGCACAGGGATCCCTATTCAGATACAAGCTGAATTAGCTAGATGGAATCTCTTTTAATTTGAAAAAACATTTTTTAAATTCAATTTTATTTTCAGTTCCAAATTCTATCCTTTATCCTAGCCTTTCCCTCATCCACTGAGAAGGCAAGAAAAATGAAACCAGTAACAAAAACATATGGAGAATTCTAGGGGCGGAGCCAACATGGTGGAGTAAAAGCACAAACTTGGAATGGGCTCTGGCTTCAACCATCTTCAATACCTGTAAAAAAATGACTCTAAACAAATTTTAAAGCTACAAAGCTCCCACAAAGAGAGAGAAACAAATCTGCTGGTGGCCCTGACCAGCGCTCGCTCATTCGCTCACTCTCGCTCTCTCTCTTTAATGAAAGATGGCTGACCCCTTTAAAGTTGCTTTTCTTTGGTAAAGCAGATCAAAGAACCTATGCTGGCAGCCATCCTGCGTATGTCAAGGTGCTTGTTGTTACAGGTATTTGGGGAGAAGCTGGAAGCTTGAGAAGGTATGTGTATTAGCTACTGAAAGAAAAGGAGTGCTATGTAGTGTTTGAAAGCCTGGTAGAGGTTAAATAATATATATTTGTTGTAGATTCAGTCTATACAATTTCACTATTTCCTGTAGCAACATCCATTAGTGCTAAAGTAGGTAAAGAGGAAACTTAACGATGGGAATGATCAGGGTTGAGCTGAGAACAATGGACTTAAGAAGAAGAGATTTAAAAGTGCCATCAGTGAATCTGTCATCATGGGGCTAAAACTGTGCAGGAGAGAAATGAAGCCTGAAAAAGGGCGATAACTGGGAGAACTTAGAGGCACTGAAGGACCAGGAGTCACAGTGAGGATGAAGAGCAAATTTAGGAAGAGTGAGACAGTGGTAGAAGTAGGACAGAATGCTGACCAGAGTAGGGAAATAAATTCTAATCAAAGTTAAATGTCTTGAAAACGGATAATTTCACGGAGTTAAGAACAATTCACCTTTGGATCTTTTGCTACTAGAGAAATAAAAACAGAATGAATGGCAGTAATGCCTGAACATGTTGCCATTTACTTCAAAGAGGATGACTATAAACATAAGTTTTACCTGTTCATAGAGGTCAATCAGTGTTTTGTCTGGCAATTTGAGGGACTGTATAGCTTGCAAAACGGTATCCCAATGACCACTGTTAATATCTGCTACAAAACTTTCTATGCTATCCACGGTATTCAGTGACACAGTTGTCTCCTCCTGCAAAGTGGCTAAGGCTCGATGTAAACTATTTTCCTTCAAGTACTGCATGATGAGACGTATAACACTGAAAATAAAGAAATTTAACATGAGTTTAACTGTAGGACTGCAGATTTATAGCTGTAAATTACCATAAACAGTATAAAACCCAAACCCCTAATTTTACACATGATAAAACTGAAGTTCAGATAGGTTAAACAACTTGCTCAGGGTAACACAACTACTAAGAAACTGAAACAGAATTGGAACTCTGGTCTTCCAGATGCAAAGTTCACTACTCTTTCCTCTGTATCATGTTGCCTCTTATAAAAAACAGAATGAACTACCTAACTCTAAGGTTAACAGACTCATACTCTAGGGGAATTTGCTAGCCAGGCTACTGCTTTGACCAGGGGCTGAAATTTGTTTTTGTTAAGAACCACACATAAATAAATCAACATTGCTATTCCTATGAGAGTTGTGGTATTTTCTATTGTGGTTATTTTTATCACTCACTTCAAAATTCTTTAGCACTGTGTAAGTACAAGTTTAGACTTGTTCCCCCTACCTTTATATACAAAAATGCTTTATTAACACGGAGTGCTTTATTAGTTAGTACTTTATATGTAGAAACAGAAATGAGGAAACTCCCCTTAAACTTGGGAAGGGGGGGAAGGAAGCAGATTGAATCCACTCGGGAATAATAACGTGACAGCAAGAACTAGGCTCCTGGCTACATACGCAATGAGAACCCAGAAAGCCTTGGTGCAGAGAACCCCGGGTTTTTTAGTCCCAACTCAATGACCACCCAGGTGTGATCTCAGGCGGGTCCTGTCCACCGCTTTCTAGCCTCAGTTTCCTCATATGGAAGATGAAAATATTGGACTAGAAGGCATTCCGGGGTCCTTTCCAAGCTCTCTGTCCCATGACCCTCCGCGAGGTTGAGGGGGACACAGAGAGAGGCGGGAGGGAGGTGGGGAGCGGGGAGGCTCCCGCTCCAGGCTGGCCCCATCAAGTCGTAAGCGGCCCCGGAGCGCAGGCCGCAGGAGGCGTTCCTAGTCTCCCGCCTTCTTCTCCCTTTTCGCGCGAACCGGTCGTCCAACCCCCGCCTTTACCCAGTAGCCGGCACTTACTCTGACGACTCAATTTCAATCGACATCTTGACTCTGCCGTAGAACTGCCACTAAACTCGGGGAGTGGAGGGGGAAGGAACCCAAGCCGGACAGACCAAGAGGGGAAAATTCGACCCACTTCCGGTACCAGGTCACGTCACTTCCGCCCTGCCGAATTGGGGGAGTCAGTGAGAGGGAACGCGAGGTCTCTTGTCACGTGACCAAAACGGCCTATCAGAAGGGAAAGGGCTGAAGCGGGCGGACCTGTGCCCTAGGTTGCTTGTTAGCCTCAGCATCCTAGGGGACCCCGGACACTTGTAACCTTAGCGTTTTGCCACTAGGAAAGGATTTCGGAGAGCGACGCTTCCTCCTCATTTTCTGGCCGAGGAAATTAAGACTCAGAATCCTGACTCGTAAGATACTAGCTCTAGAACTGGAATGCACTTTGTAGGCCAACTCACCCATTTTACAGGTGAGAACAGTGAGGCTCACGAGAGGGGAAGTGACTCATCTAAGGTCGTCCAGGTAGCGTGTGGAGCAGAATTTGAACCCGTCTTAGGCTTCATTAAGGGACCTTATAGGTGTAAAGGTAGAATGCTGGTCTTGGAGCCTGGAAGTTCTGGGTTGAAATCCACCCATTTACACTTAGTAGCCCTTGGGTTACCCCAGACGTCCTCGGTTCCTTAATCAGTAAAAATGGCAATAGTAACAGCACCTACCTCTCAGAGTTGTTGGGGGGGATGAAATGAGATAATATTTGTAAAGCGCTTCGCAAACCTCAACGTTCTTTATAAGTTATATGTTAATATAGATTTAGCGCCGGCAGGGACCTTGAAGAGCGCGCCCAGCCCCTCATTTTACAGATGAGGCGACTGAAGCCCGGAGACGTTAAGTGAGTCGTCCAGAGTCACGCAGCTATTAAGATCTGATTTCAGAGCCGATGTTCTTTCTACTCTCCTACAGCGGCGTCTCTAGGGTGAAGGCACTTACTTCAAGGTCACCCGGCAGATAAAATGAGACTGGAATCTAGGCTTTCACACTTCCAGTCAACTGCGTTTTCTTTAACGTTTTTCTTTCTTTTTAAAAAATTGATAGTTAAAAACAAACAAACATAATTCAGGCTTACTTTTGAAAACAGGAAACGTCCTAAGAACAGAAGGATCCTAAATTTGCCTCTAAAATTAACTGCAATATGTTTAAGCTATATCAAATTGCTTACTGTCTCAGGGAGATGTGAGGGGAAGGAGATGGAGAGAATTTGGAACTCAAAATGAAAACGTAATGGATGTTAGAAATGGTTTTTACACACGATTGGGGAATTAAGAATTAAAAAAATAATGACAACTCTCAGGCAGTGAAAATTGAAATTTAAAGTCTTCATTTTGGTTGATTTCTTGACCCTGTTTTTTTAATCTTTTGTTTTTTAACATCACCTACATTTTCAAACATGTCCCCTCCCTACACACTAAGCCATTACTTGTAACAAAGAGTAAACTAAGAAATGAAAAAACACAAATAGAAAAACAAGTAAAACACCTACCAAATCTTGCAGTATGTGTTTTGTTGCATGTCTATAATCCTGTTCCTCTGCAAGAGAAGTAGGTGCATTTTAAAATCTCTTTTCCAGTGCCAAATTTGATCGTTATAAATACACAGAATTCACTTTCCTTTTTTTTCTTTTCGTTTGCATTGCTGTCATTGTTTTCCTGGCTCTTCCGAATTGTACCCTGCATCAATTAACGTTTTCCCAGATGCATTTTATTTTGACACAGCAGACTCTTTCCATAGGAATGTGAGAAGGCCCCATCAAAGTACATTACCTAAATAATTCAGCCAAACTGCCTAGTGAAGTGATTGTTAGTGAGAATGGGTATCATTTTTCACTTTCGTAGTTTAACTTTTGTTAAGAGTAAAGATGTGCATTTTAATTTTAATCATACAGAATTTCAAAGTTTAAGGACATCTCAAAGGTGTTCTTGTTCAGCATATAATTTGAAAAATATCAACAAATCCAACAATTGGTTGTTCAGACTTTCCTTGAAGACTTTTAGTGACAAGGAACCCACTATCTACTGAGCATTCTATTTAATTTTGGGATAATTCTTAGGAAATTTTCCATTATATTAAGCCTAAATTTGCTTCCCATTGCTTCTACTTCTGACATGTTCAACTAAGTAGCATAAGTGTGTCATTGAGACAACACTACAGGGCCAACAGGAGAGGACAATGGTTCTTACCTGTTCTCAGCCAGTCAACAGGCATTTATTGAATACTTACACATGCCAGGCAGTGGTGCTAAGCATTGGGAATATAAATATAAGCAAAATGAAAGACAATCCCTGCCCACAAGGAGCTTACATTCCAAAAAGGGAAGACAATACATAAAAGGAAGCTGAAAAGGGAAGAGGGATATGGAGATAGTACCTGGCACCTGTAGGGGCAGGAAAGATAAATCCAGAGGAATGCAGTCTAGTGGGAAATAAAGAGATGGATGCCCTGGGCTTTCTTCTTAAATGAGAGACAGAGACAGAGACAGAGAGACAGAGACAGACAGAGACAGAGAGAGAGAGAGAGAATGAGAGAACTCAGGGACAGAAGGTGTTTCCATGATGTAAATCCTAGGGTGGAAGTGATCTTCCAGGATGAAAGTTTTCTGGAGCATGATGGACAAGTCCAAAAGAGTGCTACTTGGTGGACAATGAAGGTTAGAATCAGGTTTTTGTACCCAGGCATAGAGTTTGGAATGGTTTCAGTTCTGGGGAAGCCTAATTCTAATTTAGAGAGAATAAGCTTTCTTTTCTTACATAACCTCTCATTGTCCTACTGCTAATTTTATATTAGCATCCTAGGTTCCAGAGTCAGTAAGACCTTAGTCCAAATCTGGCCTTAGACACGTATAGCTGTGTGACCTTGGCCAAGTCACTTAACCTCTGTTTGCCTTAATCCACTGGAAAAGAAAATGGCAAACCACTCCAGTATCTTTATCAAGAAAACTTCATGAACAGCACTGGGGTGCTGTGGTCTGTGGGGGCACCAAGAGTTCAACATGACTTAACAGCAGGTTCTAATGATAGCAAATTAGATTATAGCTCACAAATCTAGACATTTCCTACAAAGAAGAGAAATATTTGCTGTACAAGATGAATTGACTGTAGGAAAAGTAATGTATTTCTATTCATAAAAATGAATGCTAAGCAGAAAAGAATTGTAGCATCCACTAACAAAATGATTCTTATAACTACTGATACAGTCTGCTTGGATTGAGTTGGATAAACATTTGTGAAGTACTTAATAAAAAAGCATGATTTATGCCTTCACGCAACTCGTGCTGATGGAGGTGACAACATGCAAACTACTGCATGATGCTATGTAAACATATATGTGTGTATGTGTGTATACACACACATACACACATACACACATATATTATATAGGAGGGAAAGAACAAGCACTAGAGGGAACTGAGAAAGGCTTCTTGTAGAAGGTAGAATTTTAGCTGAGATGTAAAGGAAGTCAGAAGCCAGGAAATGGAGATGAGATGGAAACGCATTCCAGGCACTGGGGACAGTAAGTGAAAATGCCCAGAACTGTAAGAAGGAATGTCATATGTAACGGATGGTCAGTGTTGCTGGATTGTAGAGTATGTGGAGGGGAATAGAGTGTGAGAAGAGTAGAAAGGAGGCAAGGGCTTTAAAAACCAAATAGCATTTTATATTTTTATGTTCAAGGTTTTTAGAGTAGGGAACTAGTAGGGTATTTAGAGTAGGGGAGTGACATGGTTGGACCTTAACTTTAGGAAGATCACTTTGGAGTGAGTAGACAACTGAAGTAGGTAGACCAATCAGAAGGCTATTGTAATGGTCCAGGCATGAGCTTGTGTGAGCGAAGGGAAAGGGTCATATAAGAGAGATGCTTGGTAGCATAGTGGATATGTGGGGTGAATATAAAGTGCGGAGTCAAGAATTACACCTATGTTGTAAGCCTGAGTTACTGGAAGTATGGTGGTACCCTTGACAGTAATAGAGAAGTTTGGAAGAAGGGATGATTTGAGGGGAAAGATAATTAGCTCTGTTTTAGACATTGAGACAGTGGTGATACAGTGTATAGAGTACTGGACCTGGAGTCAGGAAAACTCATGTTCCTGAGTTCAAATTTGTCCCTCAGACACTGACTAG
>CM053599.1:178493245-178509623 GCA_028646575.1 Pseudocheirus occidentalis | reverse complement strand
GACTTTCTCAGGGGCTTGTCTCCAGGCAAATTTCTAGCTAAGGGAAGACGTTCAGGCTGGGGGGAAGGGTAGAAGCAGGGTTTATGCCTTTATGGCAGGGGGAAAGTGTGACTTTTACAACTTAATTACACAGGCTTGTTACAAACTGATGTTACATATGTAGGTACCCGAACGCAAATTAATTTTACAATACTGAGGTTACAGACAAAGGCATCCCATACTGCATCAGTTTGGAATAGCCTCCTATTGTGAATGGGATGTTGAATCACTTTGGGAATTACAAAAGTATTGCCTGGCTGCAGTGAGGGCTTAATCAAGATTATATAATTTATATTTGTACTGGACTCAGCAGAATAACTTTGTATTTTCTCCAGCTCTATTCAGAAGAATGTAAATAGGAGCCAAAGTAATGAATGGTGAGAATATTCCAAGGTTGGGGGATGGGGCAAGGTATAATCAGCAACAGGATAAGTGGGCAAGTAACTCGAGTGTAGAGAATAATGTAAAACTGAACCAGTACATTAAAGGACCAAAATAGAGAAAGAAGGAAAGTGGTGAGGATGAAGAACAGGGTCAGTGTTAAGGGTTGTATGGCAGAGGGAAAGATAGCTTAATAAAAGATTATGGAAAGGGGATATGGCACTTGTGCAGTCCCTCAGATACTGTCTCCAACTGGAGGATAGTAAGGAAAAGATGAAGTAGTGGACACTAGGGACATGAGTCCTGAGTGGCTTGATTTTCTTATTTTTTTGAAATTCCTAAGGTCACAGATGCCACTCCTTTCTCTGAAAACCATGAAAGGAGTCACTGAGATTAAATGGAGTAAAGAGATATTAGCTAAAGCTGAGAGACTTTTTGGAATACTTCAGCAGCTAATCAAAGAGGCTCCTCATTTGCATGTGGCTGGTTAACTGGCTAGAACCAGCTACAGGATGTCTACGTATGTTCCAAAATCTGTCTCTCCAAGGCACATCTCTTACATCACAATTTCCCCAGAAGTGTCTTAGTTCCTCCTTTCCCCATCACTCCCCCCAAACCAAGAATTTTGTATACTTGTTTTGACTATGTCTTTGAAGTAAATAATCTTTTGTAAAAGCTAATTGATGTTAAGAGATTACATTTGTGTGGAACAGAATGTGGTTTCTCAAATAGACTGTCTGCTGTGGTAACTATCCTGTCACCACACACACACATTATCAGGAAATTGGATAGAGATGGAGAGGAACAAATGAAGATGTTCCCATAAAGTGAAGAAGACAGTCACTAAACTTGAGCTGGGCTTTAGCCCTGGAAGGCCCAAATTTTGTTTTTCTGTAATGTGCCTGCCAGGTATCAGTCTTTGGTGAACAAGAAAAGCAACAAGTGAGCTATGAATATCCTACTTTTGCAACAAGTAATATGTTTGACAGGCGTTCCTGTAAAATTGTTAGTTTCTTTGGAAAACAGGAGAAGCTTATGTAATATATGATAAGCCAACTTCTGGTAAATAATTTTGTATTGGATAAAAGGATAAGGATACCTCCTTCCCACCGATGGGAAGGAAGGCCTGGTTTGGGGGAGGGGGTTTTGGGAAGGGTTTTGTGGTTTTTGTCTATTTAATACAGCTTCTGCTTCTGTAAGGTGGCCTCCTCCATTTGGTGTTCTAGTGGTGTGGACTGCCTGCTTCTTGCAAGATTCTAATAAATCACACACTGAACTGAGGTGCTAATCACTAGAAACCCAAGGGAGATGTAACCTGTTTAGCTTTGGGAGAGAGGGTTAGGTTACACTCAATATATGGGATCTTAGTGTATTCAGGCTTTTAAGGAGACCAGTACTTGTACAGATATGAGCAAATGGAAAAGATGTAACCATACGATTAAATAGCAAAGACTCAAAAAGTTCTACTTTTATGGATATGCAACCTCATCTATCAGAGAATTGTCTATTTGTGCATAGTCCAAGGAAACTAAGCAGGGAAGTTGTCCTGTAGGTTACAAAATCAACTGAAGAAACTCACAGAAAGTCTGGTGAGAAGCAGATGCATGGGCAAACCTGGACAACCTGAAACATTGGATAAGGGAGGGGAAATCATACTAGCCATGTATACAGCCAACACCACCAGCAGAAAAACAAGGCAGAACCACCTTCTAGTACCACTGTGGTGAAGGTGTCACATGTATTTGTGAAAAGATTGAAGCTCTAGTGGTTAAGAAGCCAAAGGCTACAGGGCAAACTTGGGAAAAGGAGATGGGGATAAACATGACTTCTCAGCAGCAATTGCTAATGTGTTTTTTTTCCCCAGTTGGACCCCAGGGATCTAGTAGTGTCCTCTAGGGTAACATCCCTTCCCTATCCTCATTCGTTTCCTTGATGAGTTTGCTATATCTATATTCCAAACAATGTGTGTGTTCATGTGCATGAATGAGTATTTATGTGTCTGTGTTCGAACTTCCATTCTCAACTTCAGATAAGAATGAGATTCAGGGGTGGCTAGGTGGTGCAATGAATAGAGCACTGGAGTCAGGAGGACCTGAGTTCAAATTTGACCTCAGACACTTAACACTTACTAGCCATGTGACCTTGGGCAAGTCGCTTAACTCCAATTACCCTGCTTTCCCCCCTCCAAAAAAAATGAGATTCATCTGATACCCCATCCCCTCACTCCCTCCTCTGTGTTGTATATAGTTCTCATATGCCCCTCAGGAGAAATGACAAGTTCTTTTTCCTTCTTCTTTTCTATACTAGTATAATCCTTTTACCTTCTTTTGTTTTTACCCCCTATTAAAATTCTCAGAAGAGAATCAATCCATCTCCAAGTCTTAGTTTTCTTCTTTAACTCCCTGAATACCTTTTGAAGACATTAAGGATCTGAAGGAACATTTTTTTCCTTTCATTTTCTGCCCATCAGAAAGTTAAGCACTATAATATTATACAGCTCCTTCCAAATACTGAACTAAATTCCCTTTTAAGACTTTTATTGATTCTTGTGTTTGTATTTCTTTTTAAAAAATTGTTTATTTTCTTTTTTTTCCAATTTATGTATTTATTTTTGGGTTTCAACATTCATTTCCACTAGATTTTGAGTTACAAATTCTTCTCCCTGTCTTTCCCCACCCACACCCCAAAACAACAAGCCTACTGAATACGTCTTCCTCCAATCTGTTCTCTGTTATATCCTCTCCCATTCCCCACTAACTTTCTAGTAGGGAACTGAACCTTGTAAACTAAAAGTAAACAAACAAGTCAATAAAAAAATAATAAAAAAGACATATAAAAATAAATAAATAATATTGTGCAATAAGAAATGAAGAGCTAGAGATGGCTATCATAAGATGGCAGCAGAGAAGCAACAAGGTTCTACAGCTCCCACACAGCCACCTCAAATACCCATAAAATATGACTCTAAACAAATTTTAGGGCTCCAAAAACTCACAAAAATACAGAAAACAAATCTCTTGCTGAAGGCAGCTGAGCAGGTGGGGCTCATTGCAGCAGACTGGGAACCAAAACTAGCTCAGTCTGAAACTGTGGCCTGGACCCAGAGTGGTCAGAAGGAACCGCAGCTGAAATCTTCAGGAAAGTGGATTGGCGCCAGCTGTGGAAGTTTCTAGATTTATCAAGCCAGAAGAAATAAGGACTAAGTGAAAGGTCAGTGGAATTCAGCTAAATTTGGAGGAGAAAAGTGATCCAGCTGAACTACCCCCAGGGCAAGGAAGCAACAGAAGTGGCAGAGACGCCTCCACCCAGCTGCTTCAGAGCTCCCGGCCTGCAGACTGCAGTGGGGCCAAGCGATTGATCATTTTATCTTCTGTGCTACTTTTTTCCTTTATCATTCTTTTCTCTTTTTTTTTTCACTTTAAATTCATCTTTTATTTCTTGTTGTGTTTATTTTAGGTATTCATATAATCCTTGTGGGAAAGCAATTTACTGCTCTCCTCTCCCTCTCTTTTCCCCTTTTCCTATGCAGTTGTTATAGTCTCTCCTTATAGGCATTTTTTTTGGAGGGGCAATCTCTAGATCTACAGTAATTTTGTATATTGGTCAATATCTTCTTCTTTTTTTTTTTTTGCTTTTTGGAGGGCATTTGGGGTTAAGTAACTTGCCCAAGGTCACACAGCTAGTTTTTGTGTTAAGTGTTTGAGGCCAGATTTGAACTCAGGTACTCCTGACTCCAGGGCTGGTGCTCTATTCACTGCGCCACCTAGCCGCCCCTCAATATCTTCTTTGGAGCAGCTAGGTAGTATAGTGGATAGAGTGTTGCCCTTGAGTCAGCAGTACCTGAGTTCAAATCCAACCTCAGAGTTTACCAACTTTGTGACCCTGGGCAAGTCACTTAGCCCTCCTTGCTTCAGTTCCAAATCTGTAAAATGAGCTGGAGAAGAAAATGACAAACCACTCTAGTATCTTTGCCAAGAAAACTCCAAATGGGTTCATGAAGAGTCAGACATGACTGAAAAATGACTGAACAACAAGAAGAATCTTTCTTGGTTTGCTCATCTTTTCAGTTTAGTTCCTAAAGTGGGATTTTGTGCCCAGTCCAGGCTCTGACCTGTTCTGTGCTTCTGGGTGTGGATTCCTGTTCTTGTGTGTTTATCTCTGCCTCCCAGAGCTAAGTCACTCTGGAACTATGAGGTTCAGAATGCCATGATGTCTGAGGGAAGGGAGCTGGGGAGCGCTTGGAGCCCATGCATGCCTAGGTTTTCCTGGTCTGAGCACTCCTCTGGCCTCATCTATTGTTGTTACTTCCTGGGGCTTCCAGGGTCCAGTTTCTGACTTCTGTGTGGTTTTCTTATGGGAACCTTCCATTCTTTTGTCTCTTCAGACTCTGTAGGCTCTGGGCCCATTTCTGGTTGTGCTGTGAGGTGGTCATTTGCCTGCATTGGGATTGACTTTAGTAATGATCCCTCTTATAATTGCTCATGGATTTCTGGCTGACTTTGTGAGCAGTTCTGTACAGTCTTGGAATGGAAAGTTAATAGTCCACAGACATTTATTAATTGCCTCCTATGTGCAAGTCACTGTGCTAAATACTGAGGATACTAATATACAAAAGAAAGGCAGTCCCTACCCTCAAGGAGCTTACAATCTAATGGAAGAAGATAATACAGAAAAGAAAGCTGAAAAGGGCTTGAAGGCACCTCCTCCCAGGTGGAAGGATTGTCTGTCCTATCCCTTCTCATTAAATGGAGGAGTTTGGGGGTGATGAATGAATGAGCTTTCTGCCATTGTTTTTTGGATTTCTTGGTCATTGTTCATTCTGGTGATCTTTTGTTTAACTGATTTTGTTGTTGAGTCATTTTAATCATGTCCAATTTTTCATGACTCTATTTGGGATTTTCTTGGTAGAGATACTGGAGTGGTTTGCTATTGCTTTCTTAAGTTCGTTTCATGGAGAGGAAGCTGACGCAAACAGGTTTAAGTGACTTGTCCAGGGTCACACATCTAGCAAATATTTGAAGCCAGATTTGAACTCAGGAACATGAGTCTTCCTGACTCCAGGCCCAGCACTCTATCCTCTGTGCTACCTAGCTGCCCCTTTGTTTAACTGAATCAGTACTGTATCCTTACTGATTATCATTTCACCCGATTTGGCTAGGTAAACCTCCTTTTCTTAACTGTCCATTAAGTTTCTTGTTTTGTTCCTATGTCCAACTTAAACCACAAGACCCACCTGATTCAGGCTTGGTCTATAATAAATCGATGCTGACCTCAACTTTGAAAATGATTACTACTCTAAATATTGCCATTATCTGCAAGCTATATGTTGGCAACTTGGTGGCTCAGTGGATAGAGAACCAGACCTGGAGTCAGGAAGATTCATCTTCTGATCAAATCTGCCTTTAGACACTTACAACCTATGTTATCCTAGGCAGGCTGCTTGCCCCTGTTTATCTCAGTTTTCTCATCTGTAAAATGGGCTGGAGAAGGAAATGACAAACCAGTCCAGTATCTTTGCCAAGAAAAGGCAAATGGGGCTGTGAAGAGTCAGACCCAACTGAACAACAATTAAATACATTCTTTGAGGTAGAGATGCAACAGGAATGTAATTCAGGTATGGTTTGCACAGTCATGGAAACAGGAGTTGGAATATGATGCTCAGAGAAGAACAGAATTACAGGAGGTGGAAGAATAATAAATCAGTCTTTTTCCAAAGAAGGAATTGCAGATACACAAAGCTTTGTTATTTCTATCTGTGGTTACTAACACGAAGGCATTGAACTCAGAGAATCAGAGCCTCCCTTGTTCTATGTTCTACTTTCAATTTAACTGGATTGGAACAAGTAGACATCCCACATAATTTTATTTGTCCTTTAAGGCAAATACCAGGCGATACTGTCTCTGCCATGACTTTAAAAATAATTGATGACAATATACTAGAAGGCCACAAGATGGGGCTATGACTCCACTGAAATTTTATCATGTTCCGTGCGTGTGGCTCTCTATGAATGAAACCTTCACCCGTCTTGGTTGAAAATGATCTTTCGTTCCTCTGATCTCACATATCGCTTTGTACTTCTCTTACATTTTTATTATAATGTATTTTTCACTGCATTTGGGTATTTATTGTACAATACTGTAATTTGTGTTTGTGGCATTCCTCCTGTTTGACTCTAAAGTCCAGGACAGCAGGAGTCAGAGGAGGATGGACATACAACTGGCAGAGACATCAGAGGTCATCCAGTACCCTGATACATATGAGGAAGCTGAGGCCCAGAGAGATTAAGCTGTAGCTCACTTTTTGGTTTTACCTACAAAGGACATTGACAGGACGCCTGGGGAAGAAACCTCCTATCTTAGAAGAAAGGAGAGTTTAATACCCAGCAGCTCCCACATTCTGGGGATCTGTCCTTGATCTTGACTTAAAAGGATTGTGGGAAGGGTGAGTCATTGATGATGTCATTGTGGATAGATGTAGGAAAAGCCATGCTGCCTGCATTGGAGAGGGGAATTGGAGCAAATTGCCTTTTAGAGTTGTTTGCTGAGAACTGGGATTGAGAAGTTATGCTAGACTCATGGATACTTGTATTAACAAAGGACAGCACAATCACAAGCAGAAGGAAGTGGTAGATTGGATGAGGGACCCCGGCCCACAAAATAGCTCTTTTGTGCTCCTTCTCTATCAATCCAGGTAAAAGATTCTGCCACTGCCGAGCAATAACCCTTTAAGTACTTGTATTGTTTCTTACTCAGTATGAAGGCTAGACAGCTGTGGCAATCAGAGAGAAAAGGCTTCAATTTCTTGAATTGCTTTCTCCCTCCCCCCCCATTATCTGTATTATCTAAAATGCATATGCCTAAAAACTTGTTTTTGGCTTAGTTCTTTTGTGCACATTTTTGAAAAGAAATAGAAAGTATTTCCTTTCCAAAGATGAGACACTTTTTGCACAGTGAACTGGGGGTGAAGCCACAGCTTAGCTAAAGATATGGCACTGAATGGAGGCAGCAGTATGGCTGATGTTATCTTCCATAAGCCTTGCAGAAATATCAGAGATCAAATATAGAAAGATAGAACTCTAGATATGGCTTTGCCTTCTTTTTCAGAAAGAAATCACCAGCAAGAAAGCTGTGATCTGTGAGCTCTGTGAGTTAACACCACCTTGGCAGAAGAACCTGGAGTGGCAAGTTGGCCTCTCTACATTTTGAAAGCTAGCCCCTAGGGAAGGGGCCATGAGCAAGTGCCTCTCCTCTGCACAATAACCTAAGATATGTTCATAACGTGGCATTACTGAATTTGTTTGAAAAACATTTTGATAACTGTATTTCACTATAAGTGGTTTCTTTCATAATCATACATATTTAATTTTATACATTAAATTGGAGCAGCTAGGTGGCACAGCCCTGAAGTCAAGAAGACTCATCTTTCTGAATTTAAAACTGGCCTCAGGTACTTATTAGCTGTGTGACCTGGATAAGTCACTTAACTCTATTTGCCTCAGTTTCCTCATCTGTAAAATGAGCTGGCAAGCCCCTCCAGTATTTCTTCCAAGAAAACTCCAAATGGGGTCGTGAAGAGTCAGACACGACTGAAAAATGACTGAGCAACAACGATAACAATTAAAGAAATTCTTTTGAGAAGGGGGCCATAGGCTTCGCCAGACTACCGAAGTGTTCTATGACACAAAATATTAAGAAACCCCGACCTAGCGACGAATTGTAACTAGTTACCAATGCGATGCTTCCTAGCAACATTGTGAACTACCAGAGGCTGAACTTGCTCACAAGCTCCCCCTTGTGGCTAAAAAGTCATTTACCGAAAGTCACTTAGGAAAGATTTAAACCCAGGTGCTTCTTCTATTGTACCACACTGTTGTTGTCATGGCTGCTCTTCAATCTCTTCTCCTGCTAAGTATGGTCATTTCAACATAACAGGTCACTAATAAATGGTTGTTGAATGGTTGAATGAATGAGCTGGGAGAAAAAAGAGTAGGCAGGGTAACTGTGGAAATGGAATATTGTGGTTCCTCTCTGAGGCTAGAGGGACAGAGCTTAGAGCATCATGTTTCTTCAGCTGTCTCTCCTTTACATCTCTGTCCCACTGTACATCATTCCTATGTGTTCTACTCTGGCTTAAGCTTCCACCCCCATGTGGAACCAAAGCATATTTTTATTATTCATTGTATCTTCTAACTAAATAGTTTTATGATCTCTATTTAAATTTTTTTTAAAGTGTACAATGTGGAATACTAATGCACTGTTGGTGGAAGTGTGAACCTATCCAACCATTCTGGAGAACAATTTGGAACTATGCCCAAAGGACTATAAAGTTGTGCATACCTTTTGATCCTGAAATACCACTACTATATATGTATCCCAAAGAGACATAAAAAAGGAAAAAGGACTCACTTGTACAAAAATATTTATGGCAGCTCTTTTTGTAGTGGCAAAGAATTGGAAACTGAGGGGATGGCCTGGAATTGGGGAAGTGGTTGAAAAAGTTGTGGTAGATAATTATGATGGAATACAACTGTTCTATAAGAAATGATGAGCAGGATGTTTCATAAAAATCTGAAAAGACTTATATGAACTCATCAAAGTGAAGTGAGCAGAACCAGAACATTGTACATAGTGACAGTAATATTGTATAAAGATCCATGGTGAATGACTTAGCTATTCCCAGCAATACAAAGATCTAAGATAATTCTGAAGGGTTTATAAATGGAAAAAATGCTATCTACTTCCATAGAAAGAACTGATATAGTTTGAATGCAGATTGAAGCATTATTATTATTTTTTTTACATATCCCAAATTGATTTTCACCTCCAACCCTCCCCCTTTTAAATTTCCCTTTGCTTCACTAAATCAGCTTCTTCTGCCCCAATTGTCAATGGAGGACTGGTGAAGAAAGCACATGGCTCATGGATTGTGGGAAGTGATTCAAGCTGAGATTCAAGGATGTGATGCCAAAGGACTCAAGTGCCAATCCTCTGAAGACACTTGATGGCTGAGTCAATGGCAGAAGCTGGGACCTGAACCAAAGTATGACAACAGAATGTTGTACTGGACTGCCATGGATTCCACACATAGTATGAGGAAGCACTTGGTGCAACTCAGTGCATATGGTGACCTATGGGCAATAAAGCTTTGGATGACTTTGGGCACATGGGTCAAGAAAGTACTGAAGGAGTCCCTGTGAGGGCATTGTCATCTTCCTAGTCCCTCAGGCTCAAAACCTAGGAGTTAGTTTGTATTCCTCATCATCTCTCACCGCTGCCCCTGATTTCACCTTTGCCACGTCTCTCCAGTGTGCCCCCTTCCCTCTCACACTGCCACCACTCTACGGTAAGCCCTCATCACCTCACCCCTGGACTATTGTAATAGCCTGTTGGTGGGTCTGCCCGCCTTAAGGCTCTCCCTGCTACAAGCAACTTTATATTCAGCTGTCAGAATGATCTTCCAAAGGACAGATTTGACCAGGTCACCCTCTCTATTCAACAAACTCCAATGGCTCCCTATTACCTACAGAATCTAATATAAACCCTCTGCTTGGCTTTTAATGTCCTTTGTAACCTTTTTTTTTTTACCTTTCTAGTTTTCTTATACTTTACTCCTCTCAACATCCTCTGAAATTCAGTGACATTGATCTCCTGGCTCCATACAAGACACGCTATCTCCCAATTCTGCATTTTCATTGGCTGTCCCCAATGCCTGGAATGTTATCCTTAACCTTTACCTCCTAGCTTCTGATTTTCTTCAAGTCTCAGATAAATCTCACTTTTTAGTGGGTTTTTGAAGTATTATTTTTAAAAAAAAATTCTTTTTCTTTTTTTTGTCTTCTTTCACAACATGACTAATATGGAGATATGTTTTGCATGACTGCACATGTATAACCTATATAAAATTGTTTGCCTTTTCAGGGAAGGAGGAGGGGAAGAAGGGAAAGAATTTGAAACTCAAAATTAAAAAAAGAAGAATGTTAAAATTATCTTTACATGTAGTTGGAAAAATAAAATATTTTAAAAAGTGTACAATGTATTACTTTTTATTAATCTGTCTTTTTAATTTATAACAGCTTCAGTTGATATTTTCTATGAATGACTCACTCAATAAAAAAGAATGGTTGTCTAGTTCAGAACTGCTAGAACTGTACGAATTATGGCCTTTATTTTTCTAGATTTTAAGATATAGTAAGCTTGCTATGCACAAAGATAAACTCATCCATTTGACATATAAATCACATTTGAATTTTGACCCTTATATTTCCCCTGGCATAAAGGGACTTAGTATACTTTGGGGACCTTTCATTTATCTGCTTTATTGTCCCTCAGGTGGAACCTTGAGATTTCAAGGTCTTCAAGTATCTGTCACTTCCCCAAGTATAACCACTAGTCCTTCTTACAAGCTTTTGGGATCACAAGGCTTGAAAATCTCGACTAGTTTTACTTTCATAGTAAAAGATATAGAAAAAATTTATATATAGGACCTTACAAGAATAGTCAAGAGTCTCTCCCATCCCATGGCTCGGCCACATTCTTCTTTAAGGACATACACAACAACCCTGGGAGAGGCTCCCAGGGGAAATGTCAGGGTTTATTCCTACACTTCATTGGTCTGTGTCTCATCCCTCTTTCCTAAGCCACTCTGTTCTTGTCATTGCTCTTCCTCTTTCACTGTTCTTTGTTAGTGGCAGGGATCATGGGTCCTTCCCACCCCTCCCACTGTTCTCTTTGTAACTTTTGTGATCCTCAGATCTGCTTCTCTGATCCCTTTCCTTTGATCACCAGCTCCTCAAGACATTTTAAAAGCTCTTTCCTGTCTGGCCTGTTTAAACCTTCTGTTGTTTTATACTTGGTTTTTGTAATTCCATCCTTAGAAAAAAGGATCTTTCTTCAGATTGCTTTGTGATTGCACTTTTCTTGATCTGCTTAAATGAACACCTGTTTTTCATTCCACTTTGGCTTACAGTGAATCAATGGTTATTTGCCTCTTTTCCTCTCCTCTCTCCATTCCCTCCCCAGGGTCTATCTATATGATATAATTCTTTCTCAAAATTCTCTCATTGGTTTCTCAGAAAGGCCCATTAATTCTTTCTAGCTCCCATCTTCCTTCAGGGCAGCTAATCTGGGTTATGCAAATTATCCCTGGTTGCGTCTTTGAAGATCTCTTAAGGAGAAGGGAGGAAGGAGTAGATGGTAGATCTTATTATCATGTCCTTAATAGGCCCTGTAACTCAAAGGGAAATGGGCAAACCTCCTACTATAAACACAAGGATAGAGACACAACCATCAGTTATCTTTAAATCAAATGTAAATCATGATTAATGGACTAATTATATTTATAAATCTATAACCTTTTATAGATAAAATCTATAAAATGTAAGCTGCCAATAAATTGTTGAGCTTGATGTGAACTGATTTTTAAGGAAAAATTAAGAGGATGTCTATATAATATTTTAGATTCTTTATTCAGCTAGTACACATATGATAAAATGCTTTGATTCACAAATGGATTTTACCATGTGGAAGAAAACAAGCTATACTCTGTGTTTTAGCCTAAAATTGTCAAAGACAATTTATGAATATACAAGCACTTATGCTTGGAGAGTAGTCCAGGCAGGTAGCATTTCCTTTGCTAATCAGAATTTCCTTTCTTCCTCTAGGCAACTTCCAGCTTATATTTCATGGTAATCATGGAACAGGAAAAAATTCCCCATCAAAGTAAAACAAGATACATGGTTTAAATGTAGGGTTTTTGATTTACCAAGGAGAACAATAGTAACACTGAACACCTTGGAGGAGATAGCTTGCTGAAACCAATTCCTCCTTTAAACACTTCCTCTAAGGATTTTTCTTTTAATCTAATTGAAAGTGAACAAAGAACAACCTTTCTTAATTGTGTTAAATGAGAAGAATTCACAAATAAGACAAACTTTTCTAATGATCGTGAATTAATGTTCTTCCCTAAAAGTGATTATAGCTTCTATTTATGGAAGGCTGTGACTAGATTTGGTTCTAGAGAGAACCTCTAGATGAGGACGCTAACATGTAGAAATGAAATGAATAATGAGCTTATAAATCACCTTAATTTGTTTGAGCTCCCTTATTATCTAGGAGAGGCTGAAATAATCTGGGAATCAAAAATCAGCCATTCAGGAAGTGGAATAAGTACTGCTTGAGTTTGACATACTAGTGATCCTCTACAGTGTCTGCTGGGTGAACCAGAACACCTTTGTTGTGCCAGCAACCACAGGGCTGGTTCAAAGTGGTCTATTCACACCAGTCCCAAATGGACAGAGTTTACACAGACATCCTGGTTCCAGGTACTCTGTATTCCTCCTATGCTCCTGCCTCCCTTTGTTGTAATACCATGTAATCACTTTCTAAATCCCCAACCTTTGGAGCAGATGGACCAGGTCACTGTTTCCTATGTGAGTGCACGTGCTGTATTTGCCCCATATATGTGTCTGGGTTTTGCATTTCAACTATGCTTTCATTCCCTTTGTTCAGGCAGATGCTGTACCCCGATTCATCAATTAGCCACTTAATCAATCACAATATTATTTCTTCATTTTTAGAACACAATTGAGTCTTTAGTTGTTTCCATGACTAGCATCAGCAGAAGGAAGCAGACAGCTAGAGAGGCAGGCTTGAGCACTTAGCAGGGTGCCTTGGCATGTAGTAGGAACTTAAATATCTATTGAATTAATGGTAAGTCTACTCCACATTGGGAGGGGGTGGTGGAAAGATGGGATCTGGGAGCAAGTAGGTCTAGAAATTGAGGAGAGCAAGAGTCAACAAGTTAGAAAAATGGGGTCAGAGACAGAAAGGCAAGGTCACCTGTGAATTTAGTTTCTAGTCCAGGTTTATGGGAGGTTGGTTAGATCAGACCTCTTCATTCAGAGAGAGAAGGTGGTATGTAGAGGGAGAGATATATAGCTGGAATGACTGCTGGATATATTAATGCAAAGGAATTCTACCAGCTCTTGTGTATGTTCATCTAACTTAAGAATGATCTATTCAAAGGCATTTGAGGTTTGATTACCTTAGATTGGTGGACTTTCAAAAGGATTTCTCTTCTTTTGTCTAATTCTGGATAAAACCACTTAGTCTCTGACAACTGTAAACCAACTAGAATCATTCTATACTTGGCCGGAGACAATTTCCTGGGAGTGTTTATGTGTGTGGTTTCATTCCACAGAGCCAATCAAGATGAAGAATCAAGGTGGCAATGAAGGAGAAATGTTTTATTTTTGTTTCTCTTTTGTGTGAGTGAGTGTTCTATGTCTAGTTTGCATATTACCACTAAGCCCTTCCTTTCATTAGCTTAAGGTGACTGTGTTTGTGTGACTTGGTTCCTTCAAATCCTGGACATGAGTGGCAGAACAGGGCAGACAGACACAAAAAGAGCAGGGACCAGTATAGTGAGAGGCATTTAACATCAACAAACATGAATGTTAATTAAGCATACAGGTATTTTTTTGGAGGAATTGAACAGAATACCTTTGGTCAATTGCTTTCTTTTCCTATATCCAACACAGTTGAAGAAATCACAGAAGGTAAGAGCTAAGTAACAAAGACAAAGAGGTGCTAACACTTTAAGTAAAATGTAAAGAAGGGTTTTTGCTCTGTTAACCATTTTCAAGGTGTGAAGAAGTTATGTGACTAATACTGATAGAATTAAAGGGCAGGTAACCATTGGAAAACTAAGGATGTGACATGTTCCTGGTGGCTTTTAGAAAGCAAGACATACTCCTCAGTAGACAGTTGAGACAGAAGATAGCCTTCTACAGAAGGTGATCTCCGTAGTAGAGAAGAGAATGAGCTATGGAAGAAAAACCAAACTCTTGAGAAAGAATCACATCTCATCTCTCTCCCCGCCGTCATCCATGGCATTTTGTATCAGAGAACAGTCACATCTTTTAGGAAATCAGCCCAACCAGCAGTTGAGGCAGGAAACAGTTCTGATAAGTGTAACTCACAGTAGAAGATAAGAGAAACTAGGTATGGAGAGATAGCCCTGAGGGGTGCTACACTCTAATTTCTAAAATTCCATTCATTCCTATGTTAAAGCAGTGGTTTTCAACCTTCCTAATGGTATCCTTTAATACGTGTATGTGGTCGTGTCTGCATGTGGGCAGACCTGCCTGGAGATGGGTAGAGGAGGTTCCTAAGACCATCAGTGTTTTCTGATGGTCTGAAATATGAAAAAAGGGGGAACATATAGCTCTGTTGTTGACTAAATTTCAAATGTTATGAATCTACTTAATCTAAACCTGGTTTTAATCTTTGGGATTATATTAAATTCATTTTGTAACTTTTTGAAGTGTCAGAATCTTCCAGGGGCAAATGCTCTGCACCAAAAAGTCCTAGTACTTCAGGATTTTAGAAAACTTTTGAATAGGTGATCTTATACTGGTCCTTACCTCACTACTTTTATTTTATTTTTTTAAAAATTTCTTTATTTACTTTTAGTTTTCAACATTCATTTCCACAGGATTTTGAATTACAAATTTTCTCCTTGTCTTTTTCCTATTGCCACCCCAAGATAGGGAGACTACTGAATAACCTCCCTCCAATCTGTTTTCTCTTATATCCTTCCCCATGCCCCCCTAACTTTCTATTAGGGCAAGATGGATTTCTATACCCCAGTGCCTGTATGTCTTATTTCCCAGTTGCATGTAGAAAAACAAATTTTTTTCACATTTGTTTTTAAAACTTTGATTTCTAGATCCTTTCCCTTCTTCTCTCCTCACCCACCCCCACTGGGAAGACAAGCAATTCAATATAGGTTGTATATGTGTAATAATGCAAAACATTTCCATAGTAGTTATACTGTGAAAGATTAGTTATATTTCTCTCCATCCTATCCTGCCCCCCACTTAGTCTATTTTCTACTTTGACCCTGTCCCTTTTCAAAAGTGTTTGCTTCTAACTACCCTGTCCCCCAATCTGCCCTCTCTTTTATCATCCCCTCTCTTATCCCCTTCCCCCCTGCTTTCCTGTAGGGTAAGATACCCAATTGAGTGTGTATGTTATCCTTTCCATAAGCCAAATTCGAGAGAGTAAGGTTGACCCATTCCCTTTCACCTTCCTGCTTTTCCCCTCCATTGTAACAGTGTTCTCTTGCCTCTTTTATATGAGATAATTTACCCTATTCTATCTTTCCCTTTCTCCTTCTCCCAATATAATCCTCTCTCACCTCTTGATTTGATTTGATTTTTTAGATATCATCCCTTCATATTCAACTGATCCTGTGCCCTTTGCCTATGTATACATGTATACACACATATATGCACATATGTATTTATGAATACATATACCCTCCTATACATACACATATGTATATATATACACACACACATACATACATACATACATATATATTCTCTTTAACTGTCCTAATGAGAAAAGTCGCCTGAGTTACGATTATTGTTTTCCATGTAGGAAGGTAAATAGTTCAACTTTTGTCTCTTCTTTCCCATTGTTCACTCCACTGGCTACAACTCTTCTATACAACCAGACTAATGTCCAGTGTGAAACTATTTGCAGATCCTATACTTGATTGCTTGCCACCATGGGGGGGGGGGTGGAGGGGGAGGGGAGAAAATCTGAAACTCAAGGCATTGTCGAACTGAATCTTGTAAACTAAAAGTAGATAAACAAATCAATCAATAATAATAGAAAAAAGCTCAACTTTAAAAAGTTCCTTATGATTTCTTTTTTTTGTTTACCTTCTCATGCTTCTCTTGCTTCTTGTATTTGAAAGTCAAATTTTCTGTTCAGCTCTGGTTTTTTCATCAAGAGTGCTTGAAAGTCCTCTATTTCATTGAATGGCCATATTTTTCTCTGGAGCGTTATACTCAGTTTTGCTGGCAGGTGATTCTTGGGTTTAATCCTAGCTCATTTGACCTCTGGAATACCATATTCCAAGCCCTTCAATCCCTTAGTGTAGAAGCTG
>CM053599.1:178473580-178492745 GCA_028646575.1 Pseudocheirus occidentalis | reverse complement strand
TTTTGAAGGAATTATTCTCTTCATTGAGTTTTTGAAATTTCTTTTCCATCTGGCCAATTAGACTTTGTTTTTTTTTTGGAGGGGGGAAAGTAGGGCAATTGGGGTTAAGTGACTTGCCCAAGGTCACACAGCTAGTTTTGTGTTAAGTATCTGAGGACAGATTTGAACTCAGGTCCTCCTGACTCCAGGGCTGGTGCTCTGGAATACACTGTTCCACCTAGCAGCCCCAGCCAATTAGACTTTTAAAGGCATTCTTCTCCTCATTGGCTTTTTGGGCCTCTTTTGCCATTTGAGTTAGTCTGTTTTTTAAGGTCTTATTTTCTTCAGGCAGTTGACTAGCTTTTCATGATTTTCTTGCATCATTCTCATTGCTCTTCCTAATTTTTCCTCTACTTCTCTTACTTGATTTTCAAAATCCTTCTTGAGCTCCTCCATGGACTGTAACCAGTTCATATTTTTCTTGGAAGCTTTTGATGCAGGAGTTTTGATTTTGTTGTCCCTTTCTGGTTCCGTGTTTTGATCTTCTTTGTCCCCACAAAAGGATTCTATGGTCTAATTGTGCTTCCTCTGTTTGTTCATCTTGCTGGTCAATTATTTGACTTTTGAGCTCTTTGCCATAGTAGAACTCTGCTTCCAGAATGGAAAGAGCTGTGTCCCAAATTCCTTGTGCAGCTGCTTCTAGAACTGTTTTCAGAGCTATGAGAAGGGAGCCCTCTCTATAGGCATCATGAGCTCTGGCACACTGGTGTTCCTCACTCCAGGCCCACCACCCAAGACTGGGATGCAGATCCAAGCAGGTCAAAGCAAGAGCAATTACCCTCTGAATGGTTGCTTGGTCCCTCTATGATCCATAGGCTAGGAGCTCTGGAGGCAGCTGTGGCAACAGCTGTGCACCATGCTTCTGCCACCTCCCACCCTGGGGGTAGGGACCTGACCTCACTCTTCTCTCACCCTGAATCAACACCCCACTGACCTTTTACTTTCTCTTTGGCATTTATGGGTTGAGAGGTCTGGAAACCACCACAGCTGCCGGTGATTCAGTCTCCTGAAGTCTGCTCTGATTGGTCTGTGCTGCTGATCTGGACTGGCGTGGCTCACCGGGACTGTGCTCGGCTCCCAGCACTCTGTGGTAAACCCTTCCTGTCAGCCTTCCAGGCTGCCTTCAGAAGGATATTTGTTTCTCTCTGTTACTTTTTGGGGTCTGCACGTCCCCAATTTGTTTAGAGTCATTTTTTTACAGGTATTAGAGGTATTTGGAGTGGGAACCCAAGCAAGCTCCTGCTTTTACTCTGCCATCTTGGTTCTGCCCCCTCTTACCTCACTACTTTTAAGTTATCCAATAAAAGGCATTAATTTGCTTCCTAAACTCCACTCATAAAGACTGGACCCCCCCAGAGAGAAATTTTGCTTTCTGCTATAGGCAACTTCCTTTTAAAATAGTCTCCCAGCCTTTCTTGTTTTTTCTTTTCTCTATGACAAAGTAGGAGGAAAAAAACCATGCCATGTAGTTACTTCTGTGTCTGGCGTAAACTCCACAATTGCATCCTTCCTGTAATGAAAAAGCTACTCAATTCAATTTAATTCAAATCAACAAGCATTTATTGCCAACTATGTACCAGGAACTGTGCTATTGTAGCTGCTGAGGATACAATGACAAAAATGAGACAGTCCATGCCCTTCAGGAGCTTATACATATTCTGCTGGAGGAAAACAATGTGTACACAGAGAAGTATATACAAAATACAGATTAAATACAAAGAAATTTTTTTGAGGGGGGAAGAATAATCCTGGGGAGATCAAGTGTACCCACACTTTGATTTGAAGGAAACTAGGAATTCTAAAAGGTCTAGGGGTAAGGAAAATGGCTATTCTACATGTTTAGGATGTTTTTACTGGGCTACTGCCAAGGAGATCAAGAAATGTCCAAGTATTCAGACTCAGCTCCTCAATTTCTCCTTTCCCCA
This sequence comes from Pseudocheirus occidentalis, assembly GCA_028646575.1. Lineage (NCBI taxonomy): Eukaryota > Metazoa > Chordata > Mammalia > Diprotodontia > Pseudocheiridae > Pseudocheirus > Pseudocheirus occidentalis. The sequence continues at coordinate 178,490,781 of CM053599.1, read as the reverse complement.
GTTTGCACTGACCTTGGGACTAATGGAGGGCCTGACAAATGGCAAATTGACGCTTCCAACCTTTTTGAATTGTGGGTAGAAGAAAGACAAGGACTGTAAGATTGAGAGGTTTAGAAGTGTCTGAGGCATGGCTGCAATGGAGGAATGTCTGGGAGGGCTGCAGCATCCCTAAGCCATATTCAGGTGGATTCTGTGCTGCTGAAATCCATTTGGGTTGTAGATGGAACCCAGTGATTATTCATTCTTCCTTTCTCTGATTTTCTTTCCTCTCCAAGAGGATAGTTGCATAATTGTGACTGATGTTTCCCACTGGGGTTCTTAAATGTTTATCCTTGTGTATTTAAAACTTTGCTTAGTTTTCTTAAGCTGGCTAATGTAATGGAATTATTAACTGAAAGGTCTTGGTAAACTGTGTGTGCTATTGTTTGAATACAGCAATGAGAAAGCAATTGGGGAGGAAAGTTAAGATGACAGAAAATGTAGAAGTACAGCTGAGCTCTACCTCACAGTTCCTTTAAACAGATTTTAAAAAATGCATCAGGCTGAATTTTGATTGGGAAATAAATTTTCCATCCAGGTCATCATAGAGAGACAGAAAGCTCTGTGACATGAGGGATAGGGTCTATGGAGGAATGACTGCTCAGAGAATTCCAGTGTATGGGAGAGGTTATATACCAGGTCAAGAAGAGGTCCTAAACCTAGCACAAAGGAACCTAAACTTATTCAGAATGCTGGAATAACTGCTAACTGCAAGTGCTTGTTCTCTCTACTCAGTTCTATGTCACAAATCCAGAGGCTGTTTGAAGATGGTACCTGAGCCTAGGGACGACATTCTAGGGTAAGGAGACATTGCAGGACTAGGCTATAAGAAGTTAAGTTCAGAATCAGGCAGTCACTGTGTTTCTGTGACTCTAGGAGCAGAGTGATGTCTTTGTTCTAGGTTACAGCCAAGTCTGAAGCTGGCAGTAGAATAATAAGAACAGGAATCCCAGACCAAAGAGGAGCCTGAAGTTCTGTCACTCTGAACCAAGAGCTTTCTAGCTGGCTGATAGTGGTCGAGTTGAACAGCAGTTTCCTGTAACTCCAACAGTGCAAGCTCACAGGCTTGATGCTCAGACCCAAACTCAGATCAGGAGCTTGCAGAACTCAGTCTAGGAAGGCAGAAATCACACTTAGAAACGGGATGTCCTATATTCTAGCTATATTTACTGTCCTCTAAATATATCTGTTGCTATCTACCTGTATTTGCTTATTCTTGTTGTGATTTTAAGAGACCCCAGATTCAGAGATTTGGAATCTGTCTCTGTAAGATAACCTGGCTAGAAAAGTGCCTCACTATGATTTTTCCTTGGATTTCCCAATCAGAAATCAATTTGACACGTTTTTTTTTTAAAAAAGATCTTTTTGGAGCTGTGAGATAGGGTTCAGCTATACTTCTTCCTATCCTGTCATCTTGACTTCTCTCCCCAATTGCCTTGCTCATTGCTGTATTCAAATAGTAGCACACAGAGTTTAGCAAGGCTTTTGGTTTTATAAGAGTATTTGTAAATTTCTGACTTGGAGAATTCACACTAGATTTGAAGTTATATAAGAAGCTTTCTGCCATGACTTTGAACTTTCAAGCTAGATCTCCGATGTTCTAACAGTATTTGTATTTGTATAGATATATGTTGCTTTCTAGATTTATTTGTAAGCTTGTTTTTCAACTTTCTAGCTATATTTTCATTTTCTAACTCCTCAAATGCACATCTTGCTTTTCAGCTCTATTTGTAGCTTTTAAAATTTTGATTCTCAACTTACTAGCCAGGTTTGTGATTCTCTAAATGATCTTGTCGCATTCTAGTCGCATTTGTCGATTTCTACTGAGATTTCCAGCTTCAAATAGAAAGTTCTTATGTTTACAGTCTCTAAATGCTATTTCCACTGCAATCGTAGATTTCTAGCATGATGTGGAGCTTTCTAGTTAGATTTCCATCACTGAAATGGTATTTGTAGTATTCTAGCTATCTACTTGTCAATCTGTCTGTCTACCTACCTTCCTACCTACCTGTCTGCCTGCCTGTCTCCTGTTTTCCATTTGAACCTATGACTTTCTAACATGACTTTGAGATTTTTTGGTATTTATAGCTTTCTTAGCTATATTTATAACTTTCTACCTTCACTTCTAGCTTGCTAGCTGCTTTTGTAACTTTATATTTGCATTCTTAGTTTTTCAGTTGGTTGGTGTATATCTCATCTATATTTATAACAGTCTAGATGTACTACGTGGTTTCTAACCATATTTTTGGTTTTTCTATATATGTTTCCTATGTTCTAGTTCTATTTGTAGCTTTATACGAGTGTTTCTAGTTTTCTGGCTTAGTCTTCTACCTACATTCTTACCTTTTAGACCTTATCTGTAAACGTCCGACTCCATTTTTAGCTTTATATAAGTTATTTCTAGCTTTCTTTGCAGCATTCAAGCTGTATTTCACAAAATCAAAGTATGTCAGAGTTAGGAGGAAACTTAGAAGTTAGTTGTAGCATCTTCTTGAGATGAAGATATTTTTTTCTAGAATGTGGAAGCATCGACAGTTTTAAGGCATTGGAGAAGAGCAGAAGATAAGAAAGTTAATAAAAAGACTATAATACATATAATATTTAATATTTAATTTAATAAATTAATTTATATAATCGATATAATACATTTAATAAATTAAATATAATATTTAATTTAATAAATATAATATAAAAAGAGAGATAAGAAAGAAGATAAGAAAATGGTGATGACTGAGGGGAAAATATGGTGGAAAAGATGGTAAGAGGAGACATTCAGGGGTACATGTAGAGGGATTGACTTTGGCAAGGAATCAAAAGCCCTTCATGATATCTCATTATCTCGTATTAGGGAAAAGGAAGACTGTGGAGAGTGATGTCAAAGGGTTTTGAGATGAAGATTAGGGAAAAGAGGGAATTCATACACAATAGCTTCAATTTTCTCAGGAAAGTAAGAGGTGAAGTCCTTAGCTGAGAAAGTGTGGGGGGAGGGAGATTTGGGAGACTTGAGGAAAGAAGAGAAGGCTAAGAATAGCTATTATAAGGAGTGATAAAAGGAATCAGTTAGGGAAAAATACAATAGAAAGATCTCTGTTTGTACTTGAGGGACTGCCTTGCTATAGTGTGGGCCCAGGTGAAATCGCATGACATGAATTTACAGTGTGCCCAGTCATCACAGTTGTTTGATTTCCTTTAGGGGCATTTAGTAGCATGTGAATAAGAGTAGAGGAAGCAGATTGAAGGAGTAATTCATGGATGGGGTTTAGCAAGGGATACATAGTCACCAGATAAGGTTGAAGATGGGGGGAAGGCAGAGGATTAGAGCAATGTTTCTCAAAGTGTGGTTTTGGGATCCCCAGGAATCCCTAAGACCATTGGTGGGGGTGGTTCATGAGGTCAAGACTAGTGTTTTCATAATAATATGTTTTAATTTCTAATGTTTTAATTTCTAATATAGTAAATAATGATAACTATAGCACCCATAAACAAAAATTCTTTGAGTGCTCAATAATATTTAAGAATATAAAAGAGCCCTGAGAATTTTAAAAAGTTTGAGGACTGCTAGGTTAGAGAATTGATGACTTTGGACTTAAATTGCTTAACTATGAATGGAACCTGGGACAAGAGAAAAGTGAAATCATAGCAGGAGTAACAGCCTGAGAAAGTACTAGGGATGGGTGGGTAAAGGAATTGAAGGTTAAGGGGCTGAATAGATTTAGGAGGAGAGGAATAGGGAGAGAAGGAATGATAGGAAATTATGGCCAGATAATTCAGGTGTCAACTTTTTGTGTCACAGACCCCTTTGGCAGTATGGTGAAGACTAATACTACTGTGGTTTGTTGCCTAAATTCATAATTGAAAGAAATGCTAAATTTCAGTTATATGTTCACCTTGGCTCCTGACTTTCTAGACTATTTTTCTATCTCAACACCAGCAATCTTCTTACAAGGGAGATGCCTCTACTTCTATGGTTTCTTCCTCTGATTAATGAGTTCCTCTTAAGAACCTCCATTTGAGGAAGTACCCAAACCAACATTGCTCACTTCTAACAGAACTCAGCTCCTTCCTACAGACTTCTTTTCCACCTTACCCTCATGTTACCTTCTCTCTTCATTCCCATTTTCATCTCTCTTTTATGTTTTATGTTTCTTCTTTTTGTATTTTCATTATCAGTGCTTACACACTGCCTCACACATCATAAATGCTTTATCTCATGTAGGTTAGTTAAAAATTAAGATTTATATTTTTTCTTATCCAAATTCAAGGACCCCCAAAAATCCATCTACCAAGTTAAGAACCTCTAAGACAGAGGAATGTCTGAGTTTTAAGAACATTTTTCAAATTTCATTTATTTATTTATTAAAGATGTAGAACACTTATGGGTAATGGTGAGTTCTAGTGTGTGACCAGTCCTGTGTGGGCTAAGGTAAACCCAAAGTTCAGGTCATAAGATTTATGGATTTCCTCATTTCTCACCTGGTTGCTTCATTTTGGAAGTTCTCTGGTTGACTTCTCCACCATGCCCCTGAACTGGGTACCTCCTTCCTTTTAAACTTTTTTTTGTGTGTTGTCTTCCCCTCTTAGATTGTAAACTCTTTAAAGTCAGGGGCTATTTTTTTTGTTTTTGTATACCCAGTACATAGCATAATGACCAGCACACAGTTTATTGACTATCGACTAAGGAGATTAACGAATTTGGAGGTTAGGGAGTATGAAGGAGGATCACTATGGATTTTGAAGTTCCCTAGTTTAAAGGCAGGAGTTGGGGAAGATAAGAAGACTGTGAGCCAGATGCTAAACTCCTTCAGAAAGGAAGGAGAATGGGAAGCCAGTACCCAACACCTTATTTAAATAGGGTAGAAAATGTTCAAATCATAAATTCAAAGGAGAAAATATTGCTGAGTGATGACAGTAAAGGAATAGTCTGGAGGTGGCAATGGGAAGCAAAGAGTATTCCAGCTCTCCCTCCAGGACCTGTGTATTGTCCTAGGTGCCTTGTAACACAAGACCCAGAGGACCTTCTTGGAGCATACACAGATATTCTGTTGTTACCAGTTCACCCCTTCGAAACTTGGGGAATGCAGAGTGGGCGTAGAGGGAAGAGGCAGGCAGGGTGGAGCACTTCTGGACATGGACAGGGAACTGTATTGTGTAATCATGATGAATTCCTTCTTTCACTAATTGATGACTTGGGGAAGACATAGGAAAGATATATAGAAGTGAAGGCCTAGAATCCTCTGTCTGTCTGTCTGTCTGTCTGTCTGTCTCTGTTTCTGTCTCTCTTCTGTCTGTGAAGTATATAGAATGTTTTGAATTTGTTCTGAGAGTCAGGTGCAGGAGGGAACAGGTTCTCTCTCTCCCATCCAGGCTCTATGCATCTGTGAGCACATGGCGGTCTTGGTTTCTTTGGATTTATTCTTTGGGGCAGTTGGGTGGCACACTGGAGTCAGGAAGAGTTGAAGTAGAATCTGGCCTCAGACACTGATTGGTTTTGTGACCCTGCACAAGTTATTTAACCCCCGGTTGCCTCAGTTTCCTCATCTGTAAAATGATCCCCTACTTGCCATGGTTGTTGTGAGGATCAAATGACCAAAAAGTACTCAGCAGCGTTTGGCACATAGTAAGTGCTCTGTAAATGTTAGTCTATCATTATTACTTATGCTTCTTATTTCTCTCTGTATAGGAATAAACTGGGGTAGCTAAGTGGTACAGTGGATAAGAGATCCAGGCCTGGAGTCAGGAAGACTCGTCTTCCTGTGTTCAAATCTGACCTCATTCACTTTCTAGCTGTGTGACCCTGGGCAAGTCACTTAACCCTGTTTGTCTCAGTTTTCTTATCTGTAATAAATGAGCTAGAGAAGGAAATGGCAAACCACTCTAGTATTTTTGCCAAGAAACCCCCAAATATGGACATGAAAAATCAGACATGACTCAGATGAATCAATGAAAAAGGAATAAACTACCTGACTGATACCATTCATGTTCCTACATTGGGTTCCTTTTTTTTTTTTCTGCTCCACTCTTCTGGGGAGGCCCTAGGCTTGAGCCAAAAAGTAAATACTTCCTTGGGACAATGGAACAGAGATTTATTAGAGAGCCACTGAATGAGAATTGGGAGTTATATATAAGCCCCCTAACAGAGGAAGGCCCCGTTAGTGCTGAAATCCGTCCACAACTGTAAGGCTGAGCATAGGACAGATGGTAATTCTCCCAGTGCCTCTTCTGCTAGCCTCAGTGCCTCTCCATTAGATTCTAAAGGTAGAATTACAGAATTTCCGATTGGAATCTCAGAGGGTCACATTCGAGCAGGAATACTCTTTATTACAACTCTGGTCATTTAGCCTGCATTTGAAGACGTCCACTCGTATGGAACTCACTGCTTCCTGAGGCAACCCGTTCCACTTTTGGCTAACTCCAATTGTACATAAACCTAAAGCAAACTGAAATTTTTCTTTCTACATCTTCTACCCATTTCATAGTTTTGCCTTTGGGGCTAAGCAAGAACCCTTCTAACAAAGGATATGTGATTTAGACTCAGAGCACTCCTTGTTTTAAGTCCCTGACTTGTCCCTGTACTATTTATTTGACCTTTAAAAAAATCATTAAACCTGAATCTTGATTTTCTCATCTGTAAAATGGAGCCAAAGTAATTTTAATATTTCCCTCACAGAATTGTTTTGGAGATCAATGGGATAATGTATGTGAAGTACTTTGTAAACTGCAAAATTCTATATACAGATGTGAACAGGATGTCATGCTAGAAATGCCCTCTGTCCCTTCATCCTCGTTCTTTGCCTCTGATTGGCTGACTCCTCCCAGAACCTCTGTTCTGAGGAGGATTCACAGGTTAGCCATGTCTTCACTCCTCTCCAGGCTGTGCTCCTAACTCTCTAGATTTTCTCTATCGTGCCCTTGATTTTTATCTTTCTTTTGTGAGCTGTATTCCCTCACTGGAATGTAAGTTCCTAGAGTTCAGGGACTGCCTTTCAACTTGTATGTATATTCTCAACACTTAGAATAGTACTTGGCCCATATTGAGCACTTACAAATTTCTTGTTGACTTGAGCTGTTTTTACCCCCCCAATATCCTAGGCATTTTCTATCTCTATTCAAGCAAGTCCATTCTCTTTGTTCCAGAGATAGCTGAGTCATTACAGCAATAGACCTTTGAAAAATCTAAACTACTTTTTTTCTGGGCAATTGAATGGAGAACATTTTCATCAAATGAGTCTAACAAATAATAGAAAAAGGTAAGAACAAATAAAAATGATGGAACCCAAAGAGAAGAATACTGTTGGAGAGGGGGCAGGAAAGCATTTGAGAAGAGCAGCATATCTGAGAAATGAAACTTCTCATATAGGGGATTGGTATGAGGGCTGATGACAGCATCTGGGTTAATTTTCAGAGGGACACAGATCAGTCTTTTACCCTGTTGTTTGCAAGAGTTGCTGCCTGCTGCCTTCCTATCCTGTGTGCCATAGTCCCCTTCAGATCTTTCTCCTGATGGAGAAACAGGTACTACAACCTTGAAATACTGCTTTTAAAAGGTCACCGATTTCTCTTCTAAGCATCTAGGATTGCATAAATACACAGTATTTGCACAGAGCACCTAAAAGTCCATATGAAAAAGAACATTCTGAAATCAGTAGAACTGACTCTTGAAATCAGAATTCTTTTCTATTTGCACAAGATAAATTAGTGGTCTAAGTGAACGAGAAAACATTCACATTTGCAAAACTATTAAAAATCATCATCATTATGATTTGTATCATTTTGACTAATGAAATAGATAAAAATATGTTTAAAAAACTCAGTATGGTTGTGATAATTATAAACATTATATTGTTTTTTATGGTTATAGTATGAAGATATATTCATAATAGTACTTCAAGATGGAGTCACTCAGGTTAAGTGGCCTTAATGACCATGTAAACACAGGCAAAACAAATAGTTTGTACTTTCCTGCTGTTAGATATGTCAGACACATAAGGCTTGCAGCTTTTTCAGTGGATGAATTCTTGACCTGCTGCAGGGAACCTGAATTGTTCTCCTTCTGCAGTCTTAGATAGTTTAAGTTAGATCTTTCCACCAGTTTATGGTCCAAAAAAAGAAATTCCCCCTTACTGAGCTTTTCCTAAGCTTGGTATCGATAGGTGACCCCAATAACTTTTCCACCATATCTTGTTCTGATTAGGAATGCCCCCTCCTGCATCTATTTACCTGTTTTCAACCAAGCCCATTCTTATGGTATATAATTTTCCCACCTGAACTCTAACTTTGAGCACGCTCCTTCCCCAGCATATCTCCCTTACTCTCAGACCGGGGTGAGTTTCTTGAGTGTGTGGAGCCAACCTCTGTCTGTTTATAATGTCACACATGTATATGTATATATATATATATATATATATACGTGTGTGTGCATATGCTTTTTGTTTGCCAGTCACATAGTGTTAAATTTGTGATTGTTTCATCTTCCTGAGAACCAATTTCCTAGAAATTTTTGAACCCAGGTATTTGCTTTAACCTGAGCTGTGAGGCCATATGTAGCAATGATGAATAGTTATTTGCTTGGGTAGAGAATGACAATTTATGTTGAGTATCTAGGAAAAGATTATGATTTCATTTTAAAAAATTACCCTGATATTTTTTATGGGAAGGATATATTCTAGAAAAATATTTTTGAATACTGATACATTTAGAACCTGATTAATAATAGCTAGCATTCATAATGCACTTTAAGGTTTGCAAAGCCCTATATATGTACACATATATACACATATGTGCATATACGTATATGTATATTCAAAGTATGGTTTTTTTGCACGTGTGTATGGATGGGTGTATACATACATGCATCCTCTCTACTTGTATTTGGATTCTCTGTGCTTAACATAGTATCTGGCCCATAGTAAGTATCTAATAAATTCTTGCTGACTTCTATCTATCTATCTATCTATCATCCGTCTATCTATCTATCTATCTATCTATCATCCATCTATCTATCTATCTCTATATGATATATAATTTGATCCTCATAAAAGGTGAGGTAGGTGTTATTATTATCTTCAATGCATTTGCTGCAAAAACCTTACACTTTAGGACTCTTTCAATTTACAATCCAAGTAGAAGCTTTATTTGCTATTCTGTTAGAACTTCTACTTGACACCTGTATAGTGCTTAGCATTTCGATATGTACTGTAAATAATAAAATATTATTTCTTCAAAAAATTCTAGGTAATTCAGACTGGCACTCCCTTCTATTTAAACATTAAAAAATAATGTTATTTCTTTTTACAGTATAGTAATTTTTGAATCTAGTCTCTTCTACCACAATTGAAGCCTTCCTTATAATGAAGTAAAAGTTAAGCAAAAATAATTAGTATTGTGACACCTGACATTCTGACATATGTGACATTCTGCCCCTTTATGCTCCTTTATGCCCCCACCTCACTGACAAAAGGAGAAAGACAGATTGGTCTCCCCTCCTTTTATTCTTTGCTACTAGAATCCTTGGCCAAAATCTAAATAAGCGTTCTGCATCTGGGGTCTGTAAACTTCTTTTAAAAATATTTTATAATTGCATTTCAATATAACTGATTTCCTTTATAATCATATGCATTTTATTTTATGCCTTTAAAATTATTTTGAGAAGGCATTTTTGGACTTCATGAGAATGTCAAAAGGGCCTTTGACATATCAGAACATTTGATAAATGCCATAATTTAAGGATTTGCATAGCCTCTAATTCCAATTTGTGTCATTGAATTACTCTTGTGTCAGTTTGTTTGTGTTTTCCATGTAGCACCTGGGGACACTTCTCAACTCACAGAGCTACCAGCAGATATCTACCCTAGGTTCAAGGCCCTCTGAGTCTTCCAAGCCTCTGTCTCTGATATAAACCCTCAAATCCTCTGGTACAGTTTAAAGCAAAGACATTTAATGAAAGGACATTCTAAGAAAAGAAAAACAGACAACTCTGCAAGTCACTGTACGTATGTTATCCCATTCAGTCCTTGCAATAACCCTGTGAGGTGGGTGCTTTACAGATGAGGAAACTGAGTCTCAGAGAGATTCGATGACTTTTCCAGGTCACCCCACTGATAAGTACCTTAGGCTAGAGACTTTTGGAGTTCTAGTCTGGTAGGAATCCACCTTGGGGAACGTCCTCCTACAGATACACACAGAAGAGTGACCTAGAGAAAGCCTTCATCACCATAGAGTCTCAAGTGGCATTGGCTCAGTGTAGTTTCCACTGATTATAGTTTCTTGCTCAAGTGAAATCCTGGACTATTTCTTCCTTAGATGTTGCCATGATTCCTTGGCTTAAAGCTTATAGACTTTTACTAACCCTTTAAGAGAAGGGAGAGAAAACCCTAGATCTGTGGACAAGCTACTCACTACCAGCCAATGTATCCAGAATTACACTTTAAAGAGTTGTTTTAGGGGTGGCAAAGGGGCACAGCGAATAGAGTACCCCACCTAGAGTCAGGAGGACCTGAGTTCAAATTCGACCTCAGACACTTAACACTTACTAGCTGTGTGACCTTGGGCAACTCATTTAACCCCAATTGCCCACACCCTCCAAAAAGCAAAAAAACCCCCAAATCCATCAACCCCTTCTCCCCCCAAGAGTTGTCTTGGTCCTAGTTCCTCATTCCCTCTACTCGGAGAGAGCGGTGAATTTCCATGTACCTCTCAAAATTTCATCCTTGAAGACTAACCTGTAAGCCAGGTAATGGTTATTTGCCCAATAAACACTAAGCAGTTCTGTGCTTTGGGGTGCCTCAGTTTTCAAATCCAAACTTTTTCCCTTTCCCCATGTAGATGAGTGGGAGGGAAAAAGCTTGAGGAAGAACAAGGCCATGCTCAGGGGGCAAAACTATTGTCTCCTCTACCAGCTCATCTTGATGTTGATGTTGCCCAAATTCTGGAAGGGTCTTTGCGGGACCACTTTACATCTGCAATTTTTTCTTCACTTTCATCTTCACTCTAATCTGTGTGAAACTAGATGCCTGGTTATTAAGTAGCTGGACCACTGATTTAAAAAACAAAACAAAATAACAACTCATACATACGAGCATACATGCATGTGTGTGTAAACACACGCACATACACACATATGTATATAGGGATATAGGGCAGCTAGGTAGTACAATGGATAGAGTGTCAAGCCTGGAGTCAGGAAGACTTATCTTCCTGAATTCACATTTGGACTTAGACACACTAGCTGTGTGACCCTAAACAAATCACTTAACCCTGTTTGCCTCAGGTTTGTGGTTTTTAAAAAGTTTGAGAGACATAATTTCTGGGTAATTAGTGAGAGGTCAGTGGCCTCAAATGCCAAAGACCCTTATGGTAGAATGGCTCATGGTTTATGTGCCCTTGGAAAAGTAGGTGTTCCATGGGTGGCAATCAACTCTGACTGGTTAACAATTAATGAGAGAATGAATATTGCAATGAGAAGTGGGCTCATTCCAATGAGGGGCTGAGAGAGTGACATTATGTCACTCTTTGATAAGGAGACTATCTCTATACCTAGACCACTCTCGGTTTTGGGCAATATAATAAAAGAATTTATCTTCACCCAAACCCAAACCTGAGTAGAATAATGGGCTTCCCCCTCTCATAAAGTTGGGTGAGGTCTGACCAAGATTGGGAAGAGTTAATTTGATCACATTATCAGTAAGGAATGAATTTTGAAATGAGGACTCCCATAGGAAAAGGGGTGTCAGTTAGATGGAATGGCCTCTAACCTGTGGGTGGCCAAAACTGAACAGTTGAGCAGGGTAGAGACGAGTCAGGAATCAAATAGAAGTTTAATTTCAAAGTGAGGGAAATGGCTTGTAAGCAAGGATGCATATGTTGTGACCCTGCCCCTAGTTGGGTGGACCCAAGGTAATGTGAGGAAATCTCAATACTCATACCTATGACTGTGCAGTAAGCTGTAGTCCTGAAAATGAGGGGCAGCAGCAACAACGTGACTAGTTTGATTCATTGCAGGGCTTCATGACCAGAATACGTGTACAGCAGGTACTTGCCCGAGTTCAGAGAACACCTGGTGCTGGTCAAAGGAATGCAATAATTATATGAAAAAATTCTGGGATTCTGCTGTGACTGAGATTATCTACAGGGTGAGCACAAAGTATTGTTATGCCAAACTCAGGGCATAGCTTACTTGCTAGGCCTTACCTCTGGAAAACAGGATGTCTCCTAATATCTTGACAGGGGGAACTCCGGATCTCCCCAAATCATTGGTTATTAATAATAATAATTTACTTCATTTCTCCATTTGATTCTATTGAAAGACTCAGTCTCCTCAATGAATCACTAACCAATATGACGAACGTTTCATCAAGGGTTTCTAGCTATGGGGCTTGTGAGGGGAAACAATGGTGAGGGAAAAGGGAAAGATGAATTGGTACTTTAACAAAATAAAAGGGGGGGCAATCCTTTTTGATAAGTAGGCCTTACAGATAAAAGGCACAAAGAAAAAAGTAAAGAGTAAAAATAAAATTGTCCATTTCATAGAAGTCTCATCTCATACCGTTTCTCTGGAAACATCTGACACAACTCTCCGGTTTGGGTGTGGTCTCTGAGAGTATCCAGCTAACTGGTTTCTCTGGTTCAGGTCACATGTAGAGACCCTCTTCCCTGCTAAAAATCTCCTATGAAATTGGTCTTAACACAATTTTAATTTTACTTTTCCAATAATCAGTGATAAGATAGTGAAAATGGGCTTAAAATTTATGTCTCTATTACTAGAAAATCAAATTTGGAAACTTAGACCAGAGGATTAACAATTTTAGGTTAGCTAATTGTCATGTTCATATATATCTAAGAAACTAAAATAAAAACAGAAAATTAGAGCCCAATTTTTATACTTGGCATTATTTATTCTCCCATTAAGAAGATGAGATTCCATTAAGATATTAATAACAGAACACTTTTTTATAAGAAGATGAACCCTAATGCAAAAATGAATTAATTAAAAAGTTGCTAGGCTAACTGCAATAGAATATTTATTAAATGAGTTGGTTATAGCAAAACATTTTCAGTTTCTAACAACGCTTAAATGAATAACTTCCAACAAAAGTGGATGTCATCTGAAGGTATTTATAGGATAGACCATGGCTTCTTAAAAAACTTTTTCCACTTGTGTGGGCGGCTAGGTGTCGCAGTGAATAGAGCACCGGCTCTGGAGTCAGGAGTACCTGAGTTCAAATCCGGCCTCAGACACTTAACACAAAAACTAGCCGTGTGACCTTGGGCAAGTCACTTAACCCCAACTACCCTCCAAAAAAAAAAGCAAAAAAAACCCAAACTTTTTCCACTTGTGACCCCTTCAGTGCTGAGATAGATCATAGATCACCAATCATGATCATGGAAAGTTGCCATAAAAGAATTGGGGATAGAGCTATACAGTAAAGGAAAATGTTCCCCTATTTTGATGTCCCTTCTAGGTCAGAGTCATGTAGATAGCACCTTACAGTGAAACAGGTTTAAAGTCAGTCAGCTGTGATATTTCTTTTCTTTAAAAAAATTTTTTTTAGTTGTGATATTTTCCATTTGAAAGGAAATATTATACTGGGGAAATTGGATCAAGATAATCCTGTCTTAGCTTATGCCAACTGTCATTCTCCCTACCTTTTCCATGAAAACTCCACCTGCAGTTCACGAATGTCAACCTCATAGGGTTACTGGCATCATGGACCATTCATTGACTTAACAGCATTCCTTGATGGTCATGCCTGTAGTCTGACTAAGATTAATGCCAGTTATAGTCCCATAAGGGCTTAAATAAAAATAAAGTCTTAAATAATCATAGTTTTGGGTGGATTCAGTTTTCAAGGATCACATTTCCTTGATAACAACATTGACTATAATCTTACATTGGTAACAGTAAGGGATTCATTGTGAAAACTCACAATTTATCTTGATATAACTAATACTCATGGTAAGTAGATGCTTTTTCATCCTAGGTTCATCATTACACAAATAAATGATTTTGCTTTAAGATATTTAATAAAACACATTAAAAACTCGGGATGGGATGTGTAAATATAATCCCAAATTGTATACAGAGAACAAATTATATTGTCTATAGTAAAATATGTTCAGTTATTAACTGTGTTCAAATGGATATAAACTGCTGCTCTCAGAATCCCTTTAAACAGTGGGAATATCATTAAGTAGTTTGCATGCATTTCAGGGCATGCTCTACACACAGGTTTGAATCCCACATTAAAAAACAAACATCAGTAAAATCAGATTTCCCATTAAGGTAACACAAAAGAGTCCCTAAGTTACTACTATTCACTAACATAACTGTACCGAAATCCTATTTATTGAAACATAAAAGAAGGTCATGACTTTAACCTCACAACTTAATAGATTCACATTGTCTCATAAGCTTCTCGGCCTCGGTCTAATTATACAAATAACACGTTCAAGCACTAATTTAACTCTTAGGCCTTGGAATGACTACGAATTCAGATTAAAACAGCAAGATCTTTCCCACTTGCAACATATAACAGTAATTTAGATGTCTTAGTATTAATCTAATAACTAATAGATTCAGTATTGTGATAGCAAACTTCCCCTGCCTGTCTACCCTGATAATAGAAATTTGCTGAGTTAGAAGCAGGGACATGGTTATAACAGCATCAAAACTGGTCCTCAAGGTCTACAACATTACAAATAGTATAGCATGTGGAACCACATGGACAGATTTCTTGTATGGGAAAATGAATTAAGAAGATTCCAACTTTAACCTTCCCTAGGTAACTTCCCTACCTTATTCTCAGGGACAGATATTCACTAGCCTTAGACCTCTGATGTCACTTCCATTTAACTTCTGACTGCTGATGGTTTTTTTTTGAGGAGGAAAGACAGGACAATGGGGTTAAGTGACTTGCCCAAGGTCATACAGCTAGTAAGTGTGTCAAGTATTTGAGCCCTGATTTGAACTCAGGTCCTCCTAACTCCAGGGCTGATGCTCTATTCACTGTGCCACCTACCTGCCCCCACTGATATTTTCCTTAAATTTAAAGCACTCATTCAAAATTGGTCTGACGACACAACAGACCTAAGAATGAAACTCATGGTCCCCCCCAATAACTTTCTCTTCAAACAATTTGGGTTATGGATTTAATTGTTAAAAGACTGAAGTAAATATGTTATAAAATAAAAAAAAATGTCTTTAATTGGCATTAGTCTAAAAGTAAGGTTAGATAATCAGCTGCTTAATCACCTCCACCCACTTTTCAGAATAAATCTGAACACAGAGTAAAATAAGCTAGAGAAGAAAATGTCAAACCACTCCAGTATCTTTTCCAAGAAAACCCCAAATGGGGTCACAAATAAGTTGAACATGACTGAAATTATTGAACAACAACATACATGTGTGTGTTTGCGTATATATATATATATATGTGTGTGTGTTTGTGTATATATATATACATCACCTCTGTATACACAAATTTGTGTGCATATATATTAGTGGAAAGGTTATTGAATTTAAAGTTAGAGGATCTGTATTAGAATCTGTTACTTGCTACTTTGTGTGATCTTATTATTAGATCCAATATTAAAAAAATTAGATCCAATATAAAAAATTAAGAAATTTTAAGTTATGCAATAGTTTTTTTTTAAGATTTAGTTATAGCATAGATAAGATATTCAACAATGATATAGCACTCAGGTCAGGGAGACCTGGACCCCCTCATAGAAATCTGTATTATGATTCAACAATCCTTGGGACAGCCACCAAGACTGAAGGGTCCCTGATTCTATGTGGGCAGGCCTTTCTATACCCTTAAGTAGCCACATATTCATGTTGATATAGCCTGAGACGATCAGGAAACTCCTTCAAAGATGACTAATCTTGATGGCTTCCAAGTTCCCTTGGGAAATCACTTCATCCTTATTTTCTGCATCTATAAAATGAAGGAATTGGATTCAGCTCTGAAGTTGGAAGGAATTGGAAACAGCTCTGAACCTATCAGCTCAGAACAATTACAAATATGAATTTAGTTCCTACCAGTTAACACTGTGCTAGGTTCTGGGGGAAAATATAAAGTTTAAGCAAGATACCTTAGCCCTCAAGGAGCCTGAATCCTAGTAGTGGGATAAGGTACAAAGACAGATAGCTTTCACAAACAATATTACGTGAAAAGTTCAAATATATTAAACATTATTTTAAGCATCGATTCTTTGACAGAAACTTTCACAAACAATAATCCATTCCCAGACACCTCTCTGAAGTCCTCTATTATTTTCCTGTAGTAAGGGGCTCCAATTTCTATGACTTCGGGAGTAATCATTTCAGACCAATTTCACAGGCAGCTGAAAATGGATTTCCCACCCGACCTGTCAAAAAGAGAAAAAAAATTCAACAAAACCATTCTCCCATTTTAGAGAATTATAGGCACATGCTTCAGACTTCAAAGCAGTAGGAACCTAATATACCATCTGCCACTTGATAAAACAGACATTAGCTGCTGTCAAAGAGGCCCAGCAATGAAATGCACTTATTGTTGCAAAGCAAGTAGGACTCCTGATTTCATCACATATTTCATTAGAAAGACATATTTTTGAGGCCAAGTAGCAGGTCGACCTCTGAAAAGAAAAGACAATATGTATAGAAAGATTAGAACCTAAACAGCCTGGCGTGCCCAGCCAAATGTTACCCTAACAATTGTCACTGTTTCATTAAAATTTTATTAAGACATTATAATCAAACCTCATCATAACATCAAGAAATCTCTCCTCTCACATACTTTGCCTTGTAGCAATGTGATTTGGTGAACCATATAAGCCAGAAATGAAATGGTGGGAGCTAAACTATTCTCTGTAATTTTGTTCAATTCTATGTTTCCTTGAGGCTCAGTGGATAGAGTGCTGAGTCTGGAGTCAGGAAGACCTGAGTTCAAATGCAGCCTCAGACACTTAATAGCTGTGTGACCCTGGGCAAGTCATTTAACCTCTGGTTGCCTTAATTCACTGGAGAAGGAAATGGCAAGCTATTCCAGTATCTTTGCCAAGAAAATCCCACAGATAGTGTAGGCATACGATGGTCCATGTGGTTACCAACAGTTGGGCACAACTGAACAATAATAATGTTTCCTTGAAACCAACAGACAGCATTAAATGGTCACATTAGACCA
>CM053599.1:178453207-178473080 GCA_028646575.1 Pseudocheirus occidentalis | reverse complement strand
TTAACTAAGAGTATGAATGTGACAAGAAGAAATAACCAGTTCAAATCCTTTTTGAGGTAAATAGACATAAATCTTTTTTAAAATGCAAGAAAAAATTTTATATTTCCTGGTAAGATTGTATTTGCCAGATACCTTCCTTATCTAAAGAAAAGGACTTTAAATACTATAGAGAATACTATAGAGAATAATTTCAAAGAAGAAAACTAGCAGGTGAGATGCCTAGGATCCGCAGGGGACATTTTTTAAAGGAGTCAGTAGTAAAACCCATGACCTCAAATAGCTATACATAAATCCCCCCAAATTAGGCAACATACAAGAGAAAAGTCCGAAGGCAAAAAGACAAATTTGACCTTATAGGTATCACTGAGCTGTGATAAGATGGAATCCATTACTGGACTAATGATCTGGACGTGTGTATGGTATTCAAAGACAAGAAGAAGGGTGAGCTAAGCACAGCCACTGAACAGAGAGGTGGTGTAGCACTGTGTATTAATAAAGTATATTTGTGTGACATGATCCAGGAACTAGAGGGATGGAGAGGAAGAGAGGAAGAAATAGAGGTGATTTTGCAGTTGTTGTGTACTATATACCACATGGACAGAGAGAGGAAATAGAGCAAGAATTTGTGAAACAAGTCACAAACCTGATACAGGGGCATGATGCAGCAGTCATAAGTAACTAATGATATAACTTGTGTAAGTTATATAATCATAATATAACATATATAATTAATAACATAACTTCAGTTATCAAGACGTTTACTCTCTGCCAAAGTCAGAACAGCTGCTACCTTTTTATTTGCTTTAGTGATAATTTCATCCTTCAAAAGGTAAAGGAACTAGCGGTGGTTAGGTGGTGCAGTCAATAGAGCACCGGTCCTGGAATCAGGAGGACCTGAGTTCAAATTCAGCCTCAGACACTTAACACACACACACACAAAAAAAAAACCCAGCTGTATGACCTTGGGCAAGTCACTTAACCCCAATTGCCCTCCAAAGGAAAAAAAAAAGCACACAAAAAAAAGGTAAAGGAATTAACAAGAAGAAATTCCGTTCTGCATCTGAGTCTTACTAAGAGGGAACAATTGGCTTCTGAGGTAATAAGGAAAGATGTGATCTCCTTCTTAGGGGGAAGTGACCTGCTCCATGCTAATGTTTGTGATGAAGGAGAAGGAGCCTGGGCATTCATCTTAGATTTGGAGAAAGCAAATTGCAAAGGATTCAGAGGAAAAATAGGTAGAATTCTATGGAGTAAAATGCTTGAGGATGAAAATGCCAGGACAGGAGAATGAGAGATTCTGAAAAATGAAAATATAAAGACAGAAAGGGAAACAGCTGCAATGAGGGAAATGAGGTGTGTTTGAAGAGACGGATGGAAGTAAACCAGGAATTCATAAACCAGCTTAAAAAAAAGAAATGTATAGGAGGTGGAATCAAGACTATAACAAAGGATGAGCATAACAGCATTGTTTTATACATAACAATATGTATTATATATAATAATGTATGTTATATATAACAATATATATACCTATATATATATATATATATATATAAAACAAGCATCTAGGTAGCACAGTGTATAGAGCATCAGGCCTAGAGTTCAAATCTAGACTCAGACACTTAAAAGCTGTGAGTCATTTAATACTATTTGCCTCAGTTTCCTCATCTGTAAAATCAGCTGGAGAAGGAAATGGCAAAGCTCCTTAATATCTTTGCCAAGAAAATCCCAGAGAGGGGGTCACAAAGAGCTGGACCCAACTAAAATGACTGAGCAACAATAACAATTTCTCCCAGAAACAAAGGTCCAAAGTCAGACACAACTGAAAAAACAGTGTTGTTATGTTAAAATGTTGTCAGGAACGCTGAAGTTCAACATGAACCTAGGCTGGGGGAATTTAGGTATCCTGGAAGAAAACAGAGCCTCAAAAAGAGGATAAACTCTTTATTTAGGGGGGGGATGATGATAACTTATAACAAAGAGGAAGCTATACTGCTTATATATATTCTGTGTAAATATATTATATATATTCTGTGTAAAGAAAAATAACCTGTAAACTAGAAATGACAGAATCAAAATGACTGACAGGTAGGTGTTATTCAAGATAAATAAACAGGTAGTTTAAATGAGCACCCAACTGCTAATGAATTCAAGTTGCCTGGCCCAGATGAAAAAACTGGATCCTGAGAGAAATGGGAAATGTGATTACTCAGTTGCTGCCAGTGATATTGGAAAGATCGTGCAAAATGGGTGAGGTGCCATGGGATTAGAGAAGGGTAGAAGTACTAGTTTTCAAAAAAAGGAAGCAGAATAGTCTGCAAACTATAGGCCAATTAATTTTGACCACTAGGAAAGTTCTAGAGTGAATCATTAAAGAGATGGTTGGGTAAATATCTAGGCAGAGAACCAAGAATCAGAAAGGGCCAGGATAGCTTCAATAAGATCATGTCATTCCAGACAAAGGTAATTTCATTTTCTGATAGGTTTACTATACTAATAGATGGCTAGAAATGACATGGATATAATTTACCCAGATTTTAGCAAAGCTTTTGATAAAGTATCTCATACTCTTCTTGCAGAGGAGATGGAGAAATATAGATTGGGTGCCAACAAATCAAATAGATTCAGATCTTATTGGTGGCCAGACTCAAAGAACAGTCATGAATTGTTTGATGTCAATGGTGGGTCTTTAGTAGAGTACCCAGGGACCTTAGCTTGGCCCTATACAATTTAATATGCTTTATCGATTACTTGTATAAGCACAAATGGCAGGGTCATCAAATGTGCAGGTGACTCAAAGTCAGGAGGGACAGGTAACAGAGAATGACCCTTCAGGATCCAAAAGGATCTTGATAGGCCAGAGAAGTGGTGAGAAAAACTCAGAAAGATATGCAGGCTTGACTTAGAAAACCACAAATTAATATAATCTATGTTGTATTGTATTTGTATTTATTTTGTAAAGTATTTCTCACATTTTAATCTGGTTTAGCCCTGAGGTTTTGGGGACTCCTTCAGGGAAGCAGGATGTGCATTTGATACCTCCAGGCTTGAGCACTGGACTGAAGCTATTAAGATAAACTTAAATAGGGATAAATGTAAAGTCTTGAACTTGGGCACAAAAAAAGTCATTTTCACAGACATAAAACAGGGATAGACCCCAAATGGGCTAAAGAAAAAAAAAAGCATGATGGGTTTAATGGAAAACTCAATATGATTCAGCGGTGTTATGAGGCAGTCAGAAAAGTTGATATGATTTTGGGCTACATGAGGAGGGACATAACTGCCAGCAATAGAAAGGTGCCATAGCAGTCCCACTACGCAGTATCCTCATCAGACCTCATCTGGAATATTCGGTTGATCTCTGGCTACCACACTTTAAGATGGAGGTTGATAAACTAGAGAGCTTCCAGAGGATGGCATCCAAGATGGTGTGTGAAGTCTAGAGGAGACTCACAGGGAGCGTGATCACTGTCTTCAAGTATTTGAAAGGCTGACATTGGAGAGGGGATTAGTTCCTTCTCCAGTAGATTCATTTTGTCGGGCAATCAGAGATTAAGTGACTTCCACAGGGTCACACAACTGAGGTTGGATTTGACCTCAGGTCTTCAGATGATGATCACATGATGGATGGTGACCATTGTTTCAATCTTTGTATCCCCCTTCAGTGCTTGAAGCAGTTTGATTTGTGTTTAGTAGGAGTTTAATTAATATTTGGATGGATAGATGAATGGATGAAAGATGCTACTTTGAAGATAGTACATTTCTTAACTAATAATAATAATGTCATTCATATGATGCATTAAGGTAAGGAACCTATGACCTTGAGGCCACATGTGACCTCAAGGTCATAGGTTCCTCACCCCTAATCTCGAAGGTCTTTCTTCACAACACTGTGAAGTAGGTAGGGCAAGTATCAATATCTCTTTTTCACAGACAAGGATACTGAGGTAAGCGCTTTGCCCGTGATTATGAGCTAATAAACACCGGAGCCAAGACGTAAAACCAGGTCTCCTGAGTTCAAGCCCAGAATTCTTTTTACTACACTCTAATGCCTCTCCAGCATTTTGCCCTTTCACCCATCACTCACTCCCCAACTCTTTCCCCATTCATGGTGCTTAGTTGGTCAGGTTGGACTACAATATTGCCTCAGCCTCCTAATTTACTTCTCGCCGGTTTCCCTCCCTGCCTCAAATAGCTTCTATGAGGACGGGACTGGTCCAATGTTTTCTTAACCAAGTCTCTATCTCTCCCAAGCACTTACTCCAGTCAGAGACTTGGAAGTAAGTCTTCATAAAGGATTGTTCGTTGTGATACCATCTCTTTGCATTTCTACAATCATATCAAAACTTAAATTTAGAAAATATTGCTAAGTGCAAACGATATCCCTAAATCACTAGCTGTGATGGAGAACAAATGCATTGCTCATCTATAGGGGTTTTTTTTCCCTTTGGATTCTGCCCCCCCAAAAAAATTGTCCTCCAATCAAAAAGGAACATAGCCATTTCCTTCCCTGACATCCAACTCCGCTCTAGCATAGTAATTCAAAAAGGACATTTCCTTCCAATGAGCTTATTATGAGAGTCTTCGTTTCTTTAAGCGCCATTTAGAACACATTTAATCAATACTGGCCTCTCTCCTTCCCTACCTCCTTGTCTCTGCTTCTGTTTCCTCACAGACTCCCACTGCCCTGGCTCTTATATTCCGCCATTCACAGATTCAAACCCGTCACGGTCAGCAGCAACGGTCTCTTCTGCGCCATCGTTCTCCTCTTCATCATGCTACTTTTCGTCATCATCTCCATCGCTCTCTGCAAATGGAGGATGAACAAAATCCTGGGATTCACCATGTTTGGCCTGTACTTTGGATTCCTGGTGGTCAGTGTCCTCCTTGAAGACAGAATTATCATGTGCCCCATCTCCATATAGCTGGAAAAGCCATTTCTTAAATAAATCATTGAGACAGCAACAGATGGTCCCCAATCCCTATCCTCTCTCAGCCCGGGTCCTCCAAACCCCCTGAAGACAAGGCAGCTAGCACATGGCCCTATATTTTTGTAAAGCTTATCTCCTTTACTTAAGGAGGGATGGATTCCAAGTTCACTTCATGGGCTGCTGCCTCTGTCATTGACTGTCACAGCCACACAGAAGAGACAAGGGCAGTCATTTTGTGGCTTTTCTCCACTCGCCACTGACAGGTACTCCTCGCTGGTCGGAGGTACAAAATGCTATAACAACATGAGCTAGAACGACAGCTATGTGTATACATATATACATAT
Source organism: Pseudocheirus occidentalis (assembly GCA_028646575.1). NCBI lineage: Eukaryota > Metazoa > Chordata > Mammalia > Diprotodontia > Pseudocheiridae > Pseudocheirus > Pseudocheirus occidentalis. The sequence continues at coordinate 178,467,805 of CM053599.1, read as the reverse complement.
ACAAACCACCAATTTCTATGTATTGCACCTCTTTCCATACATATATATTAATATATGCTTATACACACATGAAGAAAGAAGAAATATATATACGTATAAATATGTATCATTTCAGGGATAGTGCTAGTATCTGTTTAGTACCTATTTGAGGAGGGGTACCAACTTTCGGTCTGGCCTTATTGGAAAGTGTCATCTAGTGGAATTAGGGTTGGAAAAGGGAAGGATTGCCTTGAGTCACATTCTTCCCTAGAACCAACATCCAAGTTAGGCTTGTACAGACTCTTGAAACGGAAAAGGGTTTAGAAACTGTTAGAATCGCTTAGTGGAGAGGACCAGTGTTGTATTTCATAAAGACTGCACCACCCTGCAGGTGCCCTCAAGCGCTCCTACAAACTGGTCTGAGAAGTCAGACTAGCTGTCTGCATGTGCAGTGACAGCTTGGAACCCACAAGGTTTCTCAGGCTACTTAGCTGTAAGACCCAAACCGACATTTTGGAGAGGGGAATGAAAAGGAAGGTCCTCCTCCTATCACTCCAGCATGCAAGTAGACTATATGACTGCTAAACCAATTAGCTTTATTCCTAAAACAGCAAGACTATATAAACTGTACCCCTGTCATTCTACTGCTCTTGCCATCATTATCATCATGAAAAGAAAAAAAAAGATATTTGAGCTGTGATTGCTATCTGTAACACCTTTCCAGTAACATCAGATCCCTGCCAAGCTTGAAGAAGTTTAGCTTTATGGAACGGATTGCCATCCTGAGAGAAGAACTCTTTGGGCACATAATGCTTTTGAAAACCCTTTCAGTGTGATGAGAGGTGACCTTAGTGCCCAAAAAAAGTCATTAGCCCTATTACAGAGATGTAGTGTCAGGAGATAAATGCAGGTTAGGGCTAGGCTATGCAGAGATGCTTGAGAAAATAGTGTTGGGGCTTAGCATTGAGGTTTCTTTCTGACTTCTGAGTTACTCTGTTCTGGGCCAAAGAGAGGGCTTGTTTCAGAGCAGTATTTGGTTAAAGGTCATGCATGTCGCCTCATTTTCCACCATCAGAGCAGCCTTCAGGTATACTTCTGGCATGTACCCTGCTTATAAGGGAAATCGATTGCTAAGGGCCACACATGACAGTTTTTCCATGCTGTTTTCAGAGCTGGTTGCAGCGATGAGGCTCTTGTCACATGAATTTTCTCAATGTCACATGGGTAATCCATCATATTTCATTTAGTACTCTCCATTTCTAATTTATTCCTTGTGTGATTCTGCATCTCTATATAGGAACAGAGAGGAAAGCTGACCCTCTCCCCTCCACCCCGCCCAAAAAAAAGACAATTGGCAAACAAAAAAAGCAAGTGTTTCATTTCTTCAGAATTGTAATTGCAACAAAAGAAATAAAAAAATCTGAATTCAGGATGCCCCAATATTTTTTATTCATCCCACTGGCCTCTCTGTTGATACGTATCATGCAATATATGTCGTGTCAGACCACTGGAGAACCACATATCCATTGGCCTTTGTTGTGTTGTGTCACTGATTTCATCAATTATTTTAATATCAACAGGTACGGAAATGCATGTGCATAATCACAGAGAGAGACCGTATACAAGGCCTGCTGATAAGAAAGAGGAGAGGAGGGTCACCAATCCTAATCAATTAGTGCTTCATAGTAGCTTCAGAGTTTCCAACTCCTCATTGACAGACAGCTCTCAACAAAACTATTACATACACACGCACACACACACACACACACATATGCATGCACACAATCACACTCCTAAATAGAGATTCCTACTACAAAGATAAGGAATAAAGTAAAAACCACAGACTAGTGGACAAAGCCTTCCACATTAGCTAACTTTTAAACGCCTATCATCCTCACCTTCCTTTCCATGCATGCCTTTACAAGGGGTGTGGTAGTAAGACATAGAATATGTTTTAAAAAGACTGGGACTTCAATTCCACCAAGGAGTTGATGCTTTCCAGGCTAAGAGGGATACATCCTCTACAGACTCAGGGTCACAGTTCCCAAAAATAGTTTCCATCTAATGAGAGTTAGCAAAATGAAGCAGACAGAGAACCAGCATCAAAGTCAGTGAAACCTAGATCCACTTCCTTCCTGGTTCTGTGACCATGGGAAAAAATCACATAATCTCTCAATTCCCCTTGGCAGTTCTCTATGACCCTAAATTGCAGAACAGTTACTAATCTACATTGGTCAAGTTTACACACCAATAAGGCAGCCAGATGGCCTAGTGAATGGAGAACTGAGGAACACTTAGTTTGAATCTACTCTCAGACACTTCCTAGCTGCGTGACCCGGAGCAATGCCCTTAGCTTTCCTCAGTCTCATTTTCCTCATCTGTATAATTTAAAAATTGGACTTTATGGTCCATAAGGTTCTAGCTCTAAATATGATTCTATAAAATCACGTATCTATACTAAAACAGGCATACACACATACACACACACAAACTCCCAGAGTAAATCATTCGTAGCTAAATGGGAAGGGGAGCAGACATGAAGAGGAAAGAATGATTATTCAGACATATGACTTAATCAGTGAAATTCCCCATGTGGAAACACCCTGCACTAATTTGGGTCAGCAACTTGTTTGTAATTTAGAGTCTCAGAGACTTACCTGGGGCACTTAGAGGTTAAGTTACTTCCCTACAGTCACAAAGCTGGTATATGTTAAAGAGACATCTTGAACTCAACATCCTGACCCCTTGCTCACCTTCTATTTACTATGCCATTCTGTGTCCATATATTTTGGGGTTCATAGATAAATGTGCTCTCTTTCTGCAGGCTGTACAACTCTACACAGCCTTCTCTTCCTGTTCTTTCACCCCATTCTGTTGGGCTTCATTGGTAGGGTTTGATTACCTCTATCTACGTAGTTCAGGAAGCGTTAAATGCATGAGTGGGTTGTTTAATGGTTTTTACCCCCCTTGGAATATTTAACCCCTCCCAGATGCTATTTTTTGGATCTATTGGGAAAATCATTATTTAGATTATTGATTCATTCTTCCATGAATGGCAGCTTTCTTCCAAAGGTTAAAGAAAAAATAACATTAGCTGGAATTTAAGTAGCACTTTAACACTTGTAAAGTATTTTATAAATACTTTATAAATCTCATTTAATCCTCTCAACAGCCCTGAAAGGTCAGTGCTGTTGTCACCATTTTATAGATGAGGAAGCTGAGACAGACAGAGGTTAAGCAGCATGCCCATGGTCACATAGCTTAGAAGTAGAAGGGACCTTGGAAACCAATTCGTTTGATCCCTTCATTTTTCACATAAGGAATAAATTGAGGCCCAGAGATATAAAGCGACTCACTAAAAAGGTCACAGAGGTCAGATGCAGTAGATAGAGATGATCCTGGAACCCCCAGTCAAAGCTCTTTCCACTGTATTATCGAGTCTCCTAGCCCAGGCAACCTATTTCTTATCCCCTGTTTTTTTCCCTTGCCCCACATATTCTTCCTTTAGCTTAGCCCCATTTCTACAACAGAGCTTCCTGGAGCGATGTCTCAGAGCCTTGACTGCTCTCTCATTCAGGCAGAGAACTCTTGTGTGTTTGCTCACTTTACATTCCATCTTCTAAGTGTTGAAAACCGTTGGATGGGGAAAGAAGACCTGTATCAAAATCGAAATGGAGTCTGCAATAGGAAATGTAACTAGGTGGCAGCTAGATGCTTAGAGAGGAAAAAATAAGAGCCAAGAATCTATCCCCCTTGATCTGCCTGTCTATCAGTATATGCATCTGTCTGCCTGCGAATCTTTGTATGTTCCCCATTGACCCTACAGCCCGTGTAGAAGCTGTAAAATACAACTAACATGCAAAATACTCTCTACACATTCACATGTTTTATTTCACCGCCGCTGATGTCAGTTGTAACTGTACAGAACAGGACCATCAATCATCAAAACATTTCAGAGGAGTACAGTTAAGCATGCCTATATTTTTACAGCCAAGCATGTATATTTATGCCGTCTCCATCAAGTCTTGTGTTCAGTATTGAACTGAATGACCACATTATTCATCATAAGGAGAATAGCTGTACAATGACTAGCCTCGATTCCATAAACATCTGGTTTTATGGCTACTCCTTATTTCAAGTTGAACTTCTTCAATGGTTACTCCGTTGGAGTTGGGGGGATTGGAGTGGTATATACTTGTTCTGTCATAGCAACTGAGTAGGGAACTACTTTCATAGAGAACAATACTGAGCCATCGGGTGTATGTCTTGATTTCTGGGCTACTCTTATCAAAGCAGCTGCTCATTAGCAAAAGTAGAAAGAGGATTAGACTAATAGATCGACTAATTAGAAAACCTGAACAGCTTTAGAGAATGCAAAGAATTTGCCACGATGGATTATAAGTCTGCATAAATGAATAGAATTTTAATTTCTATGCTCTAAGCCTATTCCTGGCCTATGAGCAACTAAGGAAACTGAAAGCCCAGCTCTTCTCATGACTAAGCCAAAGAGAGCTTTGACATATGCAGGAGATCCTATTTTACAGAAATCACAAAGGAAATGATGAATGTGTTGAACAAAATATATTCACTTAACATTGGGAGCTGTTGGTATTTCACTTAGTCTGCATGCTCTGTGTGCATGAATTTCTCCAGCAAATACCCAGGAGGGCCAACCATGCATGGAATAGGAGAAGTCAACCTGCTCAAGGTTTGGCATATCATTCTTGCTATGTATATTCTGTTTTGATATAACCTATTGTTTTCATAGGCTCAACTCAAAGGTCAAATAGTAGTAACCTCAGAGGTCATCTAATCTATCACTATTATTTCAGGGCAAGACTACTCCAAAATCAAGCCAAGCTAAGCTAGACATCTTTTTTCAAAAAAAGACTCCCAACAAGAAAATGCTACAGCTGTTTTCAAATTCTGGGACCAAGAAAATTGCCCTTAAACCCAAGCTAAATCCTTCATGCTGCAGCCCAAGTCCATTTGTCCATATTTTACCTTGAGAAATGATGAAGAATAGTGAGACAGTTTTCTACAACTGTCCTAAGTGAATTTTATTAAAGTTCAAAATTAAATCACTCTTCAATCTCCCTTCCTCCATGTTTAATCATCCAGTTTCTTTAGCCTTTATTCCGGAGTCTAGATCTGGGACAAAGAAATTATGTACCCTATATGAGGCTTAGAAATTACATACCACCACTCCCCTACTCTGTGAGCTTTCTCTATTGAGCATTCAACTTGACTTATCACAAAATAAATGTCTTTAACCATTAGAGAGTAGAATGATGGGGAAGGAAATTGAAAAATATACTTCAATTCAAACATTTTTAAATGACTTTCATTGCACATTAGTTGTCTACTTTACTTAATTAGTCCTAGCTCTGTCTGGGCCATTTTCTTGTTTTCAATCCCTTGATCATTTTACGGTTTTCTTCAAGACTTTTCAAAATTCTCCATGCTTCAGTACTGACACATTGTTTCAGAAAAATTACACTTGATTCCTATTATTACCATTATATTGCCCAGTGCACTGGGATCTTGCTCAGAGAGCTGAATGTCTGTGGAACTGAATTGGAGTGATTGAATTGGATTGTTATAGAACCTCTCTAAAACAAAATTCAAAATAAGATGGGGCAGGTTGGACTTCATTTGATATAGTTCAGTTGGGAAAATACCATTAAAACCTTGTTATGTGCCAAATATAGGAAGTTTTCGGTAAACATTTGCAGATTTGTTTTGCTGGTTCCATGGTATCAACTCTGAGAGTAGTATGGTAGCAAATCCTAAGGGTAGCCAAAATAATAGGAATTTCCATTCATTCAATTAATATTTGCTGAGTTCCTACTAGACTGATCATTACATAGGTACGGAATTTTGTAAATCAGAGAATGCACTGAAGGAAGACTGGAACCATTCTGGGATCCCACAAGATGATTCAGGGGCAGTTCAGGTTTATCACTTCAACAACAAGCAAGACAACAAGAAAAACTACTTGCATTCAATTTTGTCACTTTTTCAATAGAAGTCGTTCTTTTCATAAGTTCAACTCAAAATCCAGCAGTAGTAAATCAGAAGTCATCTAAGCCATCACTATAATTTCAGGGCATTCATTTCAGCATTCACAGGATGCTACTTTTGGGGTAGGTCTGGTATGAATCAAAAACTGGTTGATGAGGATGAGGAACAGAGAATAGAAAATGACTCTTGAGTCAACAGAGGATCAGCAAGTGGTTCTTGTATTCTGCCATATTATTATGATTTTTAATTACACTTCTGTGACAAGATTTTGCATTGACATTTCAACAAAAACCATCCATGAATGTAAAGCAGGATACTTTACTTTTAATGATATAATGAAAAGAGAATGGGAGGGGAGGAAGATAAAATCTCCCAAAACTCTAATTCTATAGATATTTAAACATATACACATATGTATTGCTGTATGGGTTTGGGCTAGGCAATCCCATTCCATATAATTTGGACAAATCCTAAATTTTTCCATTATTAGATGAAATCAGAGGAATATAAATGCCTTTGAGGTTTTTTAATTATTTGTAATATTGAACTTTATATTACTCCATGAGACGTAGCTGTCTTAATTAAAGCCATAAAATAACAATAATTCAAATATTCAGGTGTTTTGAATGTAGGTATTCAACTAAATAATCCATTAGTCACTTGTTTCGTAGTAATTGTTGTAAACTAAGATGTGTCTTTTCTGGGGTTTTTTTCTTAATACTTTTAACTGTTGTATAAGGGCAATCCTACTTTCCTACCAATAGAATTAAAACATGTCCCACTTTCAGAGAACTCTACTTGAAAATCAACTTAAAAAACAGAAAAATAAAAAATGAGTCTTCACTTTACCAAAGCATTTTTAATTTTTATGAAAGAAACCATTGCCCGGTTACTTTGAATGGCACTCTCAGTGCATTTTAAATTTTTCAATTTAAAAAGAGGTAATATAACCCACAACATTTCAAGCAAAGGATAAGAATATGAGTAGAGGAATTAATAAATTAGCAAACATATATCAAAATATCGAAAGATCTATGACCACATCAGTAGGAGTTTTCTCTCCATTGGTGTAGACCATACCCCCCTCCATGCCTTAGAGATCCTCTTTCTGAGCTACTGTGGCCAAAAAAATAATAATTGTTGTGTTGTTGGTGTTGTTGTTGTTGTTGTTGTTGTTGTTGTTACCTGGTAACCAGTGCTTTGGCAATGAACCTCTCCAATCTTAACTAAACTGATCCTCCAACTACAGAAACAGGATCCATCACCCAGCCCATACTCAAAGCCTTTCCAGTTTGATATAGAAACTGTCAAGTCTTATGTTCCACTGGCATGGGCTCCAAGAACCCAGGGTTCACCTCCATGCTAGGATGAGGCATCAGATGGGACTTTTGCCAAGGAAATTTAAAGTAATAAGCAAATATGTCCATATGTTAATGTAGTTTAAGCCTAAAAAGTTCCTTTATTTAAAATGGCAAATAGTAATTTGTGGTGTATCACTGTCTCTTGGTGTGTAAGATTAGTTAATCATTGTCTGGGTGGAATAGTGGGTCAAGTATAGGATTTGGAAGCAGGAAGACCTGAGTTTGAACCCTGCCTCAAACATTTACAAAGCTGAGTGACCCATGGAAAACATTTCAATTCTCTCAGCCTCAGTTTCTCAACTTTGAAATGGGGATAATAGCATCAATCTCACAAGGTTGCTGTGAGGATCAAATAAGATATGTACATATTTTTGCAAATCTCTAAAACTGCTACATAAATATTAGTTATTGTTTATGGGTCTTGTTTGTGGGTACCCAATAAAAAGCAGATTTCTGATAAAATAAACTACTGACTTCCCCATTAATGCTATCTGGCCTAGTTTATAATAGGCTATATTGAACATAATTAATTACAAGTGATAATAGTATTAAAGTTTGGACCATCTTCCCATTCACCCTTCCCCCCACCACCACAGACACAAAATATGCACCCATATTTTCCCAACAAAACAAAAGGCATTTTGAGTTAAACACAGAATTTGAATTGGAAGGGATTTCAACTGTGGTCTATTCTAGTCCAATGAATAAATACCCAATGAAAAAGAATGGCCACTCTATAACATATCCAATAAATGACCATGCAACCTCCTCTTTAAAACCTTCAAAGAGAGGACATTCACCATCCATCTAGGCAGCCTCTTCCACTTTGGGACGGTATCAAATGTTAGGAAGTGTTTTCTTGACATGGAGTCTAAATTCGCGTCTTTTCAATTTCCGCCCGTTATTCCTGGTTCTGTCCTCTGAGGCTAATAGAAACTTACCTCATTACATCTTTTTGATATAATTCTTTAGTAAAACTCCCTATATAAATTGGCCTCATTTTCCAGAGCTGTTTACTACAACTCAGGGTGGAAATCCCTTCATTTCTGGGTTACAACCAGAGATAAATATGGCTAAACTGTTACTTCCTATATAAATGTTTACATTAAATGCAGAGTTGAGTTAATTCAAAACGTGGGAAGAGGTAGATAAGGAAAATTTTAACCAACCATTTCCTTTTGCTGAGAATCATCTTAGAGTATGAAGAACAAGCCTTTCTTGAGCAGGCAAATCCTTCAACTACCAGTGTCTATCTCCCAATTAGACCCTGTATACAAGCCCAAGATGCGTCCAAAAAGTTAAGCCTGATTATTACTTCTGCCACTAGACATAAAATCTTCAGGATCAAACTACCTTGTGTCTTAAAGCAGCCTCCCCCCTCAAATAGTAACTAGACACAAAGGAAGCAAAAAAAGGTACCTTCCTGCTTCACAGATTTTCTTAAATGCTAGGTAGAAGAAATCTGGCTGGTTCTCCAAGCAGAAATATTTATTAATTGGGGAAAAAAATCTTTTGAAAAAAGAGTATGTTTTCAAACAATGACTCAGATGTAGGAAGGAGGTCTGATCTTGACCTGTTATTTTATGGATATGCAGAAAGTCTTGTCATGAAAACAACCTCCAGTAATGCATACCATAACCATAGCTTGTGGTCTTAGAGACCACAGAGAAGTGTGGTCTGAAGACTGAGAGGCTGACTGATTTAACCATGGTCACCTGCATGGCTTGAATGCAGGTCTTCCTGACTCTGACTCTTTAGCCTCTATATCACACTGCTCAGATTTATTGACCTAAAACTAATGAACTATCTTGTTGCTTGGCTAGTTTGGGGTACATTAGAAATGACAAGTTGCCATTTTTATAAAGGTCCTTTTTACAAATAGACATCTTTATGTGTTTTATTTCTCTGCTTTTTAAAAAAAAAAGATTTTAATGTCTTTCCCCCTCAAGTGAAGTTCTTGTCATCAGTCAATTGACAAAATTATTTTGATGTTGTCCCTAATTGATGTTCCTTGCCTACATGTTAGCATTGATCATTATTCACTGGAAGATAATCTGTGTCAAAATCACCGCATTCTTTTATTCTCTACAAATAAAAATCTGTACATAGGATGAAAGCTATACTTCTTTGTACATAAGACACTTGAGATTCTGTGTTTCTGTTCCATGTTTCACTCCAATACAGGGAATTTCACTGTGTTCCTGTTATATTTTTCACACTAATACGTTGCCCACCTGTGTGTTACTACTTCTGATGATTATTTGCTCATATACAGGTCACTTTATGCAACTAAGTCTTCTAAATGTGAAATGATAACAGTAATAACAATAAAATACTGAAGTGATGTGTGTGGTTTCTTCTTCAGCATGGTCTGTACATGATGTTCAGGAGCTAAGAGTCTGCATTGTCTGGGTGGTGAGAGTGAAGTGAGCAGCCTAGATGCCCAAGATCTCTAGGTCCATCACTCCTCAGAGTTTCACTGTTCTCAGGCCAAATACCAGCAATCAGCAACTAAAGAGTCCTATACCCCAGAGACTTGTCCTTAGGGTCAACTTCATCAGCAAACCTTTTCTTATCTTGCCCACGTCCACTGATAGGAGGTTTCTTGACAAAAAGACAGAAGAGCCTGTGACTGTTGGCCCACATTAATGGAATGATGGATCTCATACTCAGGAAGCAATTTGGATTCCTGCTCTTCATCTTAAAGCAGCCTCCCTTTACATGTCTCACTTCTACAAAATTATAGGAAAACTCCTTTATTTTTAAAATGCTAGAAGTAGGATAGTCCCAAAGAGTAGTTATTAATAAGTCAATAACAAGTAGGACATTGACTGACTGGAATACATGATTAGAGAAGGATGTGGTTTGGTCATGTAACAGGAGCCAGGGATAATAAGTGGAGTGGAGTAGATAAGTATTTCATTGGTATCTTCAAATTAAAAATAAAAACAGAAAGCCAACTATGTTGGCTGAATTTGGGGGGAATGCGGGGGGGGGGGGGTGGCAGGTCTATTGAAGAATACACACGAGTCACCGAAGATGAGAAGGCATGGATAGGTTGTGGTCTGTGCTGGCAGAGAGAATACCCCTATCCCTGACATCACAGATTTATTAAAGTATTGAAGATGTTGTCTTGGCAAGAGGTCTCTAGTAGGGAGATTAGAAAAATAGTTGATAGAGTACCAGGCTTGGAGTCAGAAGACCTAAGTTCAACTCTTGCCTCAGACACTAGCTATGACCCTGGGCAAGTCACTTAACCCTGTTTGCCTCAGTTTCCTCGATTGTAAAATGAGTTGAAGAAGGAAATGGCAAACCACTCCAGTATCTTTGCCAAGAAAACCCCAAATGGGGTCATGAAGAGTCAGACATGACTGAAATGATTGAATAACAACAGCTTTAGTAGAAAGCCGCAGGCCTCTGGGTCTATCCCTGTTCTGGGCAATATTTTTGTCAGTGACATTAGAGAAATCATGGTATGCTTGTCATTAGCAGATGACACAAAATTGAGAGGAATAGGGGGCGGCTAGGTGGCGCAGTGCATAGAGCACCGGCCCTGGAGTCAGGAATACCTGAGTTCAAATCTGGCCTCAGACACTTAACACAAAAAACTAGCCGTGTGACCTTGGGCAAGTCACTTAACCCCAACTGCCCTCCAAAAAGCAAAAAAAAAAAAATTGAGAGAAATAACAAGCATATTGGGTAACAAAATAAAGATTCAAAATGATGACAACAAATGAGAACAGACTGACTCTTGTTAAGATAAATATATAACAGGAATAAATGTAAAGTCCTATACTCATATTCCAAAAATCAACTGTACAGGTACAGGCATGACTAAACAATAGCTTCTGTAAAAACATATCCAGGGACCTGAAAAGTCTCCATGTCCAGTATGAGACACCAGTGTGCATGAAAATATCCAAAAGACTCAAGTTTTCTGGTCTTTTTAAGAACCCTTTAACTCCCCAAATAGAAATCAGAAGTTCTGCAAAGAACAGGAAGCTTAGCTCAGTTCAAGGGAATGAAGTGAATTATAGATTACACACTATAATAATTACCATTCAAATTACTTTAGACTAAAACAGTAGATAAGGCATTTTTGTCTTTCTCTTGCTTCAGAGAGAACAAATCTTACATGGCAAGAACACCATGTGAGAGAAGCATCAATAGCCTCTCTGGAACATCATGTTTAAGAAAGTAAAGTAAACACAGAAACAAAATTCTTGAATCCCTCTAGATAAACATGTGTAATAAATGTAATTTCCATCATAGTTATGGGAAGTCTCTAGAACTTATTGGGGATCCTGGCAAGGCCTTCTAGTGGACTGAGCTCCAGAGCACATGACTGGCATGTGAGAGAGCCTTGAGTAATGGGAAACACAATATCCTCATCTACATTAAATCCTTGGTAGTGGCATGGGTCAGACCAAGTGGTCTGAGACCTGAAGACCACAGAACTAGAAAATCAAAGACTTTCCTCTTTGCGGTAAGGATTAATGGAAGAAGTTTGTCATTGCCTGCCAATGCATACAGTTGTTTCTTAGGGATGTCAGCACTCATCAGAAACATCAGATGCTAAGCAATCAATTTGGAAATATTGTAAGAACAGCAGAGGTTTGTGAACAAGTCCATTGTCAACATGGTATCAACACTCCAATGAACACTGGGTCAATAAATGCCATGGTGAGCTAGGCACAAGACCATATGGTAGCTCTAACTAAAGACAAGGCAGACAGACCTACCTTCCTAACTAGATTCATTGTGCCCAGTCAAGTACCCACTTAACCCAAATGGCTCCCAAGGTGTCCCCAACCAGAAAAATGGTATTCTCCCATCTCAAAGCAAGAGGTTTGTCCCTGATGATCAATACCAGAATCATTATGCATCTGACTCCCAAGTCAAGCGAGTAACTTCCCATGTCTGTGAGAGCCATGTCTGTGACAAACCACCTTAGAAGAGGGAAAGGTTCAGTGCTTTCCAGGATCCAGTCCCCCAAAAGACTTACCTGTTAGGAATGGACTGTTTTTGGACAAAGTTCCAACTGATCCTCTCTGACCCTTCCCTATTCATCAGTCCAGACTTGAACTGGCCTCCAGGTCCTTCCTCCTTCAGAGAGTATCTTACATCTTGGAGAGCCTTCCTTTCCTCTGGGATATAATTCAGCTAACTTCTTCCAAGAAAGGGTTTGAGGGACCAACAGTTGATATTATTGGGAAGCACCTTGTTTTCCAACAGTATGGAGGAGATAAAACTGTAGCTATATAACTATGGTGGGTGTGTATTTACTCACAAAAAAGGGGACAAGAAGTTATAATCTTTTTATTCTTTTATTTTTTTCCTTAGTACTGCTTAATGAATGCATTTATATGATAGAAGATGTTCCAGAATAGCCTCAGCACCTTGCCTCCACAAGGGTGGTATGTGATAGGACCAGTATTCCTCTATTTCCCCACAATAGAGATTGATTTCCTATAAGACAACAAAGTGCCCCCAGGACCTGATTGGCTCCTGCCTCTCTTGACACAGCTTCCAGGTCACATAAGGGCATAAAAAGTCCCCCTCACATGAATACAGTGGCCCTCCAACTTGGTAGATATCTAAAGACCACACGAGTAACCATACCATGATCAACTGACCAGATTCATTTCCATATGAAGACTGGGAGAGTCATAGAAAAACTAAGTATCACTATATCCTTGTCTCATGCCCTTGTTGTCTAAGGGTAAAGTAAACCTTCTAATGTTGACTGTTCAATGACTTAGGAGTACCGCATTTCATACAAAAATCAAACCTAAAATAATGAGGTGCTAGTATTAGACACCCTGTTAGTATGAGTCCTCACATCCAGAAGAAGAAGAAGATAATGATAATGAGGAGATTGGAAATTTTGCCATGTGAAGATTGGTTAAGGATCTTTAGCCTAAAGAAGGGAAATTTAAGGGCTGTCTTCAAATATTTGGAAGGTCATCACATTAAAGAGGTTTAGTCTTATTCTGTTCAGAACAGGAATAATGCTGTAAAAAATGATTAAAGGGATAATTTCAGAGAAACATGGGAAAACTTGTATGCACTGATGCAGAATGAATTGAGTAGAACCAGGAAAACAATTTACATGATAATAACAGCATTGTAAAGACAAATAATTTTGAAAGATTTCAGAACTCTGACCAAGATAATGGCCAATCACAATTCAGAAGGACAGATAAAGCAAGCTCCCCATATCCTGACAAAGAGATGGTAGATTCAAGGTACAGAATGAGACATATATTTTGAACAAGGATGGCTAATGGCAGGAATTTTTATTGCCTAATTATTCATATTTGTTATAATTTTTTAGTTTTTCTTTTTTTAATGAAAAGAAGGTAGAAGGAAGAGAAAATAAAATTTTGGTTGAAAAAATAAAATTATATTTTTTAAATATATAGTTAATTAAAATTTTAAAAAACTAAGACCAAAGGATGGAAGTTGCAGAGTGGTTTCAGCTTGGTGTAAGAAAAAACTTTCTATCTGTTAGGATTATACAAAAATGAAGTAGAATGAATTGGAAGATAATGAGTTACCTAGAAGTTTTCAAAATCATTTCTTAGGGATATTGGAGAGAAGATTTGAGTTGAATGAGATAATCTCTGAGGTGCACTCCAGTTTTGAGATTTTGTGATATCATCTCAATAAATAGCTTCATTTTACAGATAAAGAAACAGAGGGCAAAGAAGTTAAGAAACTCGTAGAAGTTTCATAATATAAATTAGTGATAAAATAGGGACTAGAGCTTAGGAAATCTAAGGAAACCTTGGGAAATCAATCCCCTGGCCAACATTATTTCCACTATACCACACGTATGTTCTTGAAAAGAGGTTAGGTAGAGACAAAGACAGGGGCAGCAGCTACTCCCAGGACTACCCATTCACAGCCTGGAAATTTTAAAAAGCCCTATCTGAACTTTTTTTTAAATTGATTTGTTTATTTACTTTTAGTTTACAAGATTCAGTTCCAGAGTCTCCTGAGTTTCAAATTTTCTCCCTTCCCTCTCCCCCACACCCCACCCATGACAGCATGCAATCAAGTATAGGATCTACAAATACTTTCACATTGGACGTTAGTCTGATTGTGTAAAAGGGTTGTAAACAAAACCAAACATGGAAAATAGTATGTAGATTGCTTCAGTCTCCATTTAAACTCTCTTCTTTCTAGATCTTTCTCTGAATGTAGGTATCTCCTTCCATCCTGAGACTTG